>VZRX01008810.1:135448-330317 GCA_013398075.1 Notiomystis cincta | reverse complement strand
AAAAAAAAACTTTTAAAAAAATTTCCTTCTTGCTATATCACTTTATAATATCTCTCTTCTTCAGGGATATAAAGGAACATAAATTTTGATGTGGTTCACTCTGGTTTAAGGTTCTATCTTTCCTATTTCTTTATTACTTCCTACCTTATTAGGTTTGTTTCCTGTAATCCTTTACAAGTATCCAAGTTGAGCTGAGATTAAACTACATTCCAACTAAAAAAATTCATGTTGTATTACAGTAAGAGAGAGTAACTTTGATGGGGAGTCTCCTTTTAGGCAATGAAAAAGTGATACCTCTCTCATTTAAAAAAAAAAAAAGAACTAGTGTTTCATGTTTCTTCCATGTAGTAAATGAAAATTTGTTGATATCTCTATTCAGACTAAAACTGGGTTAGCTATTGATGTCAGGGAAAGAAAAAAAAGAAGTAATTTAATTCATACTTGACTGTTTGACCCAATTCAATGTGCCTATATCTGCTACAAAATACATTTGCCATAAAAGAAAGCAAATGGTTTCTGGAAATTAGGGCATGTTCACAGTGCTTCAGCAGCTAAACTGAGACGTTTATCTGCTGTCAGCTGCAGCAGGAATGGAGAGTGGTGCAACAAGCAAGGGCCAGGCCAGGCCACAAGGAAGGGTTTGTGGGGCACCAATCCTAGAGCATGTCTGATACCATTAAAAATTATTACTTTGTGGGAATTTATTCATGTGCTTTTAGAATGTGCTGTAGGTTATGGACCAGTCTGTGCAAAGAGAAGAATTCTCTGCTTTGAGCAGGATGAAGACTACTGGATTGCAGCTTCCATCTGTCACAAGCAGCTGAGTAATTTTATATTACTTGACCTCGAATAATATATTTTTATAAGCAGGACACAGAACTGGGGCTGACATGAGCTCCCATATTTGTAGACTGCATGAAAATCTGCCCATAATTAACCTGCACAAATATTTAGGTACCTGTGAGTGTCTCAAAAGTTACAAAAGCTGATTGTTTACAGGAGAGCATGAACTCTTCAGATTAAAAAAGAAAAGCCTGTACACCACAGTTAGAGACACAGACTCCAATTACTTAGTTTTTAAATTGTCAATTTCTAAAACTGTGTATCTCATTTCCCAAAAAGAAGGGTTCATGCTGGGTTTCTTTCCTGCCCAGTTCCCTAGAGAACGCACCTGCAGAAGATGCCATATGATTGGTACATCCCTGTGTTGTTCACTGATCAGTCTTCATTCACTTCTGAATTTTTGTGTTGCAAGCTGCGCTTGTCTCAGGTTTGATCAATAGAAAAGCTGAGGCACAGAGGCATGAGGCAAGGGAGATTTCATGTGCAGTGACACCACGAACCTCCAGAACCCTGTTTAAAATCTGACTCTACATTAGGCTCCCTTCCCCCTCTCTGGCAGATAAGGCTGCACTTCAGAGCTGAACTGAAAGCTTTTAGTGTAGTAGTTAACATTTTTACTCCTGTTTCTTTCAAAGTCCAGTGAAGTACATGTTAAGAACTATTTCAAACAGTTAACAACTGATGAGTCTAAGTAGTTTTTTAATATAGATGCATTTTAGGACTTTGATATTTAAAAAAACCCACAATGCATTACCCTAGAAACAGAACAGAAAATAGTCACATATATGTGTGCAACATAGATTGAACTGTTTGGTATTGCCTCTAAGAAATAAAACTTGATAAATAATTCTGCATTCCCATCTACATTTCCTTTTACTTCAGTAATAAAATGGATGGAGAGACCAAAATTAACTTCAGGAAGGAATTTCAGACACCCATCATCTGCTAAAGATGTGTCCAGATATTACTGTGAAAGGCTCTGGCCAAACCCTCTATTCCTGTTAAGGACTTTTATTCTGCTGGACAAATTAATTCTTGACAGACTCCAGTACTGGTGTCAGTGGGAAGCCTGACAAGGCGAGAGCATCAGTGTACTTTGAAACCCTCATGAGGGAAGAACATCAGACAGTCATTCTAATGTGGCTTGTTTGGTCTTTTCCCATGTCACTACAATACAAATAAGGTAAATAGGGTGGATTTTGCTGCTGCTGAATGACCTTTGTTTTTATAAACACTTCAGTGCTGTTTTAGTAATCAGTAGCAGAGGCAAGTTATTGTTTTGCACATTGCTTCACTGTTAAAGCCATTCCCAAGACAATTTCTCAAGTATTTCTGATAAAGTAAAATGAAATAGTCTTTGCTGCCATGCCCACAGAATGATACATACTGAAGATACAGAGCAAAAATAATGAGAAAAATGTCAAGAGCTAAATTGCCTAAGACAGAAGGCTAAATTGATAGAGTCTTTATGTTATGGCTCAAGCACTTGAACAGAATTTCTAGTTTATATCTTAAAATGCTCCAGGAGGAAGGCATGAGGGATTTTGGTTGTTTAAGTGCAGAGTTGGTGGTTCAGGATGATTGTCTTCAAGCATTACCTCGACTTTCAGATGTTTATTTTGATATGCTGTTAGTCAATACTGCAATCATGACATTTTATGCTGGAAGCTGCTATGTCAATAAGCCCCTTATTCTCTACAGGCAGTGCAGTGGCATTTGCTAACATTTTGTATAAGAGCTTCATTGAGCTGTTACAGTGTGAATGTCACTAACTGAAGCAAATTTTAAATTTAAAAAAAAAAAGAAAGGAAAATACCTGTGGTTTTGCTTCCATAGTGTATGACTTGAGATATCTCCAATTTCTATAAACTTATTTCCTTGATGCAATCTTCTTGTTCCAAATGTTCTCTTAATTAAATGCACACCAAATGCCATGCAAAGGTGAAATGCATGTAGGGCCATATCCTCCTTTACTTGTAAACCACTATTTTTTATCTTTGGGACTTGTACTATCTGAGGAATATATTTTGCTATCTTGAATTATACAGTCTTAAACTTTGTTTAATACTTGAAGCAAAAGAAATGTTTAAATGCATTTTTAATCTAGGTCCTATTCTGACATGTCATCAAAATAGTACTTTTTATCCTTTTCATCCTGTAGTTGATAAAAAATTATAACAAACTCCCATCTTCAAATGCTTTTGACCTTCTTTTTTTCCAATCAGCCAGAGCACCTACTCCCCATCCTCCCCCTCAGCTGGATCTGTTGCTATGTGCTTTGTCTGCTTGTTGTCTTCTGCTAATTTTCTCTTTGGAGCTTCCCTGCTCTTTCATCTCAGCATGTGGTGTGTCAGCATATCATGCTTTTTAGCCCAAAACCTTCCTTCACACATAATGGCTGGATCACCAGACAATATGTGTGCCATGGCTGAATTGCTGTTTGGGTGTCTTTTCTTAGATCAGTGCTTCTGAACACTGGGTCTGTTTCTCTTTTAACAAAGGAACGGGGTTATTAAGACACACAAGTGAGTATGAAAAAGCAGGGTGTTCTGTTGTAATTCCCAATAGCAACTGTTCCAGTTCCACCCATGTCATCAAGAATAAATTGAGGCATGAAATAAAGCTCTGGTGTTGAACTGGTATTTTCAGAACCTGGGAAACATGGGTGGCATGGCACTGGTTTAGCATGCCATAAACCCATGGATTATGATTTTCTTTCTGCTATATTATGGAATGGAAACTTACAGGACACCGTGTAACAATGTAGATTTTGCTATGCCAAAGGCAGTAAACACATTTAAAGAATAATAACTTTTAAATCCTTGCCTTTTTTTTTTCCTATTAAACGTAGAAAGTAATTTACCTCACAAAGAAAATTCTGAGACTACATCTTGGTATTAGATTTACAGATTCTTAGAATGGGAATGTGGCTTTTTAGAGCCAACAGTAAATATGATCTGGGACCACGTTGGTTCAAGATAAGAAATATTGAGTTACTTCCTATTCAATGAATATGATTCATCCCATTCAGTAACTGAAGTGGTGGATTAATGGGTTCATGCATGTGATTAAGGATTGTACCATGGTTTAAATGCATAGTATTTAATTGGTTGATGGCCAGCCATAATTCTCAAATCTTCTAAATTTTGAATGCTTTACTCTGCAATCTAACCTTCTAAATATAATTTAATATATGGTTAAATGCATGATAGCAATACATATATAACATTACCAACTTACGTGGTTTTATCATAATTGTTCAAATAATATAATCACAGGATAGTTTACGTCAGATTAGATATCTGTGAATCATCTAATTCAAGTTCAAATCAAAACATGTTAAATAAGAGCAGGTTGCTCAAGGCCTTTTACATTTGAGTTTTGAATGTCTTCAAGAATTCTCCACAGTCTCTCTGGACAACCTATTACACTATTTGATCATTTAAATTGTGAAAAACATATTTCTTTATATCTTATCCAAATGGAAAGGCTGCAGCCTTCACTTCTCATCCTTTTGCTGTTCATCTTTGAAAATAGTCAGCTCCATCTCTAAACCATCCTATTTCATACTTATGGGCAGCAATAACACCTCCCTGAGCCATCCCAGGCTTTAGCAGCTCTTTCTCTCCAGTGTATCTGTCACTCCTGCAGATTTGGAAATGACCACAAATTTGGTGACAGTTTATATGATCCCATAGTGTGAATTGTTAATGAAGACATTAAGTCAGTTTGGGCCCAGTCAGGTGTGCATTTTAGGTGTTTTAGTTACTGTTTCTTTTCTTTTTTCTTTCTTTTTTTTTTTTAAGCTTTTAGAAATAGTTTCACCCAGCTCCAAAATGCCTTCCTTTGAGGGTGGTATCTGATGATTACTGAGTTGCTCATAGCCCTAGGGTTTCTGGTGTCATCCTATGGCTACTCTTTGAAGGTGTGTGCTGTCATCCTGTGCCTGTATTCCTTTGTGCTGCAGTTAATTCTGTGGTTCTGGTTCATTCAGCATAAAATAAGTTAGCAACAGACTGTGTATATATAAAACAATGCACTACACCACCACATCACACAGAGCCAAGCAAAAGCTAAAAGAAATCAGAGGAACAATCGCCAGCACCTGAGATACTTGCTGTGATCAGCTGCTTTAGTTACAGCTCGCCAAGTGTTGGGATGAGTCCAGAGACATCTGTGGTTTTAGCTCAAGCCAAAGTCTGGGCTGTCACAGGCAATGGCAGCATCATATTTACTGAACTGCTAGCTGCTTTCAGCTAAATTTGGACTATTCAGGCTATTTAACTTTTCTCCAAAGTGTTCCTGATAGGTGTTCTGATCACTAGGGGTTTTTAATCATATCTAATTAATCAGCCAGAGGTCTTCTCCTACATAAGGATTAAATCTTGATTCTAGGCAACCTGTATCTAGTGAGAAATATGCCATATACACTATAGGGAAAATGTTTGAGGCAGCTCCATGACATCCAGGATGACACATGACTAGAAATTGAAGCTCTCCAGGCTGTCCCTCTGTGTTTTCACTGCCTCATTCCCAGGTCAAAGAACGGCAAAGTTCATGGCATGAGGAACACTATGGAGAGAGGCTAAAACAGCCGATCGACTTGGAGATGAAAATAGATTTAATCAAATCCTAGCAATGCTGCTTAAAAGATGTGGGGTTGTTTTTTCACAAAACTACATGGTTCTTAATCAGTCTCTTTTTCCAGAGAGTTGATTTATGGTTTCTTGACTGATAGGTTTTGCAGTGCTTAACTCACTTATTCAACTGGGCTGCCAAGCACTCAGTAAACTTTAGGACCAAATTAAAAGTTATTGGGTGGCAGTTTTGGAGAGAAATGGATCTTTAGATCACTTGGTGTTCTTACTAAGATTTCTATTAATCCAATTTGTTTAAATGCTTTTCTTTACACTGAGAAATAGAATAAATGAAACCTGGGCAAAGATCTCAGCTCCAGATCCCATGGAAGAACTAAACCTCATAGTTTGAACTACTGAGCTGCTGTAAAACTTCTTTTCTCTGTATTTGGTGATGGAAAACTTAGGCTCATTACACATATTTTTCAGGCTATGTCTGTGGTATAATTTCATTCACAATCAATAGTCATTTATCTCTGCACTTATTAGAGAAACATAATTTAAGGGGATGCTTTAGTGCTTATGTATTGTTATAATTGGCAGTAGTGTAGATTTTAGAAAGTTCTGTCAGGTTTTTGTGAGGTTCTGTCCAGCAGAAAACTTGGTTCAGAAAACAATAAATCCATGTGCTGAGGTTTCAGGCCTCAGACACTCCTATGAGGGTTGTCTGGTGTTTCATAAGGGCTGAGAGCAGCGTTTTACTCAGTGGAGGATGGCACAGCCTTTTACTCAGTGAAGGATGGCAAGAAGATCTTTCTAATATGATGAAATACTTAACACTTGCAGAAACTTAACACACTGCAGACTTCTATCCTATCTTGGGAAATACTCAAAACTTGATGGACAAAGCCCAGATCTAACTGGGCTCTGCTTTGAGCAAGAGGTTGGACCAGGTGCCCTCCAAAGTCCTTTCCATCCCAAATTATTCCCACTTTCTGTCTCCAGCTTGATTGGGATTGACCATCAGGTCAGAGGTTTCTGAGGAGAGGCTGATATGGCAGACTGCTGAGGTATTTTTTTATCTAAAATCTAACAATAATCCTAAAGAGGGTTATCTGAGTATTCTAAATTTAGGTAGAATTATTAGGTAGAATGATAAGCATCTGCAAGATGCTTATAATAAAACAAGAAAAAAACACCCTATTTGAATGAGCTTTTTTGCTTGCATTTGACTTGTGGCTCATGTAAATAGCATTTGCAATTTGATTTTACAGACCACTGATGAAATGCTAAAATATGCAATAAAATCTATGGGCTTAATTAGACTGATTAACAGGGCTTTTTTCAGAAACATCTGGTACACATTTATACTATAGGAGTAGGAGGGTCCCAAAACATTCTAGTCTATAAGCAGAAAAGGAACAAGTAGTTCTTACTAACTGCATTTCTAAAGGTTGTTTGCTTTCAGACTTTGGTTTAAACAGAAAAGTTCAAATTTCCAAATAGGTTGAGTGTAAACCTGAGAAAAATCTTAAAAGTTACTTTGAGCCCCATACTCAGAAAATGTTCATTGCAGTAAATACAAGAGCTTTGTGTCCTTTATGCAGAAAGGAAGAACCCATCTAGGAGAGTAATTTGTAGCTGAGGTTGTTCAAAACACCACTTTTCTAGATTTGGTGGGAAAAGAGGATTTCCTGTCTTTGACAGGGAAGCAAAAATCAATCATAAGCTGATTTTAAGATATTCTTCTGAGCTCTCAGAAAGAAAGCAGCATTCCCCCTCTTCGGTTGCTTTGTGATTTCCGAACATCAATGTTCACATGAGGGCAGAGCTAAATTATATGTTTTCTTCTGCATTGCATTGTCTTTGTAGATTTTTATTGTGTAGATATCATAGATCACAGTCATATAACTACGTTTAAGCTGTTTGGAATAAGGCAGTTCATGTTTGCGTTTCTGTGTACTTGCTAGTTCCAGAAGGAGAAACTGGGGCATTTTTCCATCCTCATCCGAGGCACGAAGGTTTTTGAAGGCATTGCCTTTAACCATCAGCTCATCAAACCCAGTAAATATTTGCCTCTGTTCAGTTGAATAAGATTGCTGACAGATTTGGAGAAACAGCAAACCATCAGTCATGCTCTGAAATGCCCTTGTCTGCTTAGCAATTACAGAGAGAACTGACAGAGGCTGGTGCAGTTCAACACCACATTTACCTTAGCTCTGCACTGGGTGTTGGAGTGAAAAAGTCCCATTTCAAAGGCTACTTGATTTTTTCTATCTGTAAAAAAGTCCTAAAGTGAAAAAACATACTCATATCCTTCAAAATAAGGCTTTTCCCCAACTTCCTCTTTAAACAGCAAGAGAAGATAATAAATATTGTAGGAAAACCTAAAAGAAAAGCTTCACAGTTTTCTTTTACTAGCACTAACTGTATTTTATAGATTTAGTCTCCATTTTTGTCTCCATCTTAAAGATCTAAAACAGCTCAGGCTGTAAAAATATATTATTTTATATGGTCCTAGAAGGACTAGAGAGGTTTAGGGATGGTCTTATGTATTAATGCCATTAATCTTTCAAGACTAATCTCTAACATCAGTCTTTATAAGTCTACTTTCTAATATCAGTTCAGACATACTCCTTGCTCTGAAATGCCTTTCTTTTTTCTTTCTCCTCAAATAAACCTTCTTTTCCACTGATGAGATTTTAAAAAAAAGAAACAAAAGCTTCTCTCTTCTCAATCCCCTCTTAAAGAATTTTCCAGGAGTAATCCAGTTGCACAACACTTTTGGTTTACCTTTTTGTGTGAGTAGTTCTGCAGTAAAAACATCTGTGCTAATATTCCATGGCTAGGCTATATTTTAATTGAGAAGCCTTTTAAACCTAAATAAAACCACTGATTATAGGTAATAGGAAAATCATTACATTCCCTAGAACAAGGGTTTTCCCACTGGGTGATTATCTTGTTTTACTTACAGGTACTTGTCAGTATTCAACAAGTCCCCCTGGCTGGTCCAAGGTGTTCCATTTCAGAAATAAATTCAGGAAAAAATTAACATTTAGTGCCCGAGAGAAAATGAAATGCCCTAGGTTTACTTCATAGTGATGCACACTGAAATGCAATAGAAGGGATACTTGTATTTTCTACTTTTGGGCACCTCTGTTCTGACAGACACTGTCATCTTCCCACACAGCCTGGGAATGAGAGGCCAACTCCATCAGGACATGCCCAGTTTGCACTGCTCAGTGTATTTATGCCACAACTATGAATTTCACAGGAAAATCATGGGGTTTGTCACAGGAAAATCCTGGGGTTTGGCACAAATGGATTAGCAGCTGGCTCAGGACACATTTCAAAAGCAGTGATGATTTCTGTGCCTGTTTTTTTCTCCTCTGATTAAAACTTTCAGTTACCTGGCAGGAAAAATATATCAAATTCAAAGGAAAATTTATATAACATGAAATTCTGAGGATAATGTTGATGAACTAATCCCAAGAATACAGTAAAAACTTTCTGGAAATGTGCCATTTTATTATGCCCCTGCTCCAGTCTCTAAAAACAAGATTTGTAATAAGAAGGAATTCAGTCTTGAAAATTAATCTCTAGTGTCTTTCAGGTATTGTAGACTTCAAAGATACTGCTATTAAAAAGACCTGAGTGGCTGGCACTAGCAGTTCAGTGTGATTGACCTCACATTGCTTCATCTGCACAGCTATTGATTTTTCTTTTTCTCTTCATTTTGACATTTCACATGATTCAATCCAAGATTCATCATTTTGGAAATGTCAAGTTTTAAGGAAGGCTTTTTTTATTGTTTGGAAAGAGTGATCTTTGAAGTGGTTTGCTACCTAACTTTTTTCAGACACATCAGCACTGAATCAACTCAGAATTGAGTGGTTTGGGTGTTTTTTTTTTTTTTTCCTTTCCTAGTGTATTCCAATATGCCTTTTTACTGAGTAGCTAGTTGTATCAAAGTCAAAGATAGCAGCACTGTTTTGGATAGATTTACAGTGTCTCAGCACTTTTCATGAGAAAAAGCTCTCTGGGGATAAAAGCCTTTATGCAACACCACGCTGTGTGATGGGAAAGCAATAAAAAGCAATCATGGCACATACTAATGCAGTGTGTATTACAGAAATATCAGATAGCATTTTGTGACATTTATTCAGCACCTAATAATTAGCGTTGTACTCAACAGTTGCAAGGGGTACAAGAGCAGTGGGAACCTGAATGGAAACTGTCTGAGCTGAACAGAAAATTCTAAGCAGCACCATGAACTTGAACTCGATGATGTGGAGCTGGTCCAGCTGTCTGGTGCCACTTCACTCCTGTTTGCTCTCCAGATACAACACTTGACTGAAAGCCAAAGAGTCTCCAAAACAGAGTGTAGCGTTGAATGTCCTTCTAATGGGTGCTGGAACACACATTTAAAGTGTTGAATGGCTGCTGAAAATGAAACTTAGAATGTTTGCTCACTGTATCAGTGTCCCAAGAGACCCTGAGAGCCACAGACTAAACTGCGTGATCCATCAGGAGGCGCGAGTCGTGTGCCACACGTCAGAGAGCAGAAAGGAGCTGGCCACCAGGAAATTACAGAGGCTCCCTCCTGGTTTTGGATTCTGTTTTGACACAAGACTGGAATCAGAAGACATCTGATTGCCAGGAGAACCCAAGGAAATTGCCTGTAGCTGTCCTGCTTTCTCTGCATTGCTGTGGAGCCATTTAATCCAGCAGCTCTTGTGGAAGCCCTGCTCCTCTGCTGGGCAGGAGATGCAGCAGCTCAGGAACCATGGGGGAGCTGATTCCTGGCTTTTTGAAAAGGCCTAAAAGCCCTTTAGGGACTGGTCACTCCTCTGGAAACCCACATGTGCCCTGGTGCTGCTCCAGCTGTAGCAGGCTGTGGTTGATCACTGGTCCTTGGAAGTTTTCTCTCTGTACAGATCTGATCCAAAAAGTGCTTTTCATTTCTCAGTCTTACCACTCCCTCTCTCATTTCTTTTTACTGACTTTTCTCGATCGGACAGAGTTAAATTGTTAGTCTGCTTTCTCTTTACATCACAGATTCCAGAAATATACACCACGTATGCTCATCTCTCACTCTCCTTCCCATTACTGTTTCCCTCTAATGGGTGCCATTATTGTGACACTACTCAGAAACTTTCCCCTCAGGATTAGTGAGGGAGGAGAGATAAGTCTCATGCAGAGTAATTCTGAGTTTTAAATGTCCTGGTGGAATATATATAGGCAACATGAAAACAGGATTTGGAGAATGTCATCTGAAACAACAAAGTGCATATGGTTCACTTAGGCAGTGAGGTAGCTGAAATTAAGGTGATGATTTGTGCAAGGAGAAGCTGTCAAAAAACCCATGATAAAACATTTGAAAGAAGGTATTATCTCAGTGGTGTGAAGGTTGATTAATTAATTTTTGAAAAACTTCTCTGATCTTTGTCTCTTATGAATTTAGCATTACCTGGGCATGGTAGTAGCTGCATAAAGCTTTGTCCAACTCCTATGTCCTCATCATCTTATTATTCAATACATCTGCCAGGATCTAATTTTCTTCAGTGTTGGTGATTCAAAATTTCTTCTATTAACTCGTACTAACATTCTTATGATATTAAAGAGATGCCCCTAAGCAAATAAGAATTCGATATTCTGTAAAAGAAGTTAATCTAAATTTAAAATGCAAAGTTTTATGAACTGTAGGCTCCAGTACACCTAACACCCATCCTTTTGCTGAATTTTTGAGGATTTTTTGAATTTCTTACCTTGAAGTTTCACAGATATAGGGTGATTTTTTTCTCTACTCTTCATAAAAAAACCCTTTCATTGTACTCAGAGTTGCATCAATTTTATTCAGGCTGTATAGATATTTATTTAATGTTTATCCATACACAAACTGAGCTACCCATGTCAATTTTCCATTAAAATTGGTAGTGTCCTCCAAATTCTCTGTGGGTAAAATTGGAAACAAAGATATAGATAGCTGAACAACCTACATACATTTTTAAAGCAAAGTAGTGTATTTCTTGAAGGCAACTCAGTAGTAGTAGTAGTACCACTGCATAAGTAAAGGTTTCTTTGTAAAATCTCAGAAAATCCTTTCCTACTCCAATCCTGTAAGTAGATGACATAGCCAGTCCATTCAAAGTGAGACTTAGAACATGATTTTATTTGTTTTCTTCATAAACTATTGATATCTTCCTAGGTTGGAATTGACAAATTAGAGTGTAAATTTGAAAGCATTAAGAAAACTAATCAATAACCAGTAGAAATAATATTTCATTTACTCACTTGCTAATGTAGGAATGTTTTTCTTATATAAAAATTTAGTGACTGTATTGTTTCTTTAAGATTAGAGATATCAGAACTTGTGGCTGAACTCATATCAAGGTGAAAAACAAGGGCAATGCAAGGGTCAGCACTTTGAGTTCTGACCAATCCATCATCACAGTTTGACTTCAATGCCAATGGACCATTTCTGGAAGTTTTGTCTTCATCCATGGCATCCCACCTAATCTAGTGGAAGATGTCCCTGGGTAGGAGCTATATGATCTTCAAAGATCCCTCAACCCATATCACTCTGGGGTTCTGTGATTTATGTCAGATCTGGTGCTTTACTGGTAACACTCAGGGTGTCTGTCTATTAAAATTAAATTAAATTACAGTATTGACATGCATTATTTTTCTGACAGTTTTTTTATTTGCAATAATTTCATAACTTTCTTTTAATCTTAGAAATGTTTAATGTATTTTTGTGAAATGCAGAGCATACACTCTCTGAAAAACAAAGCAAAACAAAGCAGTTTTTTTGTATTCTTAAATGATTATAAGTCTTGTACAGGAACTTTATCAATGCTCATAGATTCCAGATATTTCCCATTCAAATGGTTTCTTCTGGCAGTATTTTACTACCACTGTTTCTAGCCATTTCTTGAGCAGAGCACTTCTTACAACCCAAAAGCTGTGGTAGTGCTGTGAGAGCCACAGGAGCTGATGCCTTTTGAAATGATTGCAGGTTGGATTTATGGGGAGGGGAAAAAGAAATACTTTTGCACTCTGAAATTAACATTTTTCAGAAAAACATGAATATTAGAAGTTGTATTTGTCAACTGCAAAAACTGGGTGTTGCAAGACAGAGATAAACAATGACAAAGAATGAGGGTAGAAAAACAAAATAAGGTTGGATTTGTCCAGCACTGAGGGGCTCTTATCAGTTGTGACAGCCATGCAGTCCGTGCACTGTGTGCCATTTTAAAAAACAATAAAACCTCCAGTGAGTGTCTCTGCTGACTGATTGATACTCCTGCAGGCCCTGTAGCACTTGAATTTAGTACAGGTGGGCCAGCACAGTGATGTGCACAGCACACTGATAAAAATTGTTTGTTAAACAAACATGTTATCTCAGCACTTTGGGTTGGAAGAAACAGTTCTTATCATTAGATTTATAGGTGACCACTCATAAATAAATATATTTTATGCCAGATCTTGGAGAAACAGGAAGACAAAAAAATGAACAAGGGACATTTACTCTGCTCTGGGTGTTCTGCAGCCATTCAGAATAAGTGTTATCAGTTACATTATTAAATGTACCCACTAAATCATTTTCTTACACTTTCTCTTTTGCGTTTTGAAGTAAAAAGCTGTGTATTTTTCTTGTATTTGCCAGGACAATTAATGAGTATGTTTGAAAGCTATTGGACAATATTTCAAACTAGAGCGACTTGAATCGATTTTCTTGATGTATTCCTGACAAAATGGCTGATATTCTCTGCTGATAGTGTTTACAAACAACAACATTGCTACTCATTTCCAGTTCAGCTTTATCTTTTCCATGGCATGGCATTTATTAGATTAGCAGTTTTGAGATGCTAGATTGAAGGTGATGTGAATAGGAGTCATTGTTTTCCTATATGTAAATATGGTATTTATTCTATTCCTTTATCTCTACACCAAATCCCAGAAAAACAATACAAGGTGAAGGGCCCTAATGTACCTATTTTCTGAGACATTTCATGACCAGTAGAGTAAAATATAGTTAATATTTTTATTTTTATAGGTTCATTTATAGTTAATTAAACATTAATTGATTTATCTATTGACAGTAACTTTTAGTACAAAGAGGCCTAGGGTTTGGAAGGGGAGTGCGTGAAGAAGCATCCTCTGAAGGGGTGACAGGACATATGGTCCTTTCTTCTCTTTAAGAATTCAGTGAGATGGGGCCACAATGCAAGGCAGCCTTGCAGAGGGCTGAGCTAATTGCTGGCATTTCCTTCTGCTTTAGGCAGGAATTCCTTAGATGGTAAATCTGACTTTCTATTAAATGCAATTTGAAGAGGTCTTGGAACGAACATTCTGTAATGAATACCTTGTTAACTCCATCTCACCCATCTCTTCTCTATAGGAAGGGAGGGCAATGCTTCCCCTCCAGCTCACTGGGAAATCACTTGAAAAGACTGAAGGTTCTGATGTTGGCTCTCTGGGAGGCAGCAGTCAATAAAAAAGATCATGAACTATCTCCAGTAAAATATTGCTGATTCCCAGAAGAATGAACAAAGTTATGCTCCAGTTAACTGTCTCCATCTAATACTTTTCTCTGGTTGTGAATACCAGGACATATAATCAGGAAAAAGCTCAAATGCTGCCAAATCCTATAAACTCTTAAGCAAGTTATGGGGTTTTGGGTTTTTTTGACAAATACCGTCAGAGTGTAGTTCAACAAGGAGCTATGAAAGTAAAAGATAAATGAAAATTGAATGCAAATGTGATTTAAAACTAAACAAGGCATCTGTCTTTCATCACTCTGTCAAATGGGGCAGAAACACAGGTCTGTGAGCAGGCAAACTGTTGTGTGCAATTTGTAGCAATCACCTTTCTCGAAATGAATGGGAGCAGCAGGAGCAGCGTCACAAATGTGAATTGCATTAGAGATGGCAATTGAGTCATTGTAACTTAAGGCAGCAGGTTCTAATTGGGAAATGCTATCCGTAAAGAAAACAAAGATGGCCTTTGGGATGGAACTGAAAGATGAAGTGTCAGAGAAAGAGCTCCATCCTGGCATATTCTGTAGATTCTCCTCATGGGTGGTAATTTGAAGTAATGAGTAGTCCTTGTTGAATGACCTTGTACATCTGCTGTACTGCCTGTTCAATCTGTAACTCACTTTCCATCAATTGCACTTTTATTACAATTAAATGTGCCATCATAAAGCCCTAAAAATGAGCAGCACAATCTCTGCATATGTTCACAGCCATTTAGTTTGTGACTGGGAGGGTGGCAGAAGTCCATCCTGAACCTTTTGTTCATGCCAAAGTGCAATTTGTTGATTGAAAGATGCCGGGTGATGGAGCTGGAAGAGGATGGCAGGATTCGTTCAGCATGCACAGAAGCGATTTGAGATTGGAATGGCTGCTTGAGCCAACATGCTGCTAAGAGGCCACCTGGATGGTGGCATCAAGAACAAACTGCCCTTTCCCTCCCCACCCTCTACACCCCATCCTAGGCAATACAAAACATGAACAAAAATGTTCAGGAACATTGCCGTTTTGACAACAGAGACATTCTTGTTTTGTCAGGATAACGATAGCGAAGTGAGAAAGTTGTTGACAGGTTTGGGTTCTACTTTTAGTTAAGGGGGAGAAACACTCATTCCAGTTTTTTACACTGCAGTATTTAGAAAATACACTGCTTTTTTTTTTTTTTTTGATTACTACTGAAGAGTGATGAAAGGAATGGATGGTGGTGATTCCCAGCTTGTTGTTAATATCTTTAAAGATTCAATTTAGGATTAGTTTCAGCATTTTGTTGAGACAAAGATTGCTCAGAATCTTTGTTCAGAATTTTTTAAATGTAAAGTAGGACATTGTGATTGTGCCAGATTCTGCTGTGTAACAATGAAGTTGCTTTATTTCATTTGCCTTTACACCTTGAGACATCCATTTCCGTATCAGTGAATAAACAAATTCAACTGAGTGAAATCTTTGTGCTGAATACAATGTACGGAGAAGAACTGTGTTAAAATTTCATTTATATTATCTTGTTCTTCAGTGTGTTTTAATGTGGTTTGCTAAATTTGAAGCTGTTACAGAATGTTTTTTTTTTTTTTGTTCTTGATATTTGGTCAAAGCATAAAACCAAAATTTTTGTGTTCATATAATTTTCTTCATTGTGGTAGAGGAACATGGAGATTTTAAGTACTAAAAGAGCATCTATTTCAAGTCATCTTTCAAACAAATGGCTGTTAGGATAAATTGTCCACTTTTGTAACAGAAGTCTTAGAATCTTAATATAATTGTGTGGGCTGCTCTGGAATGATTAATTCAGATCATATCCATTTCTTTCTATAGGTAGCTTTAAAGAAAGCTGACTCTATGTAGGCACTTTAATGTTTCTGAAGCTGAGTCAGTCCAAAATTATTCCAACAGTAAACAGCACTGCTTATGCATTATTAAGGATATAAATGCTCTCAGATAATTTCTAGTAATTTTACTAAATTTGTTACATATTCCAGACATTGGGGCAGCCTGCTGGAAATGACAGGAAAACACAATTTATGTCCTCTCTTAGGAAATCATCTCTTACTTTCCCTTCTGTTTTTAGTCCTTCATCTCTCACATTCAAGCCTCTGAGACAGGGACCTTTTCCTTCTACTCACAGTTTTGGTGTTAGATCATAAATAATGGATCCTAATCAAGCACTTTGAAGTACTTTTATTGGCTGCCAGTGTCATCTTCAGTATTTATCTTGTCTTCACTTCAGTGTTTCCAAATGCAGTAAATCTGAGACTTCAGCCTGGTAACAGTCTTCTCTCTTTATGATTTCATTGACTAGGAATTCAGATGTACACTTTTATCATCTATCATATCTTAAGAGCTTTTACCACATTGTAAATTGTGCCAGACTAGATTTTCTCAGTCTCAGGAATATGATTCTTAGCCTGGTCTGGTTTTGAAAATTCCCCTCACTCTTCCAAGTCATCTCATTTGCCATGCTTGTGGTGAAGCCAGCCCATGGAGTTCTGGGATTAATTTGAATTCACTTGTTCATTGTGGTGTAGGATTTTAGTGCATGATTTTGATCAGAGGAGTTTTTAATTCCTTAAAAAAGGTACTCCCCCTGTGCCTCAGTATCTATTCCCAAGAGGCCCGTGTGCTCCAGGATGAATCTGTATGCATCCAAATCTTTTGTCATTTTGACATCTAAATATGTAAGTATATCCTACAGGGAGAAAGCAAAAAAATACAGACCAACTAGTTAAAGCTTTTCCTTTAAAATCATCATTTTAATTGTGCTAAGTATGTTTTTATTAGAAAGTTTTTGCTTTCAGAAACAGAAGTTTGAAAGCTAAAGTTTGGCTGTGATCACACCTGTAATTTGCTCATGTCACCATCTTCTTCTGTCTCCTTGAGGCAGTTTCTCACATCCATCACAATGGCCTGATGTCCCAAGGATCAGTTGGCTCCTTTGCAGCTAGAGGTGGAATGGTGCATGTAGGAAATCTGGTAAAGGAACAAAGTCATAAAACTCATAATGAACACCCCAGGCATTCCCAAATTAAAGCATTCAGAGTTATGGACTGAATTATGTGACTTTTTCATTCTATTTATACAAATACTGAAATGTATAATTACAATATAAACGGTCCTTATTTTCTGCTGAGATTTTCTCTGTCTGGGAAAACACCCTTGTCTTCAGGAAAGGACAGAAAAAGATTATGATGGCTTTTAAATAGGAAACCTGAGGACAGAAGGGTTTCTGTGTGTTTTACTGACCATTTTGACAGCATGCCCTCTTTAAACAGCGTACACTAAGAGCAGAAATAAGCCATGTGGAAAGAAAAATAACTAGAATTTTATGTCTAAAACAGTTGCATTTCCTTTGGTTGCTCACTCTGTTGATCCCAAGTAGCATATGTTTGCTCACAAGGCTAATCCATACAGTTGTGTATTGCAGATGGAAACACTGAGATAAATAATCACTGAGTTTTATATGCATTTATTTATCAAGTAAAAAAACGTCTAGTGCAGTTACTAAATAATATTAATAACATATATAACAATAATAACAGATTCTGATCTCTACTTGGTTTGGGGTTTTTTTAAACAACATTATTGAATCACAGCAAAATATGTTTGAAGGGGGTAACTAAGTTACCACAAGTGTTAGGGATAGATATGCTTCTAATACAAAATGACTTATGAAAATGAAAGAAAAAGCTGAAAAAGTACTGTGGTGCTGCAAACTGAAGTGAAAATACATTCTTAACATGGACAACAGAAATGCTCTCTCTAAAAACACGTATATGTTTGATAATTTTTGTGGGAGGTCTGTTTTTCAGCTTGCATCACTATGGTTGCTTCACACCTCCTAAGTAATGCATACAGGCTTTCACAAGTATGCAGTGTACTTCAGGTTCAAAATATACATGTTCTCTGCCTAAACACTTCTCAGTAAATTAGTAAAACCTGACTGCAGCCATCTGGCATATCTCTGTATTCATACTGTTGTTTCCTGCCCACTGGATAAGAAAACTTAGTTTAAACGTCCAAAGAAGTTTGTCTTTCCTTATTTTTCATTGCATGATAACAGCGTAATCATGAATAGAAAATATGGGAGCAGAAGGGATGTTTGGGGTTGGTTTTTCACATGCTGAGGCATCTCTCCTTTTTAACACTAGTTTGCAATGAATACATATGTAGACACAATGACAGAAAATGTAATGCATTGTGTAAAGCCACCCAGAAGCTACCTGGTTTTATGCATATTTAAGTTCACATGCCAGGAAGACTTAAAAACAATCCCTGTAGGGCCTTGCTTCCTGGACAGTTTAGACAAAGAGCCAGTTCCTGTGTTGCTTTTCCATTGGACTGGTGTGGACACACCACACAAATGTCTGTAGGCAATGACACGTCCGTCAGGATGGGACTGACAGCCTGAACTGCCACCCTGGTCCCTGAGCCTGCAGATGCTCCTCCACCTGCAGCTGAAGGGGCTGGGGGGGCTTGCAGTGCACAGGCAGGGCAGGACTCAGCTCGTGTCTCTGATTCAGACACAACATGCCTCAGCCCTTCTGCTGCCAGCACACAGATGGGGCAGCTTCAGTCTCTACATATGTTCAGTTTGATCAGTAGCCAAAGCGTGCTTATTGTTTTTTGACCTGTGGAAGGGGAGTAGATATTCCTTATTTTATGTACTGCAGGATATAGGCAGTGAGCATACAAGGTTTTATGAATTACATTCAGACTAAATGCACTATGCAAACTTTATTAAGTAATAAATCTCTCCACATGAGTTTCCCCATCCATTCCCATCTTTACTGAATTAAATGGTTGCTGTTTTGATAGTGATACTTAAGACAGTGCTGAGTTCTTAAACCAGGAAGTTCATGTTAAGGAATATCGCTCATACTTTAAAGAAATTAATGTCTTAGCCACTCTGAGGCTTATGAAAAAGATCAATCCAGTGGTCTGTGAATTTCAACAACTACTTTGTGTGATTATAAAAATCCACAGGCAATGCAGATGGGTCTTGGATAATCCACTCACAGATGGACTAGTATTTCAGCTTACCCCATTTTTGGTACCACTAACTCCTTGCAGACATTCCAATAAGTTTCATTGCAGGGCTTCCCTGCACAGGATCTTCTCCTCCTTTGCTGCTGTAGGCCTGATATCTTGAAGTGTCTTTGCTCCTGCATTTCCCCTCACTCAACACATATCTGGCATCCTTTGCTCATCTTCAGGCCCAGTGCATGGATAACAAATGGTGCAGAAAGGACTCTTCCCATTCCTGACCATCCCAGACCAGTTTTTCCTCTAATGAGTCTGCCCCAGGTCAAAGACACAAAATCTGTGCCCCCCAGAGAATCAGCCAAATGCATGTACCTGTTGTTAAGAAATTCCCACGTTTCTCTGGCCTGCCTGCCTGGCAGATTCCCTTCTGGAAGACTGGCTGGCTCTCCAAAGAGTGGATGTGCAGTGTTTTGGTAACTGCCTGATTATGGGGGTAGCACCCAGTGCCTCAGCCTCCAAATGAGCTGAAGAATTCCTTGGTATATTCCATAGTATCTTTGTGGGCATGCGCTGCGTTTTAAATTTACTTGTGTATCTCACTCCTGTGACTTCAGGCATGGTCAGCACTTTCCAGTTTGTGATAAGCTGTCTCCCTCCTCACAAAGCAGTTGTTGAATGCATGCAGGTGGAGTCAGTGATGAATGACTGCAGTGAGTCTGGGATCAGCAGAGGTGCCACAGTTGGTACAGATCCACCACAATTGCAAGATCCAAGCATGTGCAGCAGATTTATTGACAAGACTCCAGGCTTCTCACCACCATGCATACACACACAGAGTAGAAAACACACCAAAAAACCAAGAACTAAAACCCTTCATCAAGCTACTAAGTACAAAATCAGACAGCAGCCCTGCTCTCCTCTTATATTCATTTTCTGTTCCTATTGGTGATACAAAAGAGCAGCTGTACTGGATCACACCGTTGGTCCATCTGGCTTCACATCCTCTCTGGCAGTAGTCAAAAACTGAAGATTAGAGCTGAGTGAGAGAACAGAAGAAGTTTACAAGATTCATTTCCCGAGTACTCAACTGACAAGTTGTACTTTGGGGGACATCCTTGCGCAGTAGCAGATTAACAATTTATTACTAAATACATGTTAAAGTCTATGCATCCTTTGCCAAGGAATTCAGCAGCTAAATTTCACATTTTATTAAGAATCATATCCTTTTGAATTCACTAGCTGTGTCTAGCTTTTGTGCTGGAAGAAGAAAGGATCACACCTTGTGTTCTTCGTATCATTCAAGCTTCAACCTTTCATTGTATTCTCCTTTTCAGACTAGAAAGCCCACATCTTTTCTCAAGTTATCTGTATGTAACCCATTCCACCACTCCAATTTACTGATTACTGTAGCTATTCCCTGTTATAACAGACTGTTTTTGAGATGACAAACCAAAATTACATGCAGTAATTTTGGTTTATTATTTTGGAAAATGTGTTTCAAATGTGCACATATGCCGACGCAGTATGAAGTTCTGGTGGCTTTTCTTTTCCTTTGTAATCCCTAATGTTTCACTATTTATTAGAACTCAAAAATCCTGTTACTGGGTGGAAATAGTCAGCTCAGAGCTCATTTTGTTTATGAAATTAGGGGTTCTTTTCCTGTGTGTCCTGTCCTCTCCTCTGAATTTCATCTGCCGTTTTATTATCCAGTCAGTCCATCTCAGGAAGACCCTTCACAGTTCTCCACAGGCAGTCCTCCCTTTTTCCTACCCTGATTAAGTTTAGCAGACTTTCTCATCTCACCAGATTATTCATGAGCATCTCAAACAGCTCAGGATAAGCAAAATGTACAGCAGGAGGCTTCTGGCAACCTTGTTCCACTGTAAACAAAACGCATATATAGAATATGGACATATTTTTCTGACACTGAGAACAGTCTACATATGACCCTGGAAACAGAATTATGATAGCTGAATATTTCAATTATGTATTTATCATAATAATTGCATCTAACAAATTATTATTCTGAATCATAAACCTTCCAGAAATCATTCTTATAGAGATAAAATTTTCTTAATTATTTCATCAACATGTATAAGCATTGAAATATGTCAGCTATTGTCTTCCTTGTTAGTTCCAATTACTTGAGAGTGCTAATAAATATCTCCCTCTCAGCTGTTTTATATTTTGTATTCAGGATTGTGTGCTTACACAATGTGTCAGGTAACAATGATTATTATTATATCGGAATCTGAGGCTCCATGCCTGTTTTAAAAGGAAGCAAACAACATCTTTGAACTTGGCAACATATCAGGATTATACCTGCATACCTGATGCAAAGTTCAGATGCAAGAGTTTGCATTATGAAGTGTTTAATGCATCATTTAAAATATTTTACATGGTGATATCAAATTTTATAGGACAGAGTAGGGTTAGAGTGATTGTTATCTTAAAAATAAAACCAATGAGGTGGTTTTGTGAGTTTAAATTAAAGATGAGACATTTCACTGGTTGAAGAAAGAGAACTCAGTGTCTTTTTCCATAGGCACTGAGAAGCAGAGCATGGACCAGACATGCTGAGGTCATAACATTTTTAAGATGTGCTATCTTACAAACTTCAGAAAAAATAGAATTACTACATTTCTTCTATGGGCTTTTGTTATGTTCTCTAAGGTTTTGTTTCACTGTTTGAAAAGGTAATGGTGCAGGGGATTTTTGGAGGACAGGAAAGTCAGACTAGTCTGTCTCTAGGCAAGCAGCACTAAAAGACAAAATTCCATACAGCCCCTGAGAGTACCTGTCTGAGCCTGAGTTACTTGTGGAGCACCAAAGAAGGCGTGGGGTTTTCAGTAACTTCAGACATTTCAGCTACATTCTCTGCATCTCCATCTGCACACCAAATCTGTCCACACTATTTTTGCTGGATCTTAATGCTCCTAACTTTAGGTGTTGCCATGGAATTAGATGCTTAAAGTAGCTGAGAGAAGATGGTGTAAATCCAATGGAACCTGACCAGCAAATGGAGACTGATAAGAAACACTGACAAACTCTGACAAACTCAGAGTTCAAAGAGTTTGAAGAGTTCTTGTCAGCCAGAGCCAATAAATTAATTATCAAGGTAGCCTTTCTTCCTCAGACTATGCATTCAGTTAAGATGGGTTTTTTTGGACGGATATTTCAGGGGAAGATCACCTTGCATAACATAAGCAGTTGCCAACCCAGTCACAATATGTCTATGAGTAGTTAAGTCAACACTACAAATACTTAATGATCATCATCACTAATGAAATATGGAAAATTCTGATTTATTGCAGAGTTAGCATGATGGATCAGCAAATCCATTATATTGATGCAGGATCCTCAAAATAATAAATAGTATATTTTAAGACCAAAAGTTGCAACATGCAAATAGTCCTTTTCTTTCCAGTAATTATTTTCCACAGATTTATTGGCACAGAATTAATCTGTGCAAGCAGAACAATATTTTGTAGAAAACTGTTACAAAATTATCATATATTATGTATTTTGTTGGTATTTTTAAACCTTCTTTTTGACCAGTTATTACTAACCCTTATTTTCTGAACAGTACAAATAAAAAGCTAGAAGATCTGGAATTGATACATTTGAGTGTCAGGACCCTTTCATAGACATGGGAGGTTAGTGTCCTCTAGATGTCATTCAAGGAATTGCTGCATGTGTGGAGGATATTTTTTTCCTGTATCAAAGATTTCCTTAGCTGTGTTTTTTGATTTTTCTTGGCCAGGTGTCACCATCTGTTTGAGTACATAGGGATTTGAGATGGTTGTCTGCTGTAGAAATTTTAAGATGAAGGTCGCAGAAATGGAGATCACTGCCAAGCACTGAGACACGGGTCGGAATTAGCAGGTCTTACTGTTTGGTTTTGTTTGTGTGCCAAAGAACTTTAAATATCCTGTGTGGACACACTGATCTCTCAGACCTTCCAAACTACAGACTCTCAACTGAATCACAAAACAAAGTGTGATATTGCACAACAATAATTACTTAGAGCACCCAAGGAGGATTCAAAGAAGGAATATTTTCTTCATGATAAAAATGAAAGAGGCTGAGTGAAATTTCACTCCTGAGATCATTATTTTGTGAGCCATTCAATGTAACAATATTGCTGGCAAGCAGTAGTGCAATACCAATGTCTAACCCTGGTGCTCAACATGAGCTGTCAAACTGAAAGTTGTCCAAATTTTCAAGCTCTGATTTTGTGCATGCTCTGATTTTGTGCATGCTCTGATTTCTTCTGGTTTTGACAGTGTTAAGGACTTTGGATGCAGAGCATAATTTAACTCAAAATCGTTCTGAGGATCAAGCACTTAAAAGTTAGACCCTGAAGCACTCAGCCGCACATCACTAATGTACTGTGTGGATATGAGCCATTAATTCTTACAAGCAACTACCAGAGCTGCAGAGCTGGGTGTTTTCTCTCTGCAAAATTTCTGTAGTGCAGAAGACTCTTTAAGGATAGATAAAAGCCTATTCCAGAGGGACGCTGCGTGTAGCCAACTTGTCTCTGGACTGAACTGGACAGAAGGCTCTGTAACCAGATAGTATTTCTGATTTTCAGAATGCTGATCTAGTCCTTTATTTTTTTCTCTGACAATAAGCTATGGGGGAGACTTATGAAAGAAGATCAGGAAGGTATCAAACAATACTCCTCGGTATGTGGTCTTCCAGTTCTCAGCAGCATTCAGTAGCATCTTAGTCAATAAGGAATACTTTCTCTGTTTCTTGCCTCAGTATCAACTCCCTAACTTTTTGGATGCCACAGAATTTTTATGGTCCTTTCTAGAAAACAACCAGTGCAAACTCTGCATGCATCAGTAGATCCCCTAGACTTCATCCCTTGGAAAAGAAGGGGTTATGTAGAACAGCAGTGCTCATCTTTCCTCCTCAAACCTTCCTGATTTTTTTTTTCTGTAGGAAGCACATTTGTTGTGATGCTAGAGATAGGAGATGAAAAATAGACCTGGAAAAACTCTCCAAGGGCAGAGTTCAACACACAGAATGTTGAAGAAGACAAAAACTCATTAAGTGTCAAAGAAAAAGAATAGAAATACCAAAGAGGCATAATAGAAGAGTTCTGACAATTCAGAGGCTCTTGCTAGGAGGGCGTTCATTGGATAATTAATTTCTTGGAAAGAAAAGACAGGCTCCATAAGTTAAGTGATGTACTGACCTGGAAGTATGGATGCTCAGGTTTCTTTCTCACATGTATCTCTGTCAGGACGTTGCCTCTCCACCAGCATGGATATGTATAGTAAGCATTAAACCACAAGCTGCAGGGCATGAGCTAACTAGAGGCAAATGGTTGATGAGGTTTCCCTTTTGAAAGGTTATTCCATAATTGCCCAGGCTTCCACAAACCTTTCTTTGAAACATATTTTACTACCTGTCATCTGATCTAATTTCTTGGCTACTCTCCTTTCGTGGTATTTTAATTTTTATACAAGTCAGAAAGACAAAAACTCTTTGGATCCCAACAATTTTTCAACTGTGCAGAGTTTCGCCTTTGTGAATAAAAGCAATTCAATCTTCCTGAAAGAGGAAAACACAAAAAAAGACATTCTTTTTCAAATTAATTTAATATTAATTAGTGTGACATGTTTTCAGAATATGAGTACAGTTGTCCTGAAAAAGCCACTGGACGTCAGATTCTAGACATAACAGAAGTTAAAGGCTGGCGGCTCTTCGCTTTTAGAGTCGATTTGTCCTGATGCCTTCAGGTGTCATTGCTTCTATCCATCACCTTGAGAGCCTGCCCTCAGACTCAGAGGTGTGTAAACATCCCCGATGAGCTAACTAAAAGAACACATAAAGGATCTTTCACTACAGAGCATGTGCCTTGATATTTTGTCCATGTTTTTTTTTTAGTAAGTTAACCGTGCTACTTCATGTAGAAGTATTGTATAGATACACCCAACTAAAAAAAAGAAAAAAGAAAAAATTTATTTAGGATGTTGATACATTTAAAATTATTCCTGCATTGCTATAGAGGTCACCTTTAAAGAACATCCATGGCTGATTTTGCAATAAGCTTCTGTGCTGATTGCATTGAATGCTGTGGCTAAAACCAGGGCATACATTTGATCTACCAGCACCCAAAGCAAGTTCAGCATCTCATCCCCTAACTGCAGAGGGATTTAAGACAACTTGCTAAAACTAATCCCCGGTTTTTTAACTTATTTCAGTCAAGTCAGATTCTACCCTACTTGACTAGAAATTGAATGCCTAACCTACATTTGACAGCAGCAGTGCTTTTTGGTGATTCCCATCCATCAAGTACAAACCATTGACTTACTGGCCTCCTAGAAGTGTTTCTTGTCTGTAGGCCAGAGTTTAAAAGGGCCTACTTTTCTGTGCATAGGTTTCCACATTAAAGATTTAAAAGATACTTGGCCCTCAGTAAAACAGAGCTAGACTAAATCTTTGGAACCTTTTTAGCGTTTATGAAGTATATAATAAGTTACATAATTTTGTTTGTAACATCACTCTGGGAATTAATTTATGAGGGCATATTCATTTAGCATCATTGTGATTTTTAGAATGCTTTGTCAAAATCAGTGTTTTGGGGGAAATTTTTCGAAGATGTACATTTTAAGTCTGTATCAGATGTGTCTCTATGCACTTACACACATTCACTCAAAATGTTGAACTACAGTCGCTCTGACATTTTCTGCACATGCCAACAAACACAGCTTTTACAGGAGGTTCACAGAAGATGTTCACATAAAATATTCATGATATTCTTGCTAAAAGAAAAAACTCTTTCAGACCTGTAAAGTACTGCTTGACAGAAAATTACTTACAATCTGATCTAGCCTCGTGTTTTGATATAAACAAGAGCAGGAAAGATTTGCTGAAATGGGTGTACATTTTATGTTTGCTTTTGTTACACTGTAGGATGAGTAGCAATTAATGGAGTGAGAAGATTGCAGATTTCCTGGTGCTCTTTAACCTGCTTATTTCATTTTCAAACTTCTGAGATCAATTTAGCAGCAGGAAGTTCTGCAGAGCAATTTGGTTGCAGTTGACCCTGGAGGGGTTGTTGCTGAATGAGACTTAGTTACAGCTCTGTTTCCATAATGACACCTTGCTGCAATAAATGACACCTTCTTAACCTCAAGTTGTATTTCCAATAAATTTATAGCAATGCCCAAGTTATACCAGGAGGCTGAAAACAAAGTTCTCTGAAGAAATATGTCACCACAGGTTGTCCCCACATCACAGGGCACCTAGCAGCACTCGAATGATATTTTTAACTTGTATAACACACGAGCTGGAACACATCTTTCTTCATGCTGATTAACATCATTATAGTAGCAATCTGAATCTGCTGATAAACCAATTTCTCCCACTTCCTTCTCTTTCAGCACAGATTTCCTTAAAAAGGAAACCCTATAAACCACTCTGCCTTCTCTTTTAGAGGAATCCTGTCTGTCAGGAGTAGTTCCCCAGGAAAGCACACACCAATTTCAAACGTGCCCTCAGCCGACATCCAGTGGCTCGTCACCGTGTCTGAGTCAGGAGGAACAGTGACCAGCACAACACAGAACATTTGAGATTGTGAAAGCTGAAAATCTTCTGGTTAAGGACGTAGTGTTCTGTTACTTCTCCTGTAAGGTACCACAACAGGGTTTATAATCGTCATAAGGAGTGATAGGAAGGGAATGGACTTGTCTGGGATGGCCTCTTGCGCCCTTGCCGATTTTTGATCCAGAACAACATGCCCAGAAGAAGCCAATGAAGAGAAGGGCCTTTTCCCCCCACTTACCACGTTTTTACTGTGCCATTCAGCAATATAAGTTGTTGCCACCTGTTGTGAGCTGATGTACCAGTTCCGCATAACCTCAGTTTTGTCTTCTGCCAAACAAGGAAACCGCAGCTCTGGTTTCCACAGAATGGTTCCCTCAGGAATCCCAGTGACCCATTAGGTCTTTAAGTCACTCATTGCCTCCTGTTGCTCCAGCCCTAAAAGGCAGCAGAAAGGAGCCAAGACTCTTCTTATTCTGATGCAAATCCCTTTGGTTGCCAGAGGCCTGTTGATTTGACATTATTTCTATTTATGTGACAGGCAACCTGGTTTAGTTTTGCACATTTTTTTTTTTATTTGCATGTGATTCCTGGAATCAAATCCTCCCACTATGCTTTTTTGAACTGAATTTATTCCACTTGCTTCAGACATACAGAGCATATTAACTAACTCCTTAAAACATGCATTAGGTAAAGCATTTGTGTGATTTTTTAAGTGATACTTTAAAGAAAACCAAAAACAAACAAAAAAAATCCCAACAAACTTGTAACTAAGATATTTTTAATCATTCATTATGTTATAAATTGTGTCAAATATCAAAAATACTTTTTGGTTTGAGAGTTTTGCACATACACCTCATCAGAGAGAGCAGAACAGCCCCACTGTCTGACTGACAGCTAATAAGGCTTTATTTTATACTGTTGTTTCAAGTTATCTCATATTAAAACCCACTTTGAAGAATCAGAAGCTGAATAGTAAGAAGTAATGATTTAGGAGTGCTTCTATCTGAAACTTGAAAAATGGAGAATGGCAGCACATTCTGTAAGAGAAAGAAAATCTGTAGTGTTGCAAAATCATGTGGATGAATAATTAGTCTCCTTACATAAGATCAACAATACATGAAAGAGAAATTAAGTAGCAAGGAAGAAAAATATTCATTATAGAGCACAAAAGAAAGCTATGTTGAATCTACATTTACCCTGGAGGAAATCTGGGGGTTGTGTCTATCATGACCTTTAGCCCACAACCCTGTAGCAGAATCCAGTTTTTGACAAGGGTATTGGGTTCACTTGGCTTCCATCCACCATTTCTGAGCAAAATAAATTTCTGATGCAAAGGAAATCTTCAAGGGGAAAGACTTTAAGATGGAGGGAGAGATGATAATTATAACTTGCTGGAGGCCTATTTTCAGTAAATGAAGTGCTTCAAAAGAAGCACACTGTTCTGTTATCTTTTGAGTGCAAACCTTTAGGGAGCTAGTGCAAGAAAATGAAGTTAAAACCACTTTTTTTAACTCCAAACTTGTTAATTTGCTAGTTGTAATGCTTTGTCAGGGAAACACCATACTCAACTTTGAACTCCAGGGTCATTGCCACTAATAGGATCCCCTCCAAGCATTGTAACTGTGAATTACTACTGAAATGATAAGAGACACTATTATAGGAAGAATCAAATATCTATCTAGTCACTGTACTAATTGAAAGCAAGCTTGTGTGGTAAGAAAACAAATTCTTGCTGAATTCAGTATAAATCTGAAGATGTTTCATGGACATCTTTAATATACAGAGATGGATTATGAACTGGGGAGGCTTTTATAAAAGTTTTATTTCTGTTCATATTTCTGTGTTTTTTTCCCATGTCAGTTTGTGCTTAAGTTTTAGTCTTTTATATTCTCACACTCACACTTCTAACAAGAAAGTGCTCACATTTTGCAAATAATGGGACTTATTGACATTCACATTGTGCGTTAAGATAGCTCAGTCAAAAGATTAAAGAAAATCTCTGGAGCACAACCAGAAAAGAATATAAGCAGAGGTCTCCTGGATCTCTATCACATCCCTTGTTCATAAGATAGTCTTTCTTCCCTCAGCCTACAAAGATAGCCACAGAAAGATGAACAAACAAACACAAAAGAATGAAAGGATGAACTGCATCTCTGCTGGAGGATTAATAACCATATTGCAGGAGTGAAGACTGCTCTGGATGATAGACAGCACAACTACATCCTTCAGATGACTGATCATATGTTTCACACAGAGCATTAGTAATGCAGGATGAAGGCTTCAGACCCCTTAACTTTCCTGGAAAATCTTTGGTAAATAGCTCAAATGGGTAAAATACTGGAGGCACTATCATTGATCAGGAAATGTTGTTTCATTGTTTCCAGTTCTGTTACTGGAGTAAAATGTCTTCTCTAAGAGAGCATTTTTTTAACTGCTTATTACCTTTCCAATAGTCTTTCTAGAATTAGAAGTAAAATCAATATTTTTCTTACTGTGCCCTGAAATAACTTCTTTTTTTCAAATGTGGCACTGTGAATAAAATCTCAATGCTCTTTGAATTGGTATTTATAGTATAAAATCATACTCAATGTCCAATAGTATAGAAATTCTAATTTAGTTACAGAACCTAGGCTGGTGAAACACTATAAAATTATAACAGCATTTTCTGGTATAGAAAGAGTGCAAAGAGTGTTTTTACCATCTGGAAAAACATTTCAGATTTGGACCTTGATACATCTCTATTCTGTTTCATTAATTTCCTAGCATTTTTGTTTAATGGGCTTGGAATTATTAGATATCTATAACTTCTATAGTGTTCAGCATAGCTTACTGTTGGTTTAATTAGCGCCATTAACCTGCGATTGAAGCTTGAAGAAGCCCTTTCCTTTTAATGAACAAGAAAAAGGATTTTTTGTTTTCTGACCCAACACAGTCAATGTAAATTAGTCATTACAGCATTGAGATCTCTTCCACCCTCAACTGTCCTCTTACTGAAAGAACTCATTCCCCAACAGAAGGAATGCAGGCTCCCTGCAGGATGTTAAAGCAGGTTTCCTCCTTTATAGGGAGAAACTTGGAGGGGTTAATGAGTTTTCAAAGAGAAGTAAGGAGTTTGAGTCGGGTTTAGTCAGTATTTCTCCATAATTGTAGTTGAGAAGTGACTGAGATAGAAGAGGAGGAAGAGGCAGGGAGAAGGGTGGGTTCTCTCCTCTGAAGGGAAACCCCTGCTCAGAAAACTCAGATGATAAAGCCCTCTATTTTGGTAAGTATGGTCTCTCCTGTATCTTGAAGCAGGCAGAGTCTCAAGTAAAGAATAACATGCAATTATGTGGTTCACTTTATTGTTGGTAATGGCAAAGGCATAGGAATGGCAAACTGAATTAAATAAGTTATCCCAAATGGCATTAGTTTATGTATTGAGACCCCCAATATTTTACATACTGAGACTCACAGTCTTCTCACAAGGATTGTGTCCAAAGGAGTGAAATTGCAGTCCTCCCCACAGCACCTGTACAGTTCAGATCCCACTTCCACTCCCTCCTCTCTGAATTTGTATCTGCTGGCTCTTCATTTGGTTTGGGCAAAATAGATAAAATTCAGAGAGAAGGAAGGAGGAGGACAAAATTGGTGCAGCTATTCTTATTTTATCATAGATATTTTAACAAGTGACTGCAGGGAGAGGCTTTTGAGCTGTCATGGTTTCTCTGCACCAAAGAAATAAGATTTTAAATGAGATAGGTAGTCATGAAATACTCTATATACAAACAGGTATCAGGTGAGCTTTGGTCATTAGCTGCCATTGAGTCTGAAGTTTCTTCATCATGAATGGGCATCCTATAAAAGCTGTTCAGTCCTGGAAACAGGGGACATTGTCTACTTTCAGGAGTGTGAAAGAAGAAATAGCGCAATTAAAAAACCCACTAAAGAAAAAAAGCATCAGCATACAGTTCACCTGTTTTAAAATCAGACAGTTACCAATAATGTAAATCAGCTTCAGAAAAAGAGAAAGTTTCTAGGGAAAAGACACTGTGATCCAGTGATTGTTTAAAATGCACATTTTTCTCTCCTGTATGTAGCATATGAGAAAAAAAAGGATTCTGAAAAAGAGAAGCCAAAGGAATTTAGACTAAAATAAGCTCGCTCTGAATTAAAGAATGAACTTCCATTACTCAATAAAAATTTGAAAAGACCAAGAAGCTTATGGGACTAAATTAAATGAGGAGCTCACCACATTGTAGATGACTCATCATAATTCAAGGAATTTATAACAGTGTAGAAAAAAACCAGATGGTGCAAAGGATCCTCAGTACAAAACACATCAGTGCTGAGCTCAGGGTGCAGAAACCATCCTTCAGCCTAGGACCAATGGCAAGAAAATGCTGCCATTAAAGTGATTAAAACCCATACTGCTCTGCTAATCATTCCTTTATTTTTTCAAATATTTTCATTGGGTAACCATATTACAGCTGTCCTGCAGCTACTGGATTTGAAACAACTAATTAAAAGTACTTCCCATTGATTCATCATAGGGACATTAGAGTAGTCTTTAGGAATGGGAAAATAAGATTTACCTATCTTACAATCTTCTGGTTAAAAAGAGCTTTAACAATAAATGGATAGGATCTCTAAGGGCTAATTGACTTCTGCTCCGGCGAGCAACAGTTACAAGGAGTTGAAATTTCTCCACAGAAATCAGTGCTCTTCAATAGCACTTCACAACAAAAGAAATAGGAACTCAGGTAGCTGTGTTTTTAATTACTTGGATTTATTTGTTTTTTCCTACAACAAATTTATGACTGGAATGCTATCTGGCAAAAAAAGCACCATCCTTCTACACATACAGGAAATGGTCAATGGTGACTCTTCTGGGCCTTTTTGTTAAAATGTACACTCTTTTTTTTTTTTTACCTAACACAAACACACTTCTCAAATTCACAGCTTTATGTGCACATCTCTGCATTTGGATTTAGAGGATTCAGGGCTGTCATAGTGCTACAGGTGTGATGTGAGCCTTGCTCTATGGGCTTGTTGGTTTCAAGTGCAGATCAAGCACAGCTGGTTTAGGAGATATCTAAAATAATTTTGTTCTGTTAATTTCCTACTGAGTTGTTTCTCAGGAAGACAGAAGGGATTATTTCATATACTGAAGTTTTGAGAGGATCTTCCAATGCACCACAACTGTGCTCTGGCATGCACTTCCTTAAATGGAAGAATTACTGTTTTGAGCTCAGGCTGAAAACTTCCACGAATTGCTTTATAAATTTGGAAGTTAGAACACAAAGAAAAACCCCATCATGCAGTACATATGGAAAGCTTATAAAAGTTAACCCATAATTTAAAGACATGTAAATCAGCAGTCTTATATTTTATAAGCCTGAAAGAGCCAAGAATATAATTTTATCTACAGCTTAAGCTGGTGTTTTCTGTCATCAATCTTAATAATCATGCAAGGATTGGGTTGTCTGACCAGTGCACTCCCAAATGCAGTGGGATGAAGCCTCAGTGTGCTGGGAAGGTGGCCCAGCTGATGCCCATCACTTCTAAGCAGGCACAAAGGGGGTACCAGATGTACCTGAAAGGTTCCTATAACTCCCTTGGACCCACCTGTAAATCACAGCTCAATGCCAGTGAATGACTCAAAATAACAAGTAGTAAAACAATTTATGTGAGCAGTACCTTCCTAGGCCCTTGATCAGCGTTTAGAAATTACAAATCCATATTTGCTAGCTCCTGTTTTCCTTTAAACAGACCTAACTTTGTATCTTGCTTGGAGAAGCTGATTGTACCCCAGAAAATATTACGAGAGCTCAACTTCACCCTCAGCTTCAAGCATAAAAATTTCATTTTAGCTGAGGGAGGAGTTATACATACCCTGGGATAACATTTTGGTCCAAATCCTGTGAATGCTTTTTGTTTATTAGTTTGCGTTTTATTCTGTTCAGTTATTTACATTTTGCTGTTTAAGGACTTCCTGAAAACCAAGTTAATCCTTTATTCTGCATGGCATGATTTTTAAAATATTTTTTCTCTGATACCCTTGCATCTGTGGTTAAAACGGCAAAAGTGTAGGAGTTTCCTGTGTAAGCTCTTGCACTTTGATAGGGCTTTTTTTCCGGTGTTACATGTTGAATTGGGGTTTTTTTCGCATTGGAGAGGACCAAACTGTCATCCTACAGAATAGTTACCCAAAGGGAAGACTGATAGGGGATGGAATTTAACTTTCTCTTTCAGATAAATGTGTTATCACAGAGAACAATGTGCTTGTCTCTGTGTAGAGTTTCCTTTTTTTCAAAGGCAAACACATGGGTTTGTTTTCTTTGGTGTTTGTTTGCATTCCAGAATTTATTTGTTGTTTTAATTTCTTGAACTTCCTGAAATATTTATAGGAAAGAAAACTAAAGCGTGAAATTTTGTGACTAGAAGCAGATTATCTTTATGTTTTCCTATGGAGATGCTTCCATTCAAAAGATAAAACCAGAAGTCATAAAAATGTGTTATTTTTAGGAGACAGCTCCATGGAAACTTGGAAGAAGTTAAGTAAGATTCAGAGTAGAGAGGAATGGGGGAGGGTATGTAATAAACTGATATTTTTTAGTGGAAAGACAAATAGTGAAATCTCTGAACCACTTATGGTAGTTGGATTGTTGATCTTAGTTGTGTTCAAGACTGTTGAATAATGTGACTGGGTTTCCTGTAACATCTGGGAAAGCTGCACATCAATGCTACTAAAAAATACTATTAAAATACTATTAAAAACAACATTAGGGTCTGGAGAATATTTTTACATGCTTGACCAGATTAATAAAATAAGCAAAGATCGTTTTCTAGAATGCAATTTTTGCACCATTTGAAATCATTGCATAGATAACTATGCACTTTCTTTTCCAAAAAGGCAGAAAAACTCTTAAAATTGATTAAGCCCGCAGTGAAATAATTTGGCTCCTGTGTGCATCCATGCATATTGGACCCCTTCCAGAAGCTGCTAGAAGCAATTCCTACTTGCTGTGCTGCTGCAGGCCTGCGGTATCAGTCATGGCACGTAGGTTTGGGGGCACCTTTCCCCCTCAGTTTGCCCATACCCCAGTCCCAGCCTCCTGAAGGAGCTGGCTCTTGGTGCACACAGACACCTCCCAAAGGGCTGAAGTGCCCTTGCCAGAAAAAGGATTCCTTGTGTCTGTTTCAAGTTGTGTCACATTAAAATAAAGAGAAAACTGGGTGTACATCCTAAACAGCTGAATTATAACATTTAATGAGGTTTTACCTGGCCTCAGAATTTGCTGCCTCTGAAATGTGGTTCTGCTCTGGACACGGTGTCCTCGGAGCCAGCAGTGTGGCCTGGCTGGGGCAGGGCCCAGCCTAGGTGTTTTGTTCTGTATTTTCTCATGCAGCCATTTTTCAGAAGCTGCTCTGCACTTCAGCAGAGGAGTTACTAGCATGTACTTGAGACATTAATTCCAGGTTATATGGTTTCCCTGAGAATTGCCATCTGTCATGCTTTTCTGTCTGGAGGTCACTCCAAGTTGCCTCGGGTTGGTATCCTCAGACAGGAGGTTGGAAGGATAAACCATGTGTTTCGTCTTTAACCCTTAGTTGTCCTTTTCCCTTTCAGCACCCACCTTGATAGGTATGGTAAGGAAGGACTGGGCTTCCCAAAACAGCATTGCCCTCTCCTGGCAAGAGCCGGACTTTCCCCATGGAGCAATTCTGGACTACGAGATCAAGTACTATGAGAAAGTAGGTCTCACTTACAGCATCACCCACACTCAGATGCTCAAGAGCAATGTGTTTCATATTTTTAACAGTATTTTTTAAAACCTTTTCACTTGACCCCACATACAATGCTGTGTATGCTAGACATTTTATTTTGTGTTAATTTTTTTGTTGTTTTGCTTCTAACTTGTTAATGAATGTCTTGTTTAGCAACAGAATCAAGTAGACCAGCAAGCAGATCATACATTTGCTTGTCTCATAGTAACTACATTTACAAACATGGATAAATGGATCGCATGCTTGAACATATTTTGATTTTTGGACTGTAAACACATTAGAGTGATATTGATGCAACAGAATTAAGGTGAATGTGAACGTGATTTCATTTTGAGGCAAAAGATGTATTTATTTATTTACTATTGTCAAACAAAGCAATAATATGGGCTTAAAGGATAGAGTGTACCGGCCTTGTTTGGAGGGTTACAAAAGGTTACAAGAGAGAGAGAAACTTACATTTTGGGTGCTCTGTCAAAATTGGGCAATTTCACACAGAAGAGAGCTACAACATACATTACAAGTAAAGGTACAAGGTTCACACACAGCATGTCTTGAGAAAGCATAATTTGAAGCCTTCTTCTCCATAACCACAAAACACATTTGGTCATTTCCAGTTGCTGCAGGGCCTTGTACCAGTAAAAAATATTTGTGCTGAAAAGTGCCTTCAATCCTGAAGACATAGACAGGAAAATTTTGGTGTCCACACCTTCAACAGTTCCGTGCTAAGTCAGTTCTTGCTGTTTCTCTGCCCCCATCTGAAGTCACAGTGGAACTGATGTGCAGGTATGAAAAGCACAAAGAACAGAAATACAAACCAAATCATGAAAGAAAGTTTTAGGAATTTTAGGCTCTGTAAATATCCAAGAATTTTATTCCTTGACTGCATTTCTCTACTGAGATTATGCAGCTTTGATGATGCAGAAGAAAGGGTAAACTAGGGGGGGAAATCCAAAGAATTTAAATAGGACAGTTAAGGAGGGAAGACAGATTGCTTAGAGTATTTGGTAAGCCAAAGCAAGGAGCCCCATTTTCCTACACAAATGGAAGTCCTTTGGTCCTGATCTATTAACATAGTAAGCCCCTTTATGACTTGAATTTCCTTTGACTTCTTTATTGGTATTAAAGAAGTGAATTAAACACAACAAATTGTGAGATTTTAGTCAGTTGGATAGGAACAGTTCCAAAGATCCATAGCCATTCATATGGATGTTAAATTTAAAATCTTATGTACATATATATAAAAATCTGTTATCAATGGATTATATGCCAATACCAGTCAGTGCTAAATAACAAGGCAAATAATTTTCCTTAGAGATCTACTTATTATTTAGCCTTGACCATTGTGCAGCAAGACTATATGCACAGGCTTTATGGCCCTTTGCTAGATAGTTTAAACCACTTTTATTTGTATTTACAAAAAAAAAAAAAAAAAAAAAANAAACACCTTTTTTTTTTTTTTAAAAAAAAAAAAAAAAAAAAAAAAAGAACAATTTTCTGTTTCCACCTTTTAAAATATAAAAGGAGTATCTTCTGTCTGTAAACTCTTGCCTCTGAGGTCAGGGGAGATAAATGCACTGATGGCATCTTCCAGTGCTGTGGCAGAGGTGTAATTTGCAAGACCTCTCTTGACAAGGTTCTAGATCAGAGAAATGAGTAATCCAGTACTGCAAGTCAGTCTGCTTATTTACAGCATTAAATTAGAAAATGTTCTTTTACACCACATTAATAATATTTAAATCTTTCTTTAATAATATTTAAATAAGTAGTGTATATTATAACACTGGGTAAGTGTAGTGGCCAAATGAAAATGAAATTTTATGTTGAGAAAAAAAAAGAGATGGTTCCTACCTCAAAGCCAGAAAACATTCATATGCACAATTAATTTGATTATTAACAGTTTTGATTCATTTTTTCTCCTTAACTGTGGAGCTCTGTGTATTAAAAAGCATAGTTTGTGTTATGACAGGGATAGATGGAGCAAGTGACACTGTAATCTCTCAGCCTTCCCAGGAACTCTGAAACAGGGGAATATCAGCATTCCTGCTCTCAGCAGAAGTGACAAAATAGGGCTGTTGTTGCATGCCTGCAGGAAATATGATAAGAATGAAATAATTGTCTATTGGATCTAGTGTGAATTCATCACAAGACATCCCTCTAACAGTAAAAACTGCAGCTAAAGTTGAAGAATATGTTAAATATGAAAAGGTCAGAAATTTTATTAATGTCTTAGGGAGTCAAGAAAAATGCAGAGAACAGTAGTCTTAGATACTAATAAAAACACTAGGTAGAAAAATGGAACAACTTTTGCAGGCCTGTCTTAATCCCCTTCTACCTGTCATTTGCATTTAATAAAGGAGGTTTTGTTCTGGTAAACAATATAAGAAATTGAACATCTCCATCAAATACAAACAGTCACACAAATTCAGCTGATTATATCAGTTTCTTAACTTTGTGAAGCTCAGAAGAATTATGCAATATTCTAAAGTTTTGCAGCTATTTACTGATATTTCTTTTAAGGTTCCTTGTTGACATTTGAAAAACTGCCAAAACGTCATTGAGGAGCACATTAGGGGAGCACACCTGCTATAAATTATCACCAGTAGGAATTCTTTGGGCTTACAAACGGAAGTTTTGTCTTGTCATGGGCTCCCAAAGATTCCTGAAAGATATATAAACTTCAGAAATCAAATAGATGCCTAAAAAACTGTAAACACTCGACAAAATGGGGCAGTTTCCAACAATTTAATAAGGAAGACAAATCAATGATGATGAACATAGAACATAAAGATGCATCTTTCCATGCATTTCCAGAACAAGCACAAGAAGGGAAGGAGGCTACACTGTGCTAATTACACAAGAAACTTATATTTATACTCTTGTAAAATACAAATTACACAGAGAGAACTATCAAAAGATCAAGTCCTCTTTGTGAAAAATACTCTTCTGAGAAACACTACCAAATTATAAAGAAATAAAGTAGAGAAGGAGAGTTATACAAGGGTCTCAATAAATTACAAGTATGGAAACATACATTAATCTCAAAAAATAATAAAACAGCTCAGTAATTTTTCTACTTTAAAGCACCTTTTCCCATATGACCTTCATTTTTTCAGCGAATTGCTGTAAAACACTCAGAACTTCACGGAATATTGTCCCTAAAATTGAAAATCTTGTGGCAGTAACAAAATTTCATTGTGAGCCAATTGTATAGATTTGTAGTTTCTTATTTATGAGTGCAGTGGTACATTTTTATGTGATTGTCTGACAAGAAGTCACTTCGTTCTGCAGCCTTTTAGCCAAAAATGCAGTGAACAAAATCTGACCTAGGACATAATTAGAGAGCTGATTTGACCTAGGAGAACAAAAATTCCTTGACATTCAGTCCAAGATGCTCTGAGCTCTGTCACAGCAAGGAGAAAGAGTTTTCCATTGCTTGAATAGTTGTGTGATATAACCAAAAAGAATATAATGATCCTGAAATAATAGTCTATGTTGAGGCCTGGTAGTTGAAATACTTGATTTCAGGTAGATTATTAATCATTCTGTAAGGTATACCTTGGACCAGTAAGTGAGACTTTACAGAACACACAGAGGATCAGTTAAATGTTTGCCCTTTGAAACCTAAGATGTGCTCATAAAAGCATTTCTTTACAGACCTTCCTTGAGGTCTTCAGATACTAAACACTGCAAATTGTCTCTGTTGATGCAGCGTGTCTGCCCTTTTCTGTATTCTGTCCATTATATTTTATGATCCCTTGATATCATACACAAACAATATTTCTAAAAGAAAAACATCTCTCCTGGGCAGTGTTGTTTTTCCTTTTAAAAATCAAACTCATCAATATAATCTCTGTTGCTGCTAATTGCAATTAATTTTTCTTTTATATTTTAAGCTATTACTCAGATGTTGACCAAAGCTTGCACTATTTGCAAGATTCCAGGGCATCATAATCTCTTTACCTCTCATCCAAAGGGTTTCATGTGTGAGGCAGATGAAGGAGTGGGGCCTTGTTAGAGCCTTGTAATGACACTGAGTCCTTCTGTAGGAATTCCCTCATGGGAAGGGGAACACAGCAAACAGTGGATGTAAACCTCACCAGCTGCACTCCAGCTGAACTGTAAAATGCTTATTCCTCCCCTTTCCATCTAAACCCATAAAGTTAATCATCAAAAATTAATGCTCCCTGAGACCTGTATTGGACATACCAAGCTGTGCAACTGTATTAAGTTTGTTCTCCCACACGGCCCAAGCACACCAGCTGGATTACATTTCCTGTTACACACAAGATAACATATAATTAGCTAAGGAAGCCTGTTTGTAGAGAAGGGATTTTCGTGGAATGTACCCAAGCAGTAACCTAAGGCATTGTAATAAAATCTCTAAATAGAGAAACTAGAGATTATCTTTTGAATCAGGATTTGGAGGAGAGGGCTGATATTTCTTTGCTTTCTTGTCTTTTGATGAAATTTAAAGCCAAATCCCTTTGACGAAATACTTTGTTTTGCTGAGAGACTCAATTCACAACTCATAGGCAGTTTTCACATAAAAAAATTAAGCCACCTCCATAGGACAGTGAGTGGACAGGATATGTAGGATGTCAGATATTACTTTTCATTCATCCCAGTATTATTTAGAGTTGAATTAATAATTAGAAGTGAGAAAATAGCTAAGCAGTAGAGGCAAGGGGGAAATTAGTTTTCCAATGAGATTTGAAAAAGAGATAAAGAGCTGATGAGGTAGAGAGATAGAGGAAAGTACCAGATTTAAAAAATTAGAAAGCAGCATGACCTTGTTAATTTTTCTATCAGTCTACAGCTGTCTTAACTTATACAAGAAATTATGCTCAGTCTTGAAATCTAATACTAAAACAAAGACCGCTATTTCTTTGAGTAATCATTAATATGAATTAAAATGAGCCACCCTGAATTTGAGTGACAGACATTTAGGTAAATTACATGATAGGAATAATGAGAAGTTTTAAGGTTCTCAGTGCATAATGTTTTGAGTGACAGAATTATTTTAATAAGAATACAAAAAATTATAAGCATCATGTGACTCATCCCGGTTTAGAGGACACGAGGTGCTCCTCTGTGTCTTCTCCAGCTAAGGAGATACCTAATCATGATCTTCTCAGATTAATTAACCTGACCCTGCTTGAGTAGGGGCTGGAATCAGCCTCAGTGAACAGAAGCCACACATGTTCTCGTCAGGTAAAATAAGGACATTTCTCATAAGAAACCACCTCATGTAGATAAGATTCAGTCCTCAGAATTTCTGGGTGGAATTTTGGAAAATGAAGTAAAATTAGTAATTTCTGTTCTAAAACCCTCTGCCTTTGTGTGAGGTCTGTATGGCATGTGTGAAGTTCATTGGCCCTCAACCTCCCTATTACTTAAAAACCAGCCAAACCTCTGCAGTCTCTCCACCTCTTAAGTCACAATTTTGCACAATGTTTAAGTTAGAAGGAACACATTTTTTCAGGCACAACTGTTACAACTCCCCTCTTTCCTTTAAGCTCCAGCTTTCACTTTTTTGGTTCAGATTTTGCTTTTATGTTAGATTTGTATATCATGAAGAATAATATATGCAGCAGCCCCAGTGGAATGAGGCTGAAGGGAGCCTGGGGGCTGTGTGACATTATTTATGGGCAGAGGTGGTTGTGGCTGGTTCTTGGCATGTACTGGTTCTTTCTCTGGGCATGTTCCTTTATTGTTGCTATCCCTACTGCAGCATCCTTGACAACCTTGCTAAATTCTAAGGTCAACATCAGTGACAGGATTAGGGAACAGGAACAGACTGAGAACAGTACAGATAAGAATCTGAGCTCTTCAGGTACCTGGCCCCTTATTGAATATATACAATATAAAAAGCTATTTGCTTTAAATGATCAGCTGGGCAATTTTTAACTTCATGCTAATTTTTTTTAATTGACAGTTTTCTTCTGTAATATTTTTCAAATTATTCAAACCATTTAAGGCATAAGTAGCAATCTGCTGCCTGCAAGTAAAATGTTTCTGATACAATTGGAATCAAGAAACATAAGACTCGTGCAATAATACATTTTCATTACATTTTCAACAGTTCTCATCAAAACAAGAGTGCTGAGTATTGAGGATGTACGAGAGCTTTCGGACAGTAGTTTTAGGCAGCCCTTAGTGTTTGTTCATAGTGTGTCACAGGGAGGCACCAGGGCTCCAAGGAGTGCCTCAGGCATTCTCAACCCTTCGTAGCTCCTGGGAAATGAACCATGTCTGCTGAATGTTTTTAAAAAATAATCACTACAAATGTGCTTTGGGATATAATCATTAAAATCAAATCTCCTAGCTTATTTTAGCATAGTAAGTGGTGTTAAACAAGCTTCCCAGTTTTTCTGTTCTGCTGTTATTAACTCAGTTTCCCAAGGGAAAAAATGTAAAAGCATCAGATTCTAAAAAGAAAAAATAAAATGGTCTCAGAACTGTTCAAAATGAGAGTGGCTAATTACCAGACTCTCTGACCAGATATAATTTTTGCCTGCAGGAAAGAACCTAAGGATGTTGCAGGAGCCCTTATTAATGACACCGATGTAATTACTATTAGGAGAAAAAGAAATCTGGCGTCTAAATATCAATTATATGCAGCAAAGGGTTTATCAAAGAAGTTCTGAGCTCGGCCACTATTAGATGCCTGGTTTGGCTTGTCTACTAATCATTGTTGTTAAATATTTAGAAACAGCTTCTGAACTTTCATATTTAATAATAAAGTAGCCTATAGAGGTATTACTGTTGTTCCTGCTGAACCAAATATTCTCAATGAGAAGTATAATGCTGTTTAAGTAAGCCTGGTGGATTTGATATTAAAAAAAAAAACATACTTAAGTCTCTGCTGATCTTGTGCTCTTGCCTGCAGCCAATATCGTTTTCTCCAAGGAAAATTACATGAACAGTGCTTATTCCAGTAACTGCTAGAAGAGCTGCACAAATGTAGAAAAAGTGTACTAATGGTTTTGAATAAGTGGCTTTCAAATGCTTTCAAGGGCATAGGAATAGGCATAGGAGGTATGCAAACTATTACAAGACAAAAAACACAGCTAGTTCCATACCTCAAATAAAGCTAAGAAAGCTAAATCCACTGATGACATAGATTGGTTGCTAATAAAAGGATTTATTAAACCTTTTTTTTTAGCCATTACAGCATTTGAATCGCAGAAAAAATAGTTTTCAAAATTGTGCAATGACACAGCAGTCATAACAATTAGTAGTAGTAATAATAATAATAATAATAATAATAATAATAATAATAATAGTAATAGTAGTAGTAGTAGTAGTAATAATATTGTCAGCCTCAGGAATCAATGTTAATCTTAAGTATAGGTGAGGTCAAAAATCAAAATCAGCTATTTTATAGATCAGAAAGTTCCAGCTGAGCACAACTTTTAGATGATTTTGATGAACATATTGTAAAAAAGAAATGTTTTCTCTTTAAAGATAATATATCAGTTGCACAAAAGGAAGCAGCAAGGAGCTTAACATGTTAAATCTTGAATTAACAAAATAGAGAATGTACTCCCAAAGCATTTTATTTCTCTTGTTTCTGTTATTATTAAATGCCTGCAGTGTGTTCATCTTTAAGTTTAGGTGCAGTAAGTTTTAGTTGCATATGATAATAGAGTTGGAGTTCCCTCAAATACCTTAACACAAATTCACGAGTCAAACTTTGGGTTTGAAATTTGACAAATTTTTACAAATTAATGGCAAGTTTTGTGAGCAATGACCTGCATATAACAAGCATACTTGCCAAAAATGATCATTTAAATGAAAGTGTTTTCCTTATTTATAAATTAAATACAATATCTAGGTCTCCATTTCTCTAAAACCAGTCGTAATGTTTCCTTGAGACTCTCCTAAAATACAATCTAATTTATAAGTTCCCAAAAATCTTCCTCTGCAAGCCCAAAGTCTTTTAAAAACTGAAGCTCTCACAGTGTTTTCATAATGTACAAATGACTTACTGTTCATAAATTTTTGATTGGCAGCCATAAAGGGATTCACAGATTAAATCAAGAAGATATGTACCTTGAGGTGTGAATTTATATCTTTGCCTAAATGAAGGAGTGTTCTGATATGAGAGATCATTTCACTTACAGTTTCTTCCTGCAATATTCAATGCATCCAAGAGGTACTTGGGGAGTACAAAAGCATGCATCATTTTGGAGAGTAAAACCAGAGAAAGTTCCTTTTTTTCTCTCTTTCTTTTCCTAAGACTGCATTGTAATTGTACTTTAACCACAGAAAAGGACAGGATATTAATTTTCTTCTTTGAATGGGTTTTTTTTTCACATTAAATGAAGATGAAGCCACTGACTGCATAATATCAGCAACCTCTTTTTTATTAAGTAGCAGTGTCCCCAAAGCAGTCATTCTGGGAGAAGGGAGAAAAATCCAAAGGGAAGGAGGAAGCTCATTTAGGGAGAGCTACTCCATTTCAGTGCACTTAAACCACTGCTTTCATGCTTAATATCAGTATAATCACTTTACTATGTATTAAACAAAAGCTATGGGTTTGGTATGGGGATGTGGTTGCTGGAATCAAAATTAACATTAGAGGAGCTTTTAATTTAAATTAAATTTCATTAGCCAGCTTGAATTCAGAGAAGTTGTGCCTTATTCAGTAACTCCCATGTAGTTTTGTTAGGTTTGTACCCAAATAAACCCACAAATGTTTATTTTATTGATTTAAAGAAGCAAAATGTTACAATTCTCTCTTTTTCTTTTGATTTTTTTAATGTATTTGCATTAATAGTTTCAAAGTGCCCTTTCTTGATGTGCTTGTTGGGATGGCTGAGTTAACAACCTATTATTATGTACTCCTTACCGAGCTGTTAATAGCTTTAGAGTCTTTTTCAGGAATTCACCTGCTGCTCATAAACACATTTATGTTACTGTAGGAACATCACCAGGTTGATGCATCTTGTATTTGCAATGACCTTGCACAAACTACCTGGTTTTTAAGCAAATATTGCAAGCACTCATATTTAGTAACAAAATTCTTTAGTGACTGGAGCAGCTCTTTTTTAAAAGGTATTGACACCTATCTGTGAATTTTGTTAACATTTTTTCTGATTTTTTATTGTTGTTTTTACCACCTCCAAAAATAGTATTTCTGCTGAATTTAGCTACATCAGAAATGGGCACTTCCCAAAAAAATTGAGCAAAAACTTGCTTTGTCAATTTTGAAAGTGCAAAATCAGCATTTTGATTTACTTGCTAGATTGTTTACTTCACCCTTGAAATTCATGTTCAACTAATTGGAAAAAAGATTGCTGTTTTTGCTTTACACCCCATTAACTCACCGAGGTGTTTGAAGTAAACATAAACTTAAGGAATATGCTGTATTCATTGCTGATGTATTGCCAGGTTCCGCAGTACGGTCATGACACCAGAGGTGAATTCAGCCCTTCTGAGTTAGCATTATGAGATAGATGTTTGCTGTTTGCCTGCATCGAGACACAAAAAGACGAGCTCACAAATGCGTCCAAAATATAATCTTTCAGTGACTTTTCAATTGCTATTATATCTTTATATCTGAAGAGTCTTGCATAATGAAAAACGATACACAATCTCTATATAGAGATCAGCAGGTTCCCTCTTGCTTCTGATTTATTATTTGTATTGCAGTGATTAAAGTCAAACATTAGTTAGTGTCAGACTTTCTGGTTTAGGGCCAAAATTCTTCTTCGAAAATTGATTTTTTTTTTGATGGTTGAAATCTATCTTAATATTGTCAACATTATTCTATACTTATAAATCCTGATTTTCTTTGAAAAGGGAAGTATTTGTCCCAAAGAAGTGTATTCACAGTTAGTATATGAAAGACTTGTTACCATGTAATATTCATATGGTCTGAAATGAATCCTAATTACTTAAATCATTTTTTTTTCCAGAATAGCAATCTGAATAGCAGTCTGAATCAATTCAATCTATAAAAGTAGATCTTTTGCTTACTTAAATAAAAGTGATAGCTTTATTAATGCCACTGAATTTGTTTTCAAGCTGTTGTATATCAATAAGGACCTTTTCTGGATTTGCCAGGCAGGAAAAATCCAGTAGCAAATGAAAAGAGAAAATTCTGCATTAGTCTGCTCTTCAAATATTACAAGGTATTTATGTAGAAGATTCAAACTGAGCTTAAACCAATCTTAAAATAAGCCCAGTTACTCTACTTGTCCTGACGTCCTAAAAGGCTGAAATGCATTTTAGAAAGGAGTTGGAAAGGCATGATTCCTCAAGAGGGTTTTAGTACAGAATGTGGTTTTAGTACAGAATGTGGTTTTTACGAGGGTGTTTGTAGATCTGCAAACATCCCACATCAGTTAAAATTTCCCAGCAAAATGTTACAAACCTGACAAAATATCCAACACTGAAAGGAAGCCCTAATCCAAATCCTGGCCCTATCTGCCTGTGAATGTTGTAGGGATTTTGAAATTAGGTTAATTAAGCCAATTTGTCATCAGCACTATTAGAGCTGAATTCTATGTAGTTGACTCAATGCTGTACTACATTTTTGGATTGGTAGAATCACTTGATTTTCACAGCTTTGAAACATATGTTGTATGTTGTTGGGGGTTTTTTGGGGGGAAATAGAAGAGTTGTTTGGTGTTTTTTCTTTGTTCTGTACGGGTTTGGGGTTTTTTTTTTGACAAAGTACTGACTACTCCGTACTGTCACAAGTCACCTCACTGTAGAAGTCTTCTGAAGAATTGGATGATTGCTCTTGTCTTGAAATTCCACTTCACTTGTAAAATGTTTCTTTGCATTTAAGTTGCCTTCACACTTCAGTAGGAAATAGGAGCACCACAATTTTGAGTTCTGCCATGAAAGGACTCACCAGTTCTGTGTGTACAGCTGTGCTGTTACCCGTGCTGATAATGCTGGGTGTGAGAAGATTGCCTGCCCTATGTCTCAGCAACTTAGAGACCTTCAGGTGTTTGGAGTGTGACTTTTTACATTGCATTTTTTTCACATCACATGAGTTGCCCCTTTTCGTTATCTTTATTCTTGCATGTTCAATTTAAATATTTCATTATCTAGTGACCTACTTCCCATCTGTAACTAGAAGTACTTTTTGCTACGATATTTTGAACCTGACTGAACAAATCACTGATATTCATGATTGTTCACTATTTCTCATAGACAAGAAATTCAAGTATATTCAATAAAATAGTCAGGAAGCAGATTTTTTTTTTTTAAAATCCCCACAGCGTACTTTAAACACAGTTTGTAATTAAAGTTGTTGCCTAGGGATGTTTTGGAGGCCACAAGCAAAATCAGTTCAAGGAATAATTAAGGAAATTCATGGAAGAGCATGATGAAGTAAATTTAGTTAATTCAGAAAGCCACTAATTCAAGGATTGCTGGACTCTGGAGGAGTGTTAGAGTTGAGCATGGGGAGAAAGAACCTGCAGTGCCAATGCTGAATGTCAGGCCTGCAGTGGCATCAGGACCTCTTTCAGAGTTGTGATCTATGGACCTCATAGAATGACTTGGGAATCAGCCCACTGGCTGTATATCCATACTTATCTGGGCTTGTTTCACAGCAGAGAAAGTCACAGAAGGCTTCAAATCTTCATATTTTCAGGATTACTTCTGTTTCCTGTTGCACTGTATTTGTCGGCAGGCTTATTACATCATTATGAAGTAAACTTTAGTGTTAGGTATCCCAGGAGAAACTGTGATTTACTGTCCAAAGGTGAATTTTGAGTACTACTTGAGTTCAATTTTACCATTAGAAATTTAGCTCATGCTTGCAGTAGCTTCCTGCTTCTTTCCAACTGGAAAAGAAACTTAAAATGAATGAAAAAATAAGAAAAATCTTTGAAGCAGCTGGAGAGGCTGGCACTTGTATATGCTGAGGTTAGAAAGACTTCTGGGGACCCTGGTGCAGAGGTTTTCACTGGTAAATATTTTTAATTAGCAAACAACTGTTATCAGAGTAGCTCATTACTGCCAGAAAGATGGGATTTAATATCTGTGCTCATCTGACAACTCAGGCCATGTTCTCCAGCTGCCTTTATTATATGCTGGATTGCACCGTGTTCCATCCCTAACTTAAGGCACAAGGCTGTTTTTATTTCAGTTTAATCTCCTTGTCAGGACAATAAGTTGTGTCCTGTCTGCTGCCTTCACACCTGGCAGTCCCACTTGGCCCAGCACGTGAACCACACAGCTTTTGCTCTGCCCACCCCTCACCTCCCCATGCTGGCAAGAATTTTAACACTGTTTTAGAGCTTCCCTGTCCTCATCTCTGTCCTCATTTAATTTTCTACTTTTCATGGTTCACCTCACATCAACTCATTTCTGCCTTTCCAAGTATATAATCCAATTAAAATGAAGTTTGTCTGGTGTTTGACCTTTCTATATTTTTTTTTATGATTGGTTATCTGCTCTTCCCCTTTTCATGTTGACAGCTTCACTTTATATATGAAGAAAGTGATGAGCTGACTGACAGGCAATCAAAATATAAAATATTGAGTGGCCAAACAAGTAAAGGACATTTGAGTGTTTCAGCTCCCCACATTGCTACATCTCAGATTAAACACAAGGGAGGCCAAGGAGGGAAGGGAGAGGGTTACATCCTGAAGGGGCTGATGCCTTTAAGCGCTGTAGATTTCTCCTCTGAAGCAAACACTAGAGTCATTAGCAATTTTCTCTATGGCCCTGCTTTTTTACTGCCACAGTTTTCTACTTAGTTCATATTGGTCTTCAGATCTTTGCAATCAGTTTTAAATTTACTCTAAGTTTCTTGTTCATCTGAAAACCAGAGATTCGAGGGGTTTAGGAAGAGCATTTTTTAAGAACCTGAATGGTATTGTTTAGCCTCTTATTGTAGTTTTTCTTACCACTCTATGTTACAGCAAAAATTTACCTAATGCTGTTGATCAGATTGTAATCAGACAGTAATTAATGCTAGAAGCACGTTTTGAAACTTTGAGTCTTTTCCCTAAAATCTGCCAGCATTCCTGCTAATTGATGGACTGTAGGTCAAAACAGTTTTCTAGGAGAAAATCATGAACAAAAGTAGTGAATATAAAGCAGCTTTCAAAGACAGACACTGAATTTCACAGGTGTAGTTAATTTTATGGATTTCAGTGTAATTACTCCTTATCTACAACGATCTGTGTAAGGTGACAAAGGAGCTGTGACTAGAGGCAACAGGCTTCAGAAGTTGTGTTATGAAAATAATTTATTACAAAGAAAGAAAACACTTCTTGAGAATTATTGGGGGAAATTAGTTGTGAGAGTAATATGGGCCATATAAATCAGAGGCTATTTCCATAAATTAAAGCTGTGGGGACTCTGTTTTTATTGAATGAGTACAAACTCCACAGTTTGATGTTATTTGTATTTAATAGATTTTGTTTGAACTGAATAATCAATTAATGACTATATCTAATAATTAACTACTGTGTTATTCTAATGTGTATCACATCATTAATGTTTAGCTGAGGATGGAGTGCCAGCATAGCTGATTCCATGGGAAAAGTAAGGAAGAATTTGGATATTTCTTTGCACAGAGGACTAGAGCTAAGATTACTAAAAATTGCTGTCTTCCAGAATCATGATCATCCCTTTAAAACAATGATGCTTCCTCTGTAGGTCACATTGTGTATGTTCCTCAAACTGATGTATTTAGGAAAGAAGAAAGATGTGACCAAATGATCTCATAAAAAATTCTTTTTTATTATTGGTGCTTTTATTGAAACATTTTTAGTGTCTGAATCATGAAACTCCAAATCTTCTTTACTTTAATGTGGTACTTATTCAGCTTTGACATTGTGCTTCAGTGTACAGGATAAAGACCTGGTCCCTATGGTATATAGATTTAATCGCTATTAGTACTTATTTCAGTTAAATAACAGTGCTCTGAAAAGGCCAGGCAGGATTATGTGCCTTAATACAGAATTTTCATGTTGCAGGACAATAGATATAAACTAGAAAATGTGTTTGCAAGCAGCTGATAGTAAATTCAGTATATTCACTCTCCCTGGATTCTTTCTGCATGCACACACTTGAAAGTTGTGGGTACACAGTAAGTCTGTTTTAGCTGGAAGAAGGTTTGGAAAATCCTTTCCCTAGGGTCAGTTTAAGAAGACTTTTGTTACTCATTGGACTGAATGAGCTGAATTTTCATTCATAAAATAAGATAGACTAAGAGTATATAGCTCTCATTATATATTCTAAATCATAGAAAATTCTATTTGGTTATCTTTTTAACTTGCTAAACTAAGGACTGATACTATTTTTATTAGAGTCATGTCTCTTTTTGCCACTCAAATATTAATGGTGACAAATTTTGTATGCCTGAGAATGCCAGGATTTTATCAGTGCTTTACTGGTAAAGTTAATCTTTTAAAGGTCATTTCAGCACTGTAAGCAAAATTCTAAATTTCAGCTTTTATTTCTATTGATTTTTGTTTTGCCCTAAAGATTTTGAGATATATAATCCTTTTCTCACCTATAACATCAGAATGTAAACTCTTTGGTTGCCATTGGAGTCTAAACTGATTAAAGGTCATCACATTTTGGTTGTCTTTATCAATATTTTTCTTACATGTGTCCACAAAGCCTTCATTTCTGTGCTGTTTTCCTCTTTACTAAGGTGGGGATAAAATTAGAGAGCAACTTGTTCAGACAGGTGTGGCATGTAAAAGTTATCTGGTTTTTTACAATATTTGCTGTTATTGAGGGAATCCCCTTTCTTTTAAGTATATGAGAAAAATGGTAATAATCATCCACAATAATGGAACATCTGGATATTGACATCTATCTGCTGCACTGCTAAAGCAGAAAGCTTTTCCTTAATAATTATCCTCTGATGCTGCTACTCCATTAAGTTAGGTTGTCTAGTCTTAGACCATTAGCACCATTGTGCCTTCCACTCAGCCAGTCTGTTTCTTTAGATATGAAAAAATGCCTTATCTATAAAGCCAAGTATAAAATTAGGATAGATACAGGTTCAGATAAGCAGAGGTTGCTTTTGATTCTGAAAGGTTTTCCTGTTCATGCACAGAGCAAACTGTCATGGATTTGTGAACACTGTCCCTCATAATCAGAACTGAATCCAAGAATTTACAAGAATCACACAAACAATAAGAAAAATACAATTTCCTTAGAAACAGAGATAGCATTTTCAAAGTTCATAATATAGTTCTGTTTAACTTGAATAGGTAGTCGTAGACTTGGTATCACATTGTGTAATAACATTGGCATAGCTTGCATTTGGGTTATATTTATGTTTTAATTACAGATTTTCACCAAGATAAATTTGCAGTAGGCTGTTGTAGAGGACTTATGAATTTCCTCCTATCAGATTGTGTCTCATAGTTGTATGAGTATATTATATTAGATAGACTCCTTTAACTCATATTTAACCCCTTAGCCCCAGTGCTCTCAGAACTGCTTCTTGGGAGTCCTTTGCCGCCTTGAGATCACAAATGCTGCTCTGATAGTGATGTAAAGGATTAGAGCATTTCTTGTGTCCCTTTTCTTTCTGTGAACACTGAACTATACATAGTGCCCAACTATATATTGTCTTACTTCTTATGTGCCATGGAAGATACAGCCATATCAGTTAAACTTCTATTTTATTTTGCAGATTTTTCTAGTAGCCCTCTGTACTTAGCAAGACGTACAGAACAAATGTAGTCCTTGGCATTTCTCATGGATTCTGGCACTGTCTATGTCAGAGATCTATCACAAAAAATAGATCCTTCTAGTACACAAAATCACGCTTCCTTTTGATGGAAAATAGGGTGCATGGTAAGCAGGTTGATATATATCTAAATTTTGCCACAACATGAAAGCAGGGCCTGGAAAAAGCATGCACTAAAATCCAGGAAGCCCATTTAAATCCTTTAGTTTTAAATTGACTTCCTGAACACAGAACCCCAGCAAAAGTGAGTGCATATGATTTATAGCAAGAATAGGACAAAGAATCTCATACTTCTGTGCAGACTAGAATTGTATTTTTTTGTTCTGACTCCATCTTCAGCCTGCCTGGAAAAGTTCATGGCAAAAGGAGTGGCCAGCCTTGAGAGCAACCTCCATGCATCTCTGTGGAAAGCTGTGGCTTTCCAGGTCGGTTGCAGATCAATTGTCAAGAGAATGGAATAATGGCAAAGCGTTTGCTCTCTGGAGAATTCTCTTATGGATGAACCCAGTCCTAAAAGGTTGAATTCTTTGTGCAAAACATTCCAGCCCTGTGAAGTTTCTGGCTGTGAATAATTTTGTCTTTAGTTTGGGCAACTGACTTTCTCCTCAAGCATCTGAAGCTTTTCCTCAACCCAAGGTGACAGGTTCTCTTTCCACTATTTCACGTGCAGTAACAAACCTTGCCCCCTTCCCCATATGACAGCACCTTAAAAAAGCATACTTTTAACATTGTGTACTCCCAGACCTCATTTTCAGTCTCATAAGAGGCTGCAGAAAGAAAGGAGAGGGGAGGGCATGAAGCAGGGACCCTTCAGGGCTTCTTGCAGGCAACTCCTGGCAGGTAGTGAGGAAACAGCAAGCCAGGCAACCCCTGGAGGTGGCCAGAATACCTTCCAGAAGGGACAGGCAGAGCTGGCTGCCCCTCAGGGGTTTGCTGTTAGCCCTAGAGGGACCCATTTTGTTGATTAAATGTTACCATCACAGCCCTTGTCATGCTTATTGTCTTTGACCAACTACAAATAGGGAATTCTATTTGCTACCTGCCTGCCCACATCCCTGGCTATGGAGCCAGTGTAGCCCAAACGTATGTTTCCCACAAACAGTAGTTAGCCTATAATAACATGTAGGAGACATAGCTCAGATGGTTTCTTTTTCAAAGTCATTCCCAGTTTTTTGCTGCTGCTGGCCTTGTTCTGCAAGCATCAGGGAGTAAATCATGTCACTGAATCTTGGGGAATCTCCACTGATTTTCGGACAAAACTTCCATTTCCATCCTCCTCTAAAGGACTGTATTTCATCAGTTTTTTCCAGCAGCTCAGAACAAGCAGTATATTGTTAAATGCTTGATTTCAAGCAGTAAGGTAGTCTGGGAAAAGGAAATGGCTTGCAACAATTACATTGTACAATGAAATCCCTTAGGTGCTGGTCTCCTCTTGAGCTTACAGAGTCTCAATAAACATTCCCAGAGCATTCCAGAGTGTAAAGTCACTGTCCATCTATGGGCCATGAGAGAGCACACAGGACCCACTGCAACTTTGAATCATGCCAATACATGTATAAAACAAGCATTTGCTGTTTACACAGTCTTCAACAAAGATTTCCAGGGTTTTTCCTTCACTGGAAGTCATGTCTTTACCTAGACTGAGGTAGATAAACAGAGGCTTGCACTGACATTGAATTTAACAGGCAAAATCACAGACATCATACGAATGATTCAGAGTGGTCTAAGGATAGTGCAGAATCAGGTATTTGTTGGTTTGGTTTCTTTTCTCTAATTCTTAGATTGATTTGAGCTGGTTTATAACTTGCTTTTAAAGATTTGGTCTCTTTGGGCAGGGATTTATCCTGGTTAACAGCTTTATTACTAAATTTAAAGTCTTATGTTCTCCAAGTGTGCATACCCTTGCCAAGCTACATGTTAAATTATACAACCCCCTACACATTAAAGACTCTGGAAGTTGCACATATAACATAGAATAGAAATTAGTTATTCATGACACACCAAATGTTTGTGATATGTCCATAAAATAGTATGAAAACTCCCTTGGATATGTGGAAGTTCTCTACTCCCTTACAAATCTGAGTATTAACCGTTACACCTTTTTTGCTCACATACCTGATATTTTTCAAGTCGAAGTAAGCTTAATCAGAAAAAAAAAATCTGTCACTCAAACAAGTAGGCTTTCTGTCAGAAGAAAATAGATATTTTCTGAAACGCCTAAAAAAAGTATGTCTAAAATGCATTAACCTGTTCAAAGTGAAGTTACAACATTTCAAGTAATTGGAAGAAGTCTTAGATTTAAGGAAGTAATTAGATGGTCTCTATAGTAGTTATAGTCTCTATCCATAAGATAACATGTCCTACTATTTCATTTAAATACATGCTCCTCACAGCCTCAAATTTTGGTAACAGACTGCAGAAAAAATTAATACTTCCCCTTACTGTAGTTTCTCAAATTATTTCCACTGCTTGAAGTGCAAGTTAAATGCAGTTATTTTTTATATTGATCATTGTTGCCTTCCTCCTGATCCTTCCCTTAACAGAATCATTTAGTTATTTCTGTGTGTTTGTTTTTTAATCTGGTTTTCTCAGCCATCTCCCTGTATTCCTGCTGGGAGAATAGTGATCCACCTGCTGCCCTGTGTTAATGTGATTTATTACACATGGCTGAAGTTAACTCAGCATGTTTTATATAAAACTGCTTTATATAAAGTGCATGCATATTGCTCAGAAGAGGTTAAGAGTCCAACAGAATCTAACTGAAACCTATTCTTCTCCTGGTTATATCTTTTCTGTGAACTAGATTTCCTTCTGAATAGGCTGGAAGCACCCTTTGGATAACTTATATCTGCTCTAATATCACTGCATGATATAATAAATATATATGGTGCCCTGCAGGTGTCACAGTTGGACTGTTAAGCACATGCCAAGGACACTCCTGCTCAGTTTGGAGACAAATCCTATTCAAAGGGAGCAAATCTAGCCTTAAGGCACCACATAAAATATTACAGATTATTGGTTTATCAGGTAACTAATGACAGGGAAAAAATGTTCTTCTAAGTCATCATCTCATGTAAAAGTGTCATCCAAGACCTGTCTAGCAAAGCAGCACTTAGTTTATGCACAGAAATTGATGTTTCTGGTCTCCATACAAGAGCAGCTGGTCTGTAGTAGTAATTCCCAGGGACTATAATTCTCAGTGATCTCTGTGAGACTCAGGAATTCTCAGCAGCTGCCCAGGGTCAACTGCCAGGAGATTAAAAGGAGACTTTTGCACAGAGTGTTCCTCCTTATGGAGTTTCAAAGTGAATTTCATGTATGACTACATTACAGCTACCTGGAAAGAGACACTGAGCTCAGCAGCAGCAAAGCAGTTGAACCATGCTGGAAGTTGACGGGCTTTAAAGAAAAAGTTAATTCCTATTTTCTTTTACCCACAGGTCTACCCACGGATAGCGCCGGCATTTTGGCACTACCTGCGGGTAGAAGTGAGTAGCGGGTATTTGAATACTCCCACATCTTTATTTTACAGCTTGATAGTGTTTACTGACCTCCTAGTTTGTCCATTGTGCAAAAATAATGAGCTGCCATTCTAGTTGCCATTCTTCTGTGAATGTAGTCTTGTACTAATTCCATGTTGGTTTGACTGTAGTTGGGTTGGTTACTAACCCAAGTCACAAAAACGTCTGTATGCAAGGTTAAAGACAAAAAACTGAAATCTAACAATCAAGGCCATGTCATACATTCTGAATATAGCACAGAACCAAAGTACAGAAATCCATACTGCACCTCTTTTTATAAACACATTTTACATTCATGAGAAGAATATGGAGCTTCAGTTCTGTTATATCATTTTTGCAAAGTTTGTTCAACTCAACTTGATATCATTTCTTCCCTCTTTTGTCCCTCAGGAGCATGAGCAGCTCAGCTATTCCTCCACAAGGTCCAAGGCTCCAAGTGTTATCATCACAGGTCTCAAGCCAGCCACCAAGTATATATTTCATATCAGAGTCAGGACGGCAGCAGGATACAGCGGCTATAGCCAGAAGTTTGAATTTGAAACTGGAGATGAAAGTAAGTTTTACTAAAGGAAAAAAAAAGTTAAATACAATAGAAGTAGCATCTGATTCTAAACCAGTGAGACACTGGGAGTTTGAATGGCTGAACCCATACCATTTGTTTATCACAAAATGACCAGAGCTATATGATAAAAAACAAGCCTCAGTCTCACACTTCTGGATTTATAAAAACATAGAAATGTTAGCCTAATGCTGCAGCTGAAGGAATGTTCTCTTCCATAAAATTTCCTTGTGGGCCCCTTCCAAACTAAGATACCCTAGGATTCTCTGATCCTTTCTTTCCTTAGAGAAGTCCTGTCTCTTGACATCTAGAAATATCCCTAGGCAAGCTTTTCCTAAGTGCCACAGCTTCATGCAAGCTCCCAGTCATGGACTCTTCACTCTGTAGTTGTCAGTGCTCCCAGACTCCACAAATAAGAACCCGAAAACTTTTATATGCATTTCCTTTAACCAGTAAACCTACTGAATTTGGCAGTAAGAAGCAAGAAGCCTTCCTAGCCCTACACAATATACAAAAAGGCTTCTTCTTATGTGATGTTCATTGTCTGAATGATTTTATATTTGTCATGTGTTGCCCTCCATGTTCAAAGAAACATAAAAAGTATTTACATGTATTTGAGAGAAAATTAGTGTAGCATATACAACACTAAAACACTCATTAATTAAATTACTTTAATTAGCTAATTATATATACCATGTTTTTCATTAGTGTTTTAGAATTCAAGTTGTTTAAGCTAATGTACAGACTCAAAGCTATGTAAGTGCTTCCAAGAGCACCCAGGGATTTGAGTTCCATTTTCATTGCTTCTTAACATCTATTTCAAAACTCAATCAGGGATAGATTTCCAAGTGCTTAATGCCTAATTGGACTTTTTAAAATTTTCTGGGTACTTAAGCCAATTGGTTTGAATAGGAGTTGAGCACTTGGATTTTCAAGAATTTCAGTAGATCTTGTCTGTATCTTCTAGTGCAATAAATACAAGGCTTAATTCATATAAAAAAAGAATTTAAACCTCTATGAGGTTTCACATTGTGAAAATGTCACTTGCCCATCTAAATCAGGAAGACTGTGGTTCCAGAAATTTCCCTAACTGATATTGAGGCTAGCCCCATCTCTCCTTTTCAGTGCACTGATGCAGCTGGCCCTTGGGCTGCATGGTGAGCTTAATTTTAACATCCTTTTCGAGGTATAACCTCAGACCTGACCCTGATACTGAAATAAACTGGAAAAATAAATCTGTTTATTATGCCATAAGCAGACCTAACTCAGCTTATCTCCCAATAATTCTGATTTCTTTTACTTCGACATCTGGGCATTTGCTGCCTAAAGCAGTACATAGTTTCAAATAGCTGAATAAATAGAATATAGTAATGATTTTGTCAGTATTTTAAGATATTGACCAACATTTACACAGAGAGATTTGGAAGAGTTGAGACTTGGACTACTTAGTTCTGTCAGTACCCAAAAATGTTAATTGGCCCTTGCTGGCCTGCATCTATCTTACAAACCAGTCCTAGTCCAGTTCTATAGGAATCTCTCTTCATCATTTACTAATCTGGCAGTGTGCAGCTCAGCTGAAAATTTTCTGATTTTTTTAACATACATTCTTCTCAATTATTCTGAAAGATAGTAAATAATATTAGGCCAAGGCAGGCTATTGCAGCTCCTTACATCCCTGCTCACTAGAAAGAAGTTACTTGGTGAAAATTCCACTTTTGCAATTACTTTTTGTGGACTTTCAGTTAGATTTTCATTAGCTCAAAATTAACATTTTTATGAGAATGCTGGGAAAAACAGTGTTTTAAAAGTCTGTGTTGTGAACAGAAAATTTATCAACCAACACTTTCATGAAAATATCAAAAAATATTTTAAGTCGTGTGTTTGATAAAAACCCTTCTCCATTGGCCTTAGCTTGTAACATCCTTCAGCTCTCTGCCAACTGTATGTGTTAGAGAAAAGAATTTCCATTTGCAGGTAAACATCCAAGGTTATTCCATTCAATCTGCTTGAATATTGACAGAATTTGTTAACAGATAGTGGTGAAGTGAGCAATCAAAAATTAGGGTTTTTCTTTATTAGACTAATTATAGAAAACTAATGTTTCATCATCTGTGAGATGTGCATATCAATGTCCTGAAAGTTACTGTCCTTGGCAGGACAGTGTTGTCCTGCCTGCTCTCATTTACTGGATGAAACACTATCTGTGTCACTTCAGTTATAGAGGAAAAAAACAGATATGTCATTACCAGGAACACTAAGACATTTTGGTGTGATTGCTCAGGATACTGCATGAGGGACAGAGAAGACCATATCTGCAGTAGGAGTGGAAGAAGTTAGTTATTAATGCCGACGTGTTTTTTGGGAAGCACCCTCACTTACTGACCCACAGACTGAGGCAGTCATGGCCCAGGGAGCTCTGTTGTTGGACTCTTCTCCTTGCTGCAAAGACAAGAAAGTGGAGCATCCAAAGGAGTGAAATTTATATTTTCCTTGTGATAGGAGATGGAGTTACTTAGGATAGTCAGAAAAATTCTCTTAGAGGAAGCAGGGATGGATGGATGGATGGATGGATGGATCTAACAGGCACTTGTCCCCCTATTAAAGCTCAGAGGCTGCACCTGGGAAATGTGAAACCTTTCCAAAGCACAGCAACCACCACCTGTGACTGTGTTTCTTGTTGCCATTTTATTCAGTCTCTGTTTCAGCCCCTTACAGGCAAAACACTCCTAGCAAAGCTGGCACAGGTACCACTGCTGGGGCTTTAAATTGGAGCATAAACTTCACTTGCAGTTCCTGCTTTTGTCTATCAGAATTACCAGCTATCTGAGTCACCACAAAAACACTCTGATCCTTCCTAACAGAGAATAAAATATGTTCTGACAATAAAAAAACATTTGTCCTAGGGCAGATATTCTTTAATCTCTGACTGTTATCCTCACTGGTTTTTTTCCCCCCTCTCTTTTAACTGGCTGTTTATGGAAGACTATTTTTGTTTGGTTGGTTTTGTTGGTTTTTTAATTAATGATTCAAAGCTTTTTTTTTTTCCTAGAGAAGTGGTTTTTTATGACATTACCTCAGAGGTCCTTCTGCACAGAGGAATTCGTAAAATATTGAACAATTTACAGCTTTCAGGCAGTTTTCATGCCAAAGCAGGGCTTGTTCTAAAACTAAAGATATTTTCCTTGTCAGCCTTCCCACCATTAGGAAAAAATAATCTGAAAGAGAAATAGTTGGCTTGTTCTGGAAGGGACCTAAGGGACAAAGTAGCATTTATGTATTTTTGGACTTGTGCTTGGGCTGAATAGAGTGATAAATGCGAGCACATGATGATATTTAATCCAAAATCAATGCAGACTCTGTATACTTCAAATTATTAACAATAAAAACCTGAACATTTCAGAAATGCTAATGAAATATCTGAATAGGTGTTTTATAAAGTTGAAGACTGTGAAAAAATAATTGGCTGAAATCCCGATCATGATGAATCAATAATTTTAATTTCTTTACCATAGTCTCAGATGGTGATTTTTGTGTACTGCCAGAAAATTATGCTGAATTTTCACATTCTTCTCCCTTTTCCCGCATCCGAAAAATGTACCTTTAACTTTTCATTCTCAAATCATGCAGCAAGGCTGCCATGACAGAGAAGCCATCCGTAGGATTTTTTGAAATAAACTGAATTAACAATTCAAAATTGAGTTGTTTTTTTGCAATATTTTTTGTTTATACAGTAGTGAATTGAATTCCTTGTTGAAATAAACAAATCAGATGACATATATATTTAGAAACTGCTTTGTTGGATCTTTCCCCACTTCTGCCTTGTCCTACTGTTCATTCAGTATTAATCAGCACTGGGTACCAAAGAATGTCTCATTTTAGTCTTTAAGTATTTCCTTGCTGTGTTTAATACTTTCAGCCAGTCATTCTTCATATTTGATTTGGGTCTATCTTGCACTACTGTATGTGGCCAGAAAAACCCAGACACTTCACTTTCCCTCTGCATTTCCTGAACAAGAGCAACATCCTTGTTCAGATCTCGAATTGCCTACACAGGCTTTCCAATTTGTCCACTGCCCAGGAAGTGAAGGTTAGGGGGAAACACTTGGAAGAAAGCTTTGCAAGTGAATAGACATCAAAAAGTTTTACGTTCTTATGCTAGTGACAGTATTGATTTTTCATTCTAAAAGTCCTTTTTAAGATCACCTTTCCTTTGCCTTCTCATTTCCCCTTTGACTGGAGCCCATCAGCTCACTGCATCACAGGAACTGCACAGGAAATACATTTTCATTTGTGAAAATGTAAAAGTTGCCCTAATGAGACTTTGTGTTTTTCTTACCTATTGTTCTTAAACACTGTTGTTTACAATGCCTTGTAAATCCACCTGACAGCCTGTTTCTGTCTATTAGGGCTCCAGTGTTCACTGCCCACACTTATCTTACAGCTACTCACTGTTATCAGCCTAGCTGTCTTTCTGTCACTATTTTATCTTTCAGTCTGCTGGAGGGTCTGCTGTCTGATAGATGTCAAATTGAAGTAACGAAAGGATGTAGCTGGAGACAGAAGTGAGCTGTCCTTAGGGCTTCCAGCTCTTTTATACCAAATACACAAACTTGTAAAATGTTTTGGAGAAATTTGCTCAAAGAAAGAGCAGAGCTGAAAGATTCCCTCTGTTTTTCAGCCTCTTGCACTGTAACTAAAACATCTGTACCATTTCTTCCAGTGTGCCCAGTGAGGAAATGAGGAAGCCTCAGGATACTTCCCTTCAGCTCAGAGGGGAGGGAAAGTGCAGCTCCTTCTCCATTAGGATGAAGAACCTAGAGAGAGCCTGAGAAAGGGTATTGATGTAAAAAGTGGATTGTAAGGGCAGAACCAGATCCAGGCTGGATGCAGAAGGGATTTCTGGGCCTGGTGTTAAGCAAGGAAGCTGGAACAGTGCAGGTACAAACTTTAAGCATCATTTCAGTTAAGCAGGAAGAGCAATGGCAGTGAGTTTATCTGGACAATAAGCTCCTGGGTGCATGTATGAGCCATTGTGCAGTTTTAAAATTAAGCCATCACTTTGACTAATCACATCAGTTGCACATAAAATGTGCTTGAAGGGTTTGCCACCCAGACATTGCAGTATACTACTGGAACATCTGGTGGGATAAGTCATAAATTCTCCCTTTTCCTTGTCTTAGCTAATAATTTTTTAAAATGTTTTCTGTCCAAATGAACTTATTGAGCAGACAGAGAGAATGAGACATAGTACCTGACTAAGTAGTCACCCCAGTTAGAGGGGTGCTAAACTCTCTTAGCCCTGCTCATAGTTTATGCTAAAGTTGGATTGGGGTGCCCTGGACAGTGTAGAGACAACAAAATATTGATTTTAGCTATAGGAATGCTGGCCATGTTTCCAACAAATGAGATTATGGGAAAAAATATGCTGTGTACTTCTGTGATTAAATGCATCACTCATATGTACACATAAAGAGACAAAATGAGGTTGCAGGAATTTGCTTGACTTTGCAACCTGTCATAAACTGAGTTTTTCTGTCTTGAATAATCAAGAAGTTCTGAGGAGAAACACAGGGTCATATACCAATATACACAAGAAAAATAAGGAAGGAAAACCAGGAAGTGGCAAAAAGTATTCAAGAACATGCACAACAGAAACCATTAAAGCTCTTAATATTTACAACGTGAACTTTACCTTAAGAGAAAGCTGGAGAAATGAGAAAAGAGCAGAATGGTTGAGAGACACATAGAATTTAATTTAGAATGGCAAAATGCTGTTAAAATTCTAGGTATTGAGAGTCCCTGATTACTGTCTTCTCACTGCCTAAATATTTTTTTGTGGAACCTTTTACCTGCACGTGATAAGTCTGTGTATGTGCATACTCATGTGCTTATATATGTGTTGTTCACTGCACTATGCCTTTATTGATTTTATTGAGGGATCATTTCAAGCATAAATAAGTATTTCCATCATTTTGCCTTACCTACCTCTCTGTCAGTTTTTAACAAATCCACATTTTCCAATTATACTTGTCTGTCATTTGACATTTTTATCTGACAAGTAAATTAAGGTCATCTGGAAGTATCAGGCTTGAGAGCTCCTTGTAGTGATTTAACTGCATGAAAAAAAAATTCTAATGTATTCAACTCTGGCATCTAAAATGCAAACAAGAGAAACAGAGTGATCACTTTTTAAGTAGGTACAGTCTCAGCTAAAAATCATATTGCTTACAGGCAGAAAGAACATAAATCAATCTCGAATGTCACTCCTTCATTAATGAGACTTTGGTTCCTGATAGAAAATATACATTATTAAATGGGTAGATTGGTTTCTGGTTTAGCTAGAACACCAAAAAATAGCAGTTCCATCCAGCAGAAATGATCCAGGACATCTTCATCTCGATAGCTTCAGGTGATTCTTTGTGCCATGGAGTCAATCCCTACATTTGCACCAGGAAGGGCCTGGGTTGTTGCCTTGGCAGTGAATGTCTTTTGAAGTAAATCAGCTATTTTGTCTGAGCTCATGGTTTGCTTTCCTCCTGCCAAATTCTCTATTTTTGCACATATTTTTTCCTATTAAAAACCCCAGTTTGTGCTCTCCCTTCCACTGCATAGACAGGCAAGACTCATCTGAAACCTTCTCTGTGTGCAACTTTAAACCATGCCTGACTGTACAATCTTTGCCACATTCAGCACAGCTCCCAGTACTCTGAAAATGGTATTCAGCATTTGCATTGTTACTTGTGTGGCATGACATTGGTTTTGTTGCATTTTTCCAATTAAACCTGAGCCTGTGGAAGGTAACACAGAGCTGGAATCCACTTCCATAACATCACTAGATATCACTTAACTGTTCAGTGAGTATTTGCTCCATCATTTAAGATGTGTATATTTAACTTGTCTGACCACAGGTACTGAATGCCTTGTAATTTACTGTCTGTGCATGCTTCCATAAAATTATGGACAGAAAACTAATGGCAGAAATCTAAAAAGCTGGTTTTGCTGAAAATTCAACATAAGCTACTATTGTTTTTATTTGCTTTGCTACTCTTACAAAGCCACTTTACACCATGAGTTTCTAAACTACACACAAATATAACTCAGAAGCCAAATGCTTTTCTTGGAAACAGCATTTTATGAGGCTTTGGATAGCAGTGTGTGCATTGCATTGAGCTTCATCAGCTGCACTGAGAGAAAATAGCCTGCTGAGCTTTCTAGACAGCAGCCTAGGTGATTGCCCTGAGCTTTAATCACCTGATACCTAAAGAAAGATAAAGATTTCGCTTATTGAACAGTTTGCAAGTTTATCAAACCAAAGTTACTACTCTGATGTAAAAATTACTTTCTTTTCTGTACTTACTCCTGTTGTTAGAAGTAATTGAAAATGTTTTATTTTCCATGGAAATAGAGAGTAAGTATTGGGTAAATGTCATGTGGTGTAAATGTTCAAGTGTAACAGAGTTTAACAAATAAAACTTAGGAGTAGCAAGACAGGAGACAGATAAAAAAAATGAGCCTAATTCTTTTTCTGCTCATGTAGTATTTGGACAGTAAGGACCACCCAGAGTGTAAGTAGGTACTTTGTCATTATAAAGATTTAATATTGTACACTATAAATTAACAAAAAGAAGAAGCGTCCAGAGACTGGATGATTTCAGGTGATCTTTTTTAACTCCTAAACATCCTACAGAAAGCAGAGAGAAAAACAAGAGGCCTAAGAATTTAAATTTTTTTGTCAACTACAGAGTTGCTAATCACTGAAGCATGTTGTGGTAAACTGGATGTATTTTGTGACAATACAACTGAACACCAGACATGCTGAAGAATGTGTGAAGCTCCACATTGGGTGTGGGGTTTTTGCTTTGCTTCCTCCTGAACCCAGTTTAGTATCTCTCATATACCCAGCACTGCTGCTGACTTCACTGGGACAGGGGGATGGAGAGAACCTCTGAATTAGGTGCAGGATTAAGATAAATAAAACTGAGGAAGAAAATACAGTTTTGTGATCAGAATCCTGTCATATTCAAACTTCAGTAAATTGCAAGTGTCTGATAGTGACAAATTCTCATTTTATAAACCTCTAAACATCTTTTCACCTGCATCCTAGTTGGGACATGGCTTATGGTTTCTCACTTCACACACATGTGTGCATCTGATGCCCTTGCTAAGCACCAAGGAAAGAATTACAAACAATTGCAACATTTGACCATTGAAATGATTTCAACCATTCTGCAAAAACCCTGAGTGATGGAGGGAGCATCAACTTCTCTGTGCTTCTCTTTCAGCTTCTGATATGGCTGCAGAGCAGGGACAGATTCTTGTCATTGCCACTGCTGCTGTTGGTGGATTCACTCTCCTGGTCATCCTCACTTTGTTCTTCCTCATCACTGGCAGGTAATTAAAACACTGTTCTCATATAGTCTCATCTAAAATTAAGAATTTAAGAATAATATTTAATTCATTAAGACATTTTCAGTGCTAAAATTAGAGTTAGACATAGTGGAATGTCCTCTTTGTTCAGCACTGGTCACACACTTCTTTTGTGAGTGTTGTTTTTTTCCTAAAGACACAGTTTGAAGAGATAAGAAATTATGTGAAATCAGGAAATAGTTTGGATATTTAAAAAATAAGTTTCTGGACCTCCTGCCTGCAGAGTGATAATTTAAAAATACAATCTACCTGCTGCACCCTCAAGGCTCTGACATTACAAGAAAAAAAAAAGAAAAAGAAGAAAAAGATCCCCACAGTATATTTTACAAAATCTCATAACTGTCAATTGCAAAGCTTTAGAGGCTGTAACCTTGGGATTTTTGATGTCTCAGGGTTGGCAGTGCAGCTTGCTAAAGGCACTTGAATGGACCATTTTTTATTACTTTCCCTATATTCAACTTGTAGGAAAAGTCACACACAATTATATTTTCTATGCACATTTCGGCATCTGTTAAGATGGAGTGCAGGAATTATCTAACAAAAGTAAACTGTGGAAAACTATACCCTGAAACACTAAATGGTTCTACTGCCTGTGATATCACTGGTGAACAGAAAATACCTTCCTAAAGGTCCTGTTTTATGGCTTTTTGACTTTTTTGGGTTTTGTTTTTTTAATTGAAGGCATCCCAATTAAATCTATGTTGCTACAGTGCTGTTGCATTGGCAGGAGAATTCACCAGTCTGGACAATGTGGGTTTGTTTTATAACCAGCCCCATTCTTGTACTTAAAATTCTTTTAGTGCAGTGCTGTTTGTCTGCCTTTCTTCTGTGTTGCTCAGGATCAAATAATGACACCATGCAAATTAGGTGAGAAAGTATTTTGCTTTGAGTGGCCAGATGCTGAGTTGCACACTGAAGGTTTTAACTGGACATGTTAAAACAGACATGTTTAGGTCAGACCATCAGTCCTGGCTGAAGCTCAGCTTCCCACAGGCCCAGCTCCATCCAGGGTGCCTTGCTTCCTTTTTCCCTGAGCCTTGGGTGTTTCCTGCATGATTTCCAGGCTTTACCTCCTTCCACCACCAGGAAGCAAAGCAACATTTGAAAGGACAAAACCATTGTGACCTATGTCCTCTGTGAGACACAGGTGGCACCACAGTGCTGCCATGGGTCAAGGAAACCTAAACCCAGACTGATGCTTTCTGGATAAGGGCTTTCAGGCAGAGGAATTGGGCTCAGAGCTCCTGCAGCAGGATCAGTAGCAAGGCTTGTGTGGGCTCTGGGCCCTCTGTTGGTACAGCATTACCTCTGATTTGTAAAGGAAGTCAAGTTCTTCAGTGTAGGCCAGAGGTTTTATTTGCAGTACCCCAGCAACTAAATATGGCACTGCAGTACCTGCCATTATGTGAATTATTGCTCTCTCTGATAAATAAAAAAAAAAAAAAACAGTTAAATCTAACATTCTGGTGAAGGTAATGAGAACACTTAACCTTGGAAAATATTATGGCCTTAGATAATCTTAGAGGCAAGTAAATATTCCTACAATTACTACAGAAGGTGACAAACAGTAGGATCTTTCAGAAGAGAGAGGAATTATTTAGACAGAGACAAATTTCCAGAGAAAATTATTATGTGGAATCCATACGTGAAATCCTGAAACGTAACTCAAACACTTCCTTTAGAAAATATCACTAAACTCAGGAATTTTAAAAAAATGGAAATGGGTTTCTTTCTGTGTTTCTTCCTCCTGTTTTCTAACGTTAAGAATATCAGAGATTCTCTTAGCTTTCTACTGCCTTACTCAATGGGACCATTTCAATTATGTAAGATATGAAGTAATTTTGAAGTGCTGCTTAAAAGCAGTGATAAGAGTATGTTCCACAGAAGACAGAGCAAGAAAATTTTGAATAAATACTCAATTTACTCTATGACTAGAGGCAAATTTCAGCATGAAAAATGGGACTGGTACCCTACAGATGTGCTCTGCTTCACTGTTTAGAATTAACAACTTGATGAGCTGTCGAGTCTCAGGGCTGCTGATGAGCCTATTCAGTGTGGAGAGGCTGGGTTAAATGAGCACCTGCCTCTGCACTTTGCTGAGTGATTATCCACCAGGAGCAAGCAGGAAGCACGGCTGTCAGTTGCAGATAGGAATATGAAAGCAACAGACACTTCAAGACACAGGACTAGGGTCTTGGCTCAGTTCCACAAAATGGAATGTTAAAGCTCAGTCTGATTTAGTCTTATCTCAGATTTTTCTGTAGCCAACATGAGCAGAGAATGAGGAGACTCCTCTGCTGGTGATTAATCACTGGCTTCTGTAGTCAAACTTTGGGGCCACGTGGATGTTTATGAGGTTGGGTAAGGTTAAAGTCTTGTTTCTTTGACTGTTCCCTTGGGCAAACACTTTGAGTGTAAGAACTTGTGTTTAGGGCTCTTGGCAGGTGGCACCCTGCAGACCACTTGTTCAGTGGTCCTAAAAATGGCACTGGCATCCTTAGTGAGTCCCAGCAACTGGTGTTGAATCTCAAGGTTTCCACAGAATCCAGGAATCCACCGGTTTGCATTCAGGAGTTTCTGCCCTTCATATGCTCATCATCACCTGTGTAGCAGGGAATGAATTTGTGGCTGTTCCTACTGTGTTGCAGCAGTTTAAATAAACCACTGAAATGAGATGGGTGTGTTCACTGGTTTCTCATATCTCCACTGTTATTATGCATATAGCGACTGTAATTATTTGATTTTATAATGCTGTTAGTGTTCACACAGAAGACAGTAATTTTTTGTCAAGTTGTTCTTGGAACTGCATGTCTGTACTCCAAAGCACACCTCTACAGGCACTGCTGTTCTCCACTGGCATCAGAGCCTCAATAGCCTTTTGCTATCACTTAAACCAAAATATTTCCCTCTAAATAGTAATTTTTAGGCTGTTCAGTGACTGATAAAGAGCTTTAACACCAAGAGCAAATATTTTGTCTTTTCTTGACTGCCACATGACCCTCTAAATCAGCATTATCAGTCCTGCAGGTAGGCAGGGTTCAGCAGCTCAGACTGCACAGAACTACTTAGCAAAAGAGAAAAAAGGAGTCCTGATGTGAAAAAATATTTTCTTTTTTTCATGAAACATGGTGAAGTCATTACTATTCTATTATGAAGAAAATGAGAGGGGTTTTCACCCAGTGTATATGAAAGTTAATGGGATAAGATTTAATTACCACAGGCCTATGTATACAAACAGGAATGCAGGAAAGTAATAATTTTTTTAAGTATCAGAATTTTTTTGAGGAGTCAAAAAAAGTATTGCATCAAACTTAAACTCATGTAGTCACTGTCATGCTAATCATTCAACCATGATTAGTTTTTCTTTGCATATAATCTATTTGTAGTTCATCATGCATATTTCCCTCTTTAGATTCATAAGTAAGTATATATTCCAAATGCAAAGATTTTGGCTTTCATAAAAGTGCAGATAAAACTTAGTGTACATCTGTTTTATTCGTGGCGAGTATTTTATTTAAGATCTCACTTGTTTTTCTTGAAAGATGCCAGTGGTACATAAAGGCCAAAATGAAATCTGAGGAGAAAAGAAGGGCTCATTTGCAAAATGGACACTGTAAGTACTTCAACAGTGTTACAATATATCTATATCATGTTTTAAATGAAGAATATCCATTGTTTTCTGAACAGTTTTTGCCCTTTATGTTTTAATCTGGTTGTCTGCATCAACAGTCTTCATTTTTGTTTGCAGGTTCTTGTGCCAGTTTGGACAGTTCTCTTGAACAATTTCACTAAATGCTTAATTTTTAAAGGTTTCTTTGGTCTTCAGCTAATAATATTTAGCAGTTTTTCAGATACATTTCTTTGAAGTCTCAGTTGTTCTGAGTACTGAATTTCTGCCTCAGAATTCCTCTCTTGGTGACTGTATCACTTATTTTTATCTAGTTCTCTTTGGATTTAGGGATCTACACTTCTAGCCACCCAAAAAATAAGAAGTGGAATGGGTTGTCTTCCCTCATGTTCCTGCTCACTGATCAGTACAGTGAGAGAAAATCCCAGTGATCTCTCATGGGCAGTAATTAGTTCATATAATTTAGTTTAGCTACCTACTTTAAATTAGTTGCCTTACTGTTTACTAATGAGTAAACAGTACTTACTGAGTACTAATTTTTTTTTTTTTTAAATCAAAGGATAATATACGAAGGGTATCAAGATTTGATATCATTTTGATAACACCTCTGGAAATACTATGATCAACACAGAAGTTACCAGAAGTAAAATCTCTTTCCAGGTGACACCACTATATCGAGCCAAGTGTCTCTTTCTGTCTAGGAAAAGGGCAAATTTGCCCATAAAGCATACTGCCTAGAAAGATATTTTTGTCATTTGTTTCCAAACATGGCCAGAAATGAAAGAAGACAAAAATTCTCCTGCTGGAGAGTTTGATATATGCCTCTGAGACCATGACTGAATTTGAAAAAAGCCTCACTCAGTGTCTTTCAGGCCAGAGTAAATGATGACTGTATTTCATGCTGACACAAAGCTTCATCTCACAGCCTTCCCATTCATTTGTAGTTATCTCAGCATCACATTGGAGGGGGCAAGTCTCTACTCATATATGTGCTCCATAGAACCAAGAATAAAGAGGAATTACTGATTTAGACTCAGCTATTAAGTGACAAGAGAAAGAAGGCTGAGAAATGCTTCATTCTTTTTAAAGATTCTCTGGACCCAGCTTCAGATGCCTCGTTTTAACCTGATACATTGATGGATTAGTAGCATCAACTTCTGATAATGGATTGAAAGTTTTCCAGAATTTAATCATGATATGGCAGCAGCCTAAAAGAATTCCCATGCAGATAGTCCAGAAGAAACAACACAAGTTCTTGAACATGCTATACTCAGGAACACAAGGGATATTAGCCATGCCAGAAAATGATGGCTTGCTGGAGCCTGCCAAAGCAATCTGGCACCAACCCACTACTGCCATGGCCATCTCCAAGGAAACAGACAGAAATTATCTTGAAAATGGATTTGGATATTTTTGTTATCATCTTGCACCTGGCCCTCTGGCTGTTCCAGCTGATCAGAAGAGAACAAAACAGCACAGCCCTCCAGGACTCGTCCTTAGAGAAAACAAACTCAAAGATTTTACCTGTTTGGCAAAACAGGATGTTCAGTCATCCACTCCTAAATGAAAGGAGTAAACTAGAAACAACTGTTTTTAAAGTAAAGGACAGATTGCCTCGACTGGCCAAGGAGCAGCCAAGGGGAACATAAACTGCTTTGGCAATAATCATTGTTAGTTTTGAGGGCCTGCTTTTCCCCATATTGTTCAGCCCTCACTTAGTGTCTCTGCAGACCCTTTTTCAAGTGACCAGCTCTTTGGTCAGGTTCTGAAATTTTAAACCTGGAAGATTTGATAGATTATTTTCAGTCCTTTCAATATTCTAGTCAAAAAACAAAAAATACAAACAAACAAACAAACAAAAAACTATTGTTGCAGTTCATGAATGTCAAGGAGTTCTTGATTCCTATTATTCTCTCTTTCTTGCAGTACGTTTCCCAGGACTCAAAACATATATAGATCCAGATACGTATGAAGACCCATCTCTTGCTGTCCATGAGTTTGCCAAGGAGATTGATCCCTCAAGAATTCGTATTGAAAGAGTCATTGGGGCAGGTAAAACTATACCCTCTTAAAAAAAATCTCTAGCCATGGCAAGACTGCTTTTCATAACCATTAGGAAATTGATTCATTATCAATTTTTTCTGTAGGATTGAGGTTTTGCCTGGTTTGTTGTTTGGTTTTTCTTTCTTTTTTCCAGACATATTCAGAATACTGTGTCACTCAGTATTTGTCATATTTATTGTCATGTATTTTGGGTCACTGAGGGTAAAATTAGACCAGAATCTCTTCCTATGGGGATATAAGTTCAGAATATAGAACACTGAGAAAAAAATATTCTCAAATAGAAAACTGGAGGAGTATGAGGAGAAAAAAGGAGAGGCTGGCTTGGGATAGGCTTTTCTGTATGGAGAAGGATGACTGGCAGAGAGGGAAAAGAGGAAGATCTGTTGATAAGGTGAAGACAGTATGAAAAGTGATGCCCTGTAACCCTTCTTTTTAATTTTTGTTTCATATATGTTAGTCACTCTAGAAAGGAATGGTATATTTCAGTTTAGACCCCTCATTTAAGGATATGTTACTACACTGATAGCCATGGAAATATCCCCNTCCCTCAAGAATTCGTATTGAAAGAGTCATTGGGGCAGGTAAAACTATACCCTCTTAAAAAAAATCTCTAGCCATGGCAAGACTGCTTTTCATAACCATTAGGAAATTGATTCATTATCAATTTTTTCTGTAGGATTGAGGTTTTGCCTGGTTTGTTGTTTGGTTTTTCTTTCTTTTTTCCAGACATATTCAGAATACTGTGTCACTCAGTATTTGTCATATTTATTGTCATGTATTTTGGGTCACTGAGGGTAAAATTAGACCAGAATCTCTTCCTATGGGGATATAAGTTCAGAATATAGAACACTGAGAAAAAAATATTCTCAAATAGAAAACTGGAGGAGTATGAGGAGAAAAAAGGAGAGGCTGGCTTGGGATAGGCTTTTCTGTATGGAGAAGGATGACTGGCAGAGAGGGAAAAGAGGAAGATCTGTTGATAAGGTGAAGACAGTATGAAAAGTGATGCCCTGTAACCCTTCTTTTTAATTTTTGTTTCATATATGTTAGTCACTCTAGAAAGGAATGGTATATTTCAGTTTAGACCCCTCATTTAAGGATATGTTACTACACTGATAGACATGGAAATATCCCCAGTGTTGCTAAGAAGTGTTTCATGCACTAGAAAAGGTTGTGCAATAATACTATAGAAGTAATACCTTCTGGTCTGATATATATATCAGATATATAATATATATATAATATATATATAATAACTCTCCTGTCTGGTAGCAGACATCAGAGAGAAAGTATCTACCTGAAAATAAAAGAGAAAATTCTGTTTCACAGTGCAGTCCATAATGCTGGAGTACTCCAGTTTACTTGATTGCGTAGGCCACATCATCTGGAGCTGGAGCTGTGCACTTCTGGAATTCTGAGCTGGAGAGAGCCCCCAGAGGGCTGACCTCTGCAGAAAACATTCAGTTTGCTTTCTTCTGTTTCTTCAGACACACTGTAGATATTGATGTCTTAAATTATAAAGCAGTGTGAGCTACATTCCGCACCTGTGTAACTGCTGATTTCAGTTGAATGGAACAGACAAGGATTATTTGTTTTAGTTCAGATTAAAATCATGTCCTTATTCTCAGCTTAATGCATTTATGAAAACTCTCTCAGTTTATCTCTCCTTTTTTTGGTATGCATGGAAGTGTGTGATTTGACATATTATATTTTTATGGTTTTTATTTTTATGGGGTTTATTTTTGAAAATTACTTGGGTAATTTGTCAACTTAAAAAATATTCATATAACAGGACTTGCAAACAGGTTGCAATGAAATTTAAACTTATTTCCACGCATACAAGATACAGGTTAAATACCATAGCTAAGGCATGGAGAGCACAAATTCTCACACTGTTCTTCAGTAGCTTCTAAGGGACACAACATATCAGTATAATTCACAGCAGTTCTAAAGATTTCTGTGCATTCTCTCTAATTCTGTATTACACATTTCAACTGGATATAAAATGGATTTCTTATCTCTGAAGAATTACTTTAAAAATATGTTTATAATTTTCACCTAAGTGAAACCAAAAATGAACATCTTCTCCAAAATGAAATATTAATATTTTTTAACAAGTCAATTAATAGATGAACTTCTTAATTTGTTCTGGCTTAACATTTTACTTTGGCCAAAAATTCTTGGTTTTAATTTCTATAGCTTTAATTTTTTAAACAAAATTTCCATTCAGGAACCAAAACATTTCATTTTTAAATTGCCATAGTGGAAAATCGCAAATATTTGAAAAAAAATTTCCTAGTATTTCTGGTCATTTTTAAAACTGATCTTCTCCAGAAAGCAGTTTCCAGTTTGGTTTTTTCATTGAAAAAAATCATGACCAAAAGTTCTTGATAATGCACTATTTGCGGTTCAGATGGCTGTGACACTCAAGGCAAGTATTTTTTTCTTAGTTTCTGTTCTCAGCTTAACTCAAACCTAACTCTGAAACCAAATTATCTTTTAAAAAATTTGGTCATTATATCTTGCCCATATACTTTTTTCTGCCCTATCTCTTCTTGTTGTTTGGTTTAAGGGTTCAGCACCTCTTTAAGAAATTAATTCCCAGAGGTACTTTGTCAAGTTTGTCTTAAAATTTACAATTATCCTCTTCTTTTCTTTGTTAAGATGTTGAAACTCAAGGAACAGACCAACTCTTCAATATTTCCCAGAGCAGAGAACATTCTTTGCATGATCTAAATCTCCTGCAAGTTCTCCCCCAAGTGTAATGACTGAAACAAGGAAGTGAGTTGAGCTGTATTTGGTGCTGTGACCTTTCAGTTCTATCAGCAGCCACTTTCTGTGATGTAAGACATTTGTTTCAACCCCATGCAGTAATACCAGGCTGCACATCAGACTTTTCGACTGACTACTCCTGTTTCACTTTCAATATCACCTATGCTCTGCTGAATGAGAAAAGGGATATGTGGTTTGCATAGATTAAATTTCTAGACTGCTCAATTGAGTCCTTTTTGTATAATATGCAGTAAGATGAATGAGGTTTATGTCATTAAACCAGAGATTATTTACATTTTATTAAAACTGAACAGGCAGTGGACTCTATCTTTTTCTCTAGTTGTGATCAGCCTTTTCCCTGGAGCAAGGAAAAATGTTGACTTCATTGACATCTGGCTCTTAGCTTCTACTTATAACACATGCAGTCATGAACCTCAGCTGCTGCAGGGTCAACATTTATCCTGTTTATCTTCAAGATTGAGCAGTGAGAATGAGATTCTTAGATTTTAAAAACCTCTTTTGTTGAACACATTCCCCTTTGACTTTAAAATCACTGAAAATTCTTTATCTGAACAGAAGTATAGAAAAGCTACTCTGGGATGAAACCTTGTCAAATTCTCAGTGTAAATAATTCGATGCTTTAAATTATACCATTGATCTCCATCTAGTCTAAAACAAAAGTTATTACACACCTTAGGTTTCTAAATGTAGGTACTGTCTGTTTTGGGAGCTGATGATCTAAAGTTTGACATCATGTCACAAAAACCTGCTGGTAGTCCTTACGTTCATCAGTTTATCAATCCCAATATCCAAGGGGAGTGAAGTTTCTTTCTAGTTTTCCAAATCATGCATCCAGCAAAGGGTGAAAGAAGCAGGTGTTCCTTCCCCTGCTTCAGATGTTGTACAGATAATAAATCTTGGAATTGCAAGTTGTTCACCTGCCTCCTTCAGTTTAATTCATTTTAAGGCACTTGGTAACAGCCTTTTACAGTCCCTGAGGGATGAATGCCATTATTTGTGAAATGTTGAAGCTGTAGTACTCTTGTATAATCTTGTAATAGCAAAATGGTTTCTTCTATAACCTAGGCTTTCTTAACATGAGATTTTGCAATTCTGCAGATTTACTAACCACAAAATTTCATTAAAAATCTGGATATTAATGCTCCAGTATTTTCACTTTTCACTGTTTCATCAAGAGAAAGAAATTGGAAATTTTTTCCCATTTTAGGCATTTAAACTTGGAAAACCAACAAGATTCAATAAGGCCGTGGCTTAGAGATGTGGTGTGGTCCTGCTGAATATGTCACAGAATAGGAGATTGATAGACCATGGCTCCTTCAAAACATTCAGGTTCCATGACTTCTGTTTATGGGAGGACTTTATGAGTCCAAATTAACTACTGCTTTTTCTGTGCAAATAGGCAGGCAAACAAACCTTTAAGGAGGGTCTTCTAAAGGTGAAAGGGGCAAATCATATAGGAAAATCCTCACACAATTTTCCCTTTTGTCAAAAGATTCCTAGAGCATTACTCTAATGACATATATTTTCACATATGTATTTGCATGTATTTGAACACATCTTTAATTTATTTTTTAAAATTAATTACAAATAAATTGGTAGTGGGAACTGTACAAAGAAGACCTGGGACCAACTGACTTTTTTAGCTGTTGAAGAAGCTGCTAATTCATTCAGAGGTTAAGTTCAGCATGTGTTAATTTTGCTCCTGAACTTGATGGTGCTTCTGTCATTGAAGTGAAAGAGAAGCTATAAAATTGTTCATCTCACTCCTCCTAGGTCTCATTGACTACTAAAACTTTGCTTTGTTTTAGTGGAAGCAACAGACCCTAATAAAATAAAAGTTGTGTGACAATATCCATTCTAATCCTGTAACATCAGGGAATTATAATTTTCCGAAGTGACGGTTGTGCCTTTAAGGTCCCTCTCTTCTAGATTTGCTTCATATCTGAAGATGCACTGTTACAGAATAGAGCTCTTTTATTTTGTTTATTTCTGTTCTTAAAGTTTAGGGAAAACTAATTCAGACAGCATTCAATGGATGTTAAATCCCCCGTTAAATATATATCTGTTCATTACTTGCTTTTTGTTTTTTAGCAGTGATTCCAAAATAACTAGGGTAGAAAATTTAGATTTGCTATGAGAACAACCTGCACTGAGAAATGCTTTGAAATATTTCTGTGAACATTGTTTCTCATTTACTGAAATATGACTCATTGAGAACTGACCTGCAGGCACCCAAGAGTATATTTGGTAGGGGCTCTCAATAACTTCAAGATCAAAAAAAAGTTGTGATTTCTGTACAAACTGAATTAGGAAATGTGTAAGGAGAATGCAGGGAGACACACATCCTTCACAGCCCCTATAAACACAGGGAACCATGATCCCTGCTGTGCACAAGGGAAAGGTGAAAAGTGAAGTGCTGCTGAATATTTTGATTTTCTGGGATGTGATCACACTCATAAATTTGAATATTCAGTCAAGTATTTCTCTGTTCACTTCTATGGGATGTGTGAGTTCCTTGAATATTTTTCTGTACAGGCACTGTGAATTACTTAACAGATATTTTATTCTTTAAGGAGAGTTTGGGGAAGTATGCAGTGGTCGTCTGAAGACACCAGGAAAAAGAGAGATCCCTGTTGCCATTAAAACTCTAAAGGGTGGCTATATGGACAGACAGAGAAGAGATTTCCTGAGGGAGGCAAGTATCATGGGACAGTTCGATCACCCAAATATCATTCGCCTCGAAGGAGTTGTTACAAAAAGTAAGTCACCAATATCTTTTCTTAATAATTTTATGCTGACTTTCCCATTTGGTATCAGTATTGAAATTATGCATTATTTCCACATTCAATATGGATTACAGTTCTCAGAAACCTTCCAAAACATTGACAGTTAATACTGCAAATTCTGGGACCATCATAGGAAATGCACAAGCTGTCTGTTTTCAATTTGAAATGTTTCACTTTTATTTTTTAATAACAATTATCTTCATTCAAGAGAAGTCTTCACAGGTTTTTATGAAATAAAATGGAGAGGCAAATGGAGAAAACCATAAGTGTCACTGAGTTGACAATGAAGTCAAATCATCTTGTAAAATATTTTTGCACAAGTGCTCATAATTTATTTAATTGAGATTTACTGATTTTGGTAACAGAAGAGATTAATTTTCTGTTTTGAAGAAATAAAAAGTAAACCCTTTGTAACTTGTTGTACAGTTGCAAATGATTGACTAAAATTCCAGAATAATCTGTGAAATGTTTTGCTCCTTGGAACTCTTGCAGCTGCCAAGAGGTATCCTTGCCTCTGCAATCTAGCAGATTTAGTGGTGTGAAGGACTTTTCTGAAAGGCTGAAATACCTAGTTATCACTTAACTATTAAGAAGCCTAATTACCATGTACATAACTTCCTCAACTTTTTTTCAGTAATGAAATAAAAAACTCATGGTGTATTCTTTTCAAAATTAATCATTGTCTCAACCAAGCCATGTTGTTTGCTAATTTGCAGAACTTATATTTTTCTTTTAAAGGGAAATGTTGTGTGTATAATGCAGTGTCCATTAACCATCATAGTAAACACAATAAGTATGTTATGAATATGTCCTGTATTCACCTCTTTATAACATCCTAATCTATGTTTGGAAAACACAAATAAGAACAAAGAGGAAAGTTTAGCTCCCAAATTTGTCTTGTTGGAATAGAATTTCAGCAGGTTTGTGGAATGACCTGACCATGTTCAAATTTGTCTCTCCGTGGTTCTAAATTAAGATGATTTTTTTCTTTCCTCACACAGTATTGCAAGGATAAATTTATTGTTATTTAGGTGATTTTAGTTACTAGACTAACAAAACCCATTGCATTGCAGGAAAGACAGAGCTTAGTCTCTCCACTGCTTCCTGTCAGTAACAGCTCTATGACAACAAACAGGAACATAAGTTAATGCTAGCTGAGCAGCACTGGAGATCTTGTCAAGAGATGTAAATATATAGTGAATTTATTAAGTGAATTTAGCTCCTTGCTTCACACTGAGCATATCAGCAATTAAATTCCAGCAGCTACCAGCAGGGGTGGTTTATGGATCAGTATCACAGGTCTGATTAGGATCCACATGGTGGATCTTGTAGGGTGTGTCTCATGTCTGAAAAATGCAAAGGGTTGTGGTTTACAAGGATTATTTAAATCCAGTTGAATGGTGCATAGGGAGTACAGTACGATAATGTCCTTGGCAGTGGCATGATTGTTTAACCTTTACCAGATATGTAAATTTTCTTTCTGTAATGTCTCATCATCAGTCTAGAGAGAAATCAAGGTGGCATTCAGAAAAGAGAAAAAAACAGATAAATCATTGCTCCAATATTAGAATCATAGAATGAAAATAGGCTACATGAATTATGAGCAAAGTTCACCCCAAGGCATAGAAAGTGCAAGTTAAATAAATTGTAAAGGACAGGGTTGTGCAGCACTGCTGTGCTACAGGGAAGGAGCCTGAAGGCAGGCTGAGCCATGGACACATGCCCTTCCCAGTTCATCTTTAGGGTGTTGCCTTGCATTTATACTGCCCCATCTGTGGTATTTGGAGAATAGCATGACTTCAGCTTGAAGGAGGGCAGTGTCCTTGCCTAAGTGCTAAGTCTAGTATTGCATAATCCAAATTTCATCTAACTGAAAGGTGTGCTCTAAAAGTCAGACAAAACTTTGTCCTAGCCAAATTATTTATGTATTGATAGTATGATTAAAAGGTATTTTGTGCTGAAACCTAGATTAATAACAACAGAAACTATTTATCTGATGTACATTATAGTTCCACTAAGCTATAAGGGCACATCAGATGCAGTAAATTAGATTAATAGGTGTGTACTGCTGTTCTTAGCACATGCTTTCCTCTGTGTAACCATTAGTCATTAACTTCTAGCTGTTGCTGATATATATTGCATCAGTTTGTAAGCAGTGCCTTCCATTACAGTGTCATTGACTATTGAACAAAAAAGAAAAAAGGATTTGGTTGTAATAAGCAGAAGTGTTGTACCAGGTCAATAGCTATTGACTGGGGCAATAACAAATTTGCCTGCTCACTACAAATGAATACTTTTATCTGGTGCTACCAACTAAGCAAATGTTAACTTCTAAATTATACTGTTTTCAAAATTGCTGTGGAATATGTACTGTACAGGAGGAAAAAAATGCTAAACTAAGCCTGCTCGAAAGTAGGTCTGAAACAGAGTTTTAATTCCCTTTTCTTATTGCTTCATTTCTCATTTGTCCTAGCTGCAATCCCTAATCACAGAGAGCAGCAGGCAGAACACTTGGTGTAGCACAAGATTTCTGTTAGCAGGGAGTTCATTTCAAGGACAATTTTCTGGACCAAAGTGAATACACCGTGGCACAGAATCTGGATCCATTCATGTTGCTAATCAGAACTCACAAGGGAAGCTTTATTCCTGTTTAGTTTTGTGACAGCAACACCATTCCTTGTATGGTTGCCATAAAAGACTGCTCAGTTGCTTGACAAATTTATCGTAGATGCTTGGGCACTTTATAAAAACATCCACGTTTCCTTTCAAGCCATGTTAGCAGAGTGATAATTTTGGGAGCTCTTTTGAGTGTGCCAGGGCATGCTCAGGTGAGTTTTATGTCTATGGCCAAGCTGCTGCTATTTCACAAACATAAGACCAAAAATTTTATTCTCCAGTGCAAACACATGTGACCTACACTGAAAGTTGGATAAGTAAGATATGTCTTCATTTCTACATCATGTTGAAGACTTCCCATGAAAAGTCTATAAATTCAATTAAAGCTATGCCTACAGCAAACATCAGGCACCATAACTATATCTACAAAAGGCATGAAAAACGGTCCCTGACTATTGTAACTGTACTGGAAGAAATCCAGGCTGGAATCTTTAGTTAGTTTTGCTTGATGGTGGCTTACACAATAGTTTAAAGCAAAACCTAATCAGTACTATGTAATACTGTGTCAATAAAAAATATCAATGCATGCAAGGGATTTATTACATTCATAATCTGTTTGTTCCTCTCCCTCACAAACTTTACCCTAGATAACTTCCAATTCTTAGAAATTATTTTTAACGGATTGCTTCCATTTCCAAATTTTGACTGCTGAAGGATTTGTACCCGTCACATGTACAAGAGGAATCTTTTTAAGGCATTCATTTTCTCTGACAGCATTATGTGCATTTGTATTCTCCAGAAGGACTTTCAAAATAGTCCCTTCACAAAAGTAGGATAAATGAAGACAGCAACCAGACCTATGGTTCTGTGTCAACTCTCATCCTCAGACTTCAAGCCTAGGTTTGGAATAACACTTTTTACTCCCTTATTGTCTTCTCACTATTTTGATTTAGTGGCTTCCAAATTGTGAAGACTATTGCAGTTCTGAAATCTTAAGGCATTCATCTTGCAGATAAAATTTAATGTTTTAATCATTGAGTTTCTTTTTAAATTATTGGATATAACCCATTCAATGCAACAAAAGCCCTAAAATCAGTGCACTTTACCTTGTGCATGAGGGATGCAAAGCAGCAGCATGATCCTCTTTCACTGGAATTTACAGTATGAAATCCTTAATATCTGACCCACTTTTTATTTTTAAAAAATTCAGGACGTAATGAGTTCTTCTTTTTTCAGCCAAGACATTGTGCTCCAGGCCTTTGAGTCCTTATTGTAATGACTTTAATGTTGCTCTTTTCTTCTACCTGTTAAATGAAGTTCATATTCCATTTCAGAAGATTATATATTTTGTAGTACATGTAGTACATTTATTAAACACATAATGTTGTATATTTTGTTGCTATGCAAAATGATTGAGGAGATTTTGTGGCACCATTGACAATATTCTTTCCTTGGTCATGGATGATAAAACTGTACTCCCAGGAAGTGTAACTCTGCAAAATTTAAATATTGTTTATGGACAATCCTCTGTGCTGGTGAGACTATATGTGTGTCATATTAGCCAGTGGACTTTACATGGCATTGAGCATAAAGCTGAATTTTTCTGGTAAAATAATATTGTAGTTGTGCTCATATTGACAGACAAAACAGCAGGATCTCAGCTGTGTTATAAATTGTTCAGTAAGTGCAGCTGCAAATTTAAATTTGGCTCACTCCCTTTATTTTCCTTTGTATCCTAATTCATAGATGAATATTGCAACCCATTACTGAATCCAGGGTTGGCGTGGCCATCAAATTAACACAAAACTCACAGCCACCACCTGCATTGTTAGTCAAATTTATGAGCTCAATTTATTCAAGTATCATCCAAAATACAGGGCTGCAAGTTAAAGCAAGTTAACACAGACAAGACCAATGTCTGTAGCCCTCTTGCAAAATAGGTTGCCCTTCCTGACTGGTACTGGAAGAAATGTAATTAATGTTGATAGTCCTGAGCTACTTTTACACATGCATGCATCCGTGTGGACATCTCAAATTACCCATGCATCCATGTGTTGAAGGTTGCTGGCAAAAGTTAAGAATCCACAATACTCAGTTCTCCTGAATGAGATATACTTAGAAGAAATTAGCTTTTAAACCTCTGGAAAAATTTACATTTGTCTTTCATGCATTACATTCTGAGAATTTTGTTCTAAAAATTAAGGGGCTATTTTGTTTCCTGCAGTTCAGATCAGGCACATTTCTGTGCTCTGCTTTTCCCTTTTTGCAGTTAGCAAGCCATGCACCATGACTGTCAATTCTGCTGCTGCATCTTTCCCAGGACGATAAGCACATTGTGAAGAAAAAGCACATTGTCAAACAGTCAAGCAGTAACACCCTGCTAACAGCAGCTTAATCTGACCAGGGTACACTATCTAACATAACTAAATTCCATAATTCTGCTTTCATAGGGTACATATGAGAGACAGGATTTCACTTTCTCCAGGATCCTTTGCCTTCACATGTCTGTGTTCAGACACACAGGCCTGACTTTCAAAGATATTCAGATGCTTTGACGTGAGATGTGGTTCTAGTAGAAAAATAGGTGACAAAAATGATTCCTACTAACATCCATAAAAAGATAAAGTCCTGTAGATAAGATATGATCAGGCTATTTCTTTTTCCTTTTTTTGAAGGGAATGCATGGTCATCATTTTTCATAATTAGCATCATTATTAACCACAAATGATTGCATTTCCCTCTGAAATATCTGAATACAATATGCAATTTCTTTCTCCACTGTGAAAGAGGAGAAGCATATGGTAGTATAAGTAAAAGGGCCTGACATTTAGAGTGTGCAGGAGATATATGGAGGGTTGGGGCTTTTTTAACAACTGCAACCAGAAGATCAATGAATATCAAGGGGAGACAAGATTGCACTGTGCTGACAGATTTGCTCTACAACATGGCTGATCTGTTGCCTGTGCAGGAAAACCATAAAAGCAAGGATGAGAGCAATTATAAATGACAATGGCAATTGCAGCTGACAGCCAAAGGAGTGAGGGGGTTAAAGAGTGTATAGAAAGCAATCAATAATCCCAATTCACAAGTTGTATTTGGTTGATTTAGTTTGTTCTTCTGTATGGAGGCAAAAACACACTAGTAAATGTACATGTGGTTGAGCACTGGAAAAAGACCAGGGATAACTCTGCATATATAGGACATAGTTCAAGTTGTTTTACCCCATTCCAGGCAGAGCATCCTGCTACACCTTCCACTGGGAAGCAGGAAATAAGAGTTTAAAATGTAAACTCATCTTTAAATATTTGTGGTTTTTCAATAACAACCATTATTGGGTTTTAGTACTATTTATTAATATTTGTGTTTATTATTGCCCATAGACCCTCCAGATCTAGGCTCTCCATGCAAACTCTGCTGCAAAAGTTCACGTTGTGATATTTCCTACAGCTTAAAGGCTCACCCTCAAATTTCTAATGCAAGGCAACAAGCTTAGGATACCTTTGACAGTAGATTCATATCAAGCAGAAGAATTGAAATAGGGACTGGTAATTTTCTCATATAAATACCTGATAAAAAATATTTTATGGAAACATGAGAGTTAGGTGTGAGGAAAAGAAACCATTTCACTGGCTATAATTATCTTTCTGATTCGTTATACATAGTTCAGGTTCCAGAAGAATAAATAACTTAGATGCAAACTGTTTGGGATCATTTCCAAACTCCTGGTTGGAAAATCAGTTTGCAAAAAATACTCCTTCTTAAATGTTACATTTCTTCACAGATAAACATAGTGCTCATAAATCAGGAGAGGATGATAAGCTGTTAAGGGAGACACAAATGAAAGAAAGAAGCAATACGGGAAAAAAAAGAATATGATTTTAAAACATCATAATAGATGGTGTGAAGTTACAGCATATTCAGTTTATGTTCTAAATATAAGCACAAAACATTAATGACAATCCTGTAAACACATTTTCAGAAGCAAATGTATTCAGTCAGACATTCCCAAATAGATTCATGACAACATCCATCTGTAAATATTGTCATTTTTCAACTAAACTTTAACAAGGTAATTTCTGCTGAATAAAATTTGAAAGCAAATAAGTTTAGCTGATAATGACTTCATTTCACTGTTTTATCTAGAGAAGCATAGTACAGAATTTTTATAATAGTAAAAATCTGAAAAAAACCCACTGAACTCTTGCTAGAATTCACATAATTGATTACCTTTCTTCCTGAAAAAACAGGAACTTGTTACTATCTCCCTAGACTGACAATAATTAATTTACCTGCTTTGGAAATGAGTCTCCCCTCTTTCCTTTCTCTGCTTTTTTTCCTCTCAGCTTAGCACATTCTTCAGCATCCAAGTGTTGTAGGTAAGACTGGCAATTTACTTCCAATTTTCAATGAATGCCTTTATAAGCATTGAAAAATGTGACTCTGTGTAAACAAATACTGCCCAACATCCATCCTGCCAGAGTCACTGTTGCCAAAACCAGCACAAGGAGGATGAGATGAGAGAGGTTTTAGCACATGGCATTCACACTGAACACCAAGTGGTCTTTGACCTGGAGAGAAAATCCTCTGAATACACTGATATCAACAAGGAGATAATTAACAAGCACAGCTAATTCTCTTTGATCAGCAGCATTTTTCAACAAAGAAAGCAGAATTCCTGTCCATGTGCCTCAGCTCATCAGAGACATAGAGGAGCTGCCCACAACCTGTCTTGGTTTTTCAGGTGTGGGCTGGGACACCTTCACTGAGCAGAGGCAAAGAGGATTTTCTGTCTAACATATGGATTTGTAAATCTAAACCAGCATTTCATGCACTTCTAATCAAAGAGTTCATTCCAAGGCACAATTATGGTAATGACAGTGATCTTTCCACTTCTAATCCTGGCATCTTTTATTTGAGGAAGTCACTTGGTGTTTGTTACAAGGAAGGAAATCAAACCTGTGGGCTTAATTTCATTGATATTACTGCCCAGCGAATTCTGAATGGTATGAATGTGAATAGTGAAAGGAATCCTCAATTTATACTCTACATTTCTTTAACAGAAAATCACTCAGCCCCGAGGGGGCTTTTTTAACTGAACACAATGAGGCTTTTTCAGTGACACTGATTATTGTCTAAAAGTGGGGAGTGTTTGTCTCCTGCCCCTGGATCATGCTGTAACAGGGTAGCAAGGCTAAAAGAGGAGAAAATCAGAGTTTTAGCTGCAGAAATGCAGAATGCACAGCAGGCTGCATGAACACATTCATCTTCAGATGTCACCCATGAAAAGCTATTTCACTCATTAAATTAAAACTTACTGCAGTGTCTAAACATGAAGTACAAAATTACAACCCAATCTCTCTCTTTTTATGGAAATACCATGAAAAAGGGCAGCTGAAAATTTAAAAGCCCCTGGAACTTCTTAACCATCCCATTTACCCCATTAACATTCCACATGGCAGTTTCCTGTCTTAAAGGACAAAGAATTCCAAATGATAGGAATGCTTAGATTTTTCCTTCCAAAATAACAAAAAGTGGATGATGAAAAGAGGACTGAAATGGAATTTAGCTAATTATTAATGGATTCATAATTCCCTGAAATAATGATGTAGACAAAATGAATCACAAAGATTTTGGCTGATATTGCAGGTTTTGTTTTCTTCTATCATGAAAACCCTAATTTTAAAGTATTTTGTTTTCATCTAATAATGAATGCATGATAATGAAATCCAAATGTACAGCATACAGCATACAGTGCTTGTAGAAGTGTCCTGGGTATCATACATCCCTATAAACACATCAGGATTTCAAGTTCTTATTTAGCATTGTGCTAAAGATATTTTCAGTTTAGCAAGGATTGAAAAATACTTATTTAATAGACAGCTTAAGCATACACAGGTAGTTTTATCCCATAGAAGCTCAGTATTTCCATTCAGACTACAAAGATGATTCAACACAGCAGTTGTTAACTGCTGTTAAAAGCCTTAATCATATTAATGTTGTCACACCAATTTTCCCAGCAACCAGAACTTCAGTGTGCGTTGACATTTAACACATCACAAAATAAATGCCCGTAGTGTTTGTAGAACTCTTTTCAAGCAATTCCCTCATTTTTCCCCCAAAACACCTGTTTGTCTAGAAGCAACAAGGGAAATTAAATTAGATGTTAATATTCTCCCCAGATATTCTGTAACTTACATCAGTTCCTCCTTAGGAACTCTAAGCTTCTTTCAGCATTTGCTTTTTGTCCCAGAGAAGTCATGAGTAAAGCTAGAAGTTGTTATAATTGGGGTTTTCTAAAATAGTCTCATTCTGTGTAAATATTCCTGCCTCTGGATTTAGTCCCATCTGCCAGTAAAGAAATGAGAGTTCAGGTTTGTAGGGAAGCATTGTGTTTCAGAAGGATCTCAAGGTTAAACTCATCAGGGCTGGAGATCTGAACAGCAACTCTGCCCTGCCCAGTGTTTGTCTTCTTCATGTTGCCAGACAGACCCAGTAAATTTAAATCTGGAGCAGAAATTAGGGAACTTGATATAGAAAAGCAGGACTTTGAAAATATGTTCCCCAAGAGCTGGGCTAGAATGGTCTATTTCTCAGAAATGAGGCCAAAGCATAGAAATGCTTTATTATTTCCAAGTAAACCAAATGAAATTCAGAGTTAAAATCAAACTGAAGAGTGAACATGAAAGCATGAAAATAAATAATCCAGACATCAGAAAAAGGCAGCCAAAGGACTCTAGGAGTTCTAGAAAGTTCATTGAGAGGTGACACAATTATTTGTGGGTATGATGTCAACTACTCTGATGGAATCTGGGGAAACAAAACGGGACCACCCCTTTGAAAATCTGCAGCTGAACATGAGTATAAATTTCCCTCTGCACAGCACAATGCAGGTTTGGTTTTACAGGTCTAGGTACTCTAGAGAAGACTTCAGCCTTCAAGAATTTCACTGTATAATTTGCAAGGTAATGAAAATCTTCCTATGGTTCACTTGGACTCGGTGGCCTACAGAGGTCCTTTCCAACCTCAACCATTCTGTGTTCTGTGATTTCAGCAGGAGTTAAGCACAGTCTTTTGTCAATTCTTGTTATGCTCTAATATTTTATGATGTCTGTTGCAAACTATATTTAGTTGTCTTGAAAATTAGATTTTTCTAAGACTACTCATTATTTGGATAAAAATTTAGGCATAGCTCTGTATCACCCTTTGCTTTCACATGGCAAAAAGCTCTAAAATAAATTAGGAGCATATTCTAAATCTCCAGATTATTGCATGGAAAACAACTTGATTATTAGAAAACATAAGTTTTCTAAATGTACAGAAAACATGATCCAACAAATTCATCAGGGATAAATTTTTTCCCTTCTGATAATTTTTTTTCCCATTGCAAGTCAAGTGTGCTTGAGTGCTTTGAGTGCTCTAAAAATTGTAATCTGACATCAGAATTTCAAAGTTTTATAAAGCTATTCTGTATAAAAACCTTCCATATGTTACCCCATAAAAGATTATGAAGTAATATGCCATTCCTGGTGGTCTAGGAAGGATAAATCAATAAAAACATGTGAGAGAAAAGTCGACCAGTTTTCAGTAGTTTCCATAATGGATATAATTCAAATAATTATGGAAAAAATCCTCTAACTCTTCTTCTAACTTCCCCAAGGAAACACCAGTAACAATAAAAAGCAGGTTTTATTTTAGAATGGAAAGTGCTCATAAGAGAAGTCAGTCTTCTCTCAGACATTAAGTGATAAAATTGGATAATTCCCCTATGTAGAAGCAGGAAAACTCTGCATTCTGTCCTCCAGTATTTAGTTACTAAATGCTCAGCCCAGCCTGCATGAAAATGCCATTTGGAGTGAAAAGACCCAGTTGCTTCCTGCCAAACTGAAAGCCTTCACTTCCCCAAAGCCTTCGTCTGCAGAGTTCCTAAGAACTTTCTCTTGGCTGGGTTTTACGATCCCTGCATGGAAAGCATCAAGACAACTGACTCTATAGAAACAAATAGCAATGAGGTTTTTTACATTAAATACACCACCCATGCATTTTTTTTCTTTTTTTTTCCAAACCAAATCTGTTGGGAAGGAACAACAGACTAAAGTCTTCTTTTGCTGGTGCCAATAAAGAGACGGTACTTGTAAAAACAAATAGCAGAAGTTAATTGTGACCTCTCAAGAACTTCTCAATCCAATTTATTAAATTAAGCAGCCAAAGAGCTGCTTTTGAATTTGTAGCTCTTAGATGCTCATAGGTACACAGAACCTGAAGTGGTCAATTTCACCTTCAGGGAGTATTGAAGGGCAATAAATAAGAAAAAAACCAGTGATGACAAAGAACAGGGCACAGTTTTGTCCCTGGAGCAAGGCCGTGGGATGTGGTCGGGGAGCACTGGCTGTTCCCCCTGGCTGGCCATGCTGTGACTGTGTAGTGCCAATAAATGGGTGTGAATTAATAGCTGTGCTCTGGAGCTGAACTAAGCATATGGATTTCCTTTGCCCAGCCACCTTCTCCTGCCCTTCTGCTCAGTGGGATAATAATGCTTCTAAACCCATGCCAGTTTAGGATGCTGTACCAGTGACTTCCCTATCAAATTCCACAATTTGTGGGATGATATTCCCCTAGGAACAACAGCTGAAAGGTGGAAGGCAGGCTAATTGATTCAGCCCTCCCCCATTGCTTCAGAGCTCAGGCACTTAGCTGTAATTATTGTGAAACAGTATAATTTACACTGAGTTATGAACTGGTATCACAGGACTCCCAAAGTGGTGGATGCTTCATGAACTGTCAACTATTCCAAGTACTGCCATATATTTCTACAGTTTCCATGCACTTTTCCAGCTAATATTGTAGCTGATGTGGCTTCCCATGCTAAGATGACACAATGCTCATAGCGTGTAAATGTGGAGCTGGGAGAGGTTGGGGTTTTCTCCTCAATAACTCCATGACTGTAAGCTGCCAAATAACAACTGCATTTGAGGGCACTGAGGAATCATGGCTTAATATTCTTGTCTCCTTTTCCCGGTGTAGAATCTTGTACTGGAAGATCTTCCCATTAGTGTGAGTGCACCCACTGCAAAAATGAGTGTTAATTTCTGCAGAAAACAACAGAACTGGTGGGAAGCACGAGTCTCTGTGTGATATGGTCTGACAGAATGGCATCATTTCTAAAGAAATCTGGTTAATTAGATGACCTCCAGGGGTCCCTTCCAACCTTACACATTCAGTGATTCTGTGTAATTCATTCAAATATTTCATGAAAGTTTATACAAACAAGTAAATTTTTGAGTAAAGGTCTAAACTACTATAAATGCCCAGAGCTCTTTTCAAACCTCTGTCCATCTGATGGTGATTGATGTGGCTTAACAAGAATTAATTTTCTTTATCTGCAGTGATTATCACCTTCCCATTAAAAAATCATGTAACTGAGTCTCAAACCCTTTTCACATTGTGCAGATCATAAAAAAGCCCACCTGAGGCTAAAAAAAAGTTCAGCCTGGGGCTATATTTTAATTTAGAGCCATGCATGTTTTAAGATGAATGAACTTTTAACCTCTCATTCATCTGCATTTTTTGTTGATGGATACTGGGCAGAATGTTATCAACCTTGTCCTTTTCAGAGGCTGTTAGTGGACTTCTAGAAGAGACTAAATGAGGTCTTGTTCTTGTAACTCTGAGTTCTGCTTAGTCAGAGACACTTCTCATGTGACAAGAGACTGTTTGGATGGGATTCAGTTGCCTAAAATGACACTCAGTGCCTGCTCTTAAATATCCAACTGCTGCTTTGCCTCTTACTGCCACTTTCAGAGTGGAAATCTGCAGATCATGTCATGTCTGCCATTCAGCTGGGAATTTTAGGGCATCTCAAATGACACAAACCATTTACACTTCAGCAACTGAATCCTAACTTTTGAGTGGGAGAGAAAAGTGTTATTTATATGTACTATTTTAGTTATTTGCTGCTTATAAAACCTCAATAATTTTAGCCCTCTAGGTGTCTTCTTAGTATTCACAGATTTACTTGCTCTAAAATTCACTGCTCCTTGTTTTTTATTTCTGAATATGTACAATAAGTGAAATAAATTTGGAGTCGTCTTCATTACTTTCTATAACAAAGTAACTTACTGTAAGACTGCTAGAAAACTGGAGTTATTTGCCATTTAACAGCATTTAACGAGGAAAATGTCAATGGTGAAGCTCAAGCTGTTTGGCTTTTCTGAAGGTCTGTACATATGGTGTGTGATTCAGTGGCTGTATTTTATGGTTGGTATAATTCATATTTTGAAACACAGAAGCAATGTTCTCTTTGGGAAGTCTTCATATGTTCACTATTTAGCCTTTATGTTTTAAGATGCTGTTAAGTACCAAACATCTTGGAGTTAATGGAACAATTTCCATTTTAAAATTGAATTTCTGTATATTGCATTCTGTACTGTCTGTCCATGATCACTTCTGCAAATATTTTAAAGTGAAAGATGTGGAATTTGGAAACAGTTTTACAGGAATGTTAAAGATTTCTCTTGAGTGTCCAGAGGGAAAACTTATCCTTAGCCATCAGATATAAAAGTACTGCATCTAGATCACCAATTAAATTAATTCTTTTTCCACAGACTGCAGCATGTCTAATTAACAAATTTAAAGGACAGATGGGTTGAGGAGAAACAATAGAACTCTTGCTTGAAAATAAAAGTAAAAAACCTCAAAGCTCTCTTAGGCTAGTTTAAATTCAGTGAGTGCATCTGTGTTTTGAGGGCAAATTTTCCTCACTGTATTTTTATTAGTGGGAAAAAAATCCCAACTGTTGAGGGCCATTTTTTTTTTCCTCATTATGTATAAAGATCAAGATATTTTCTGTCTCTTCAAAGAGCAAATATGAAATACCTGCAAGATGTTGAAAAGAAGCCTACCATTGCCTAAATTTTTGGATGAATGCTTACTTGATGCACTTGCAAAAACACCTGGATTATTCTGATTGTCAGTTTAGATTTATTGCCAGGTGGGAGAATCTTGACCCTGTGTTTTTAAGTGAGATGTGCAGAGCTGTCATTTCAGATCCATCTTTGATGCTGGTACTCACTGAGCACTAACATGAGGAAGTTGAAATGATGTCTGCAGATCTCTGTACAAATGCTCAAAGCTGAAACAGTGGATCAAATGCTAAGGCATCTTCATTTCTCACCACTGCAGTGGACATGTCACAAATATTTGTTTTAAAAGAGGTGGATGAAATAATCACTGTTTCCAGGAATAAAACTGTACATGTGAGCAATGAGAAGAACATACAGGTTATTATATTGAAAGCATAAAATGTGTTGAGCTACTGGTGAGAGCAGAGCTGAAAGGGGCCATGTCCACATTGCCTAAAATCAAAAAGTTACAATTATATGAAAAATGTATTTAAAAGCTAAAAATCTTTAGGTATCATCCATACTCCTGGTTTTTGCCTATACCGATATATTGACAGGTGGGAGGTGTGACAGAAGCTCTGACTGATGGAGCTGCCTCTACACAGAATTCAGTATTGTAGCTGCAAATTCTGGTTGCCTCTTGCCCCTTGCCTGACATGACTTTTATCAGGTGGCTTTAAAATATTGGTGTGAAACCACTTTGCTGGTGTAACCTCACCTCTACTGATCTGTCTTAGATTTGAACACAAAATTGTAACGTGCTTCTATGGTGGAGTCATTTTGAATGCATTATGAAAATCCCACAGGTGCATTTTGCTGTTGAAACACCAAATTTTTCTATTCCTCCTAGAAGTGCTGGAATTCGTCATTTGCAAACTATGCAGAAAACCTTTTACTGGTTAAAGCTGTGTATTGTATTACTTGGTTAAAAAGCAAACAAATGCTATTAACTGCTTTTCATTAGAACTGTCCCATGAAACCACTGTTAACTCTGCAGAGATTTGGTTGTTCTTTCTTTAAACAGTCAACTTCTTTTGTCAGCCAGAGAACAAGTCATTTGATTAATGATCATTTTTATTTCTTTGAAAGGATCCTTTCCGACCATTGGGGTGAAGTCTCTTTCGAGATTCCTGAGGGCGGGATTTTTAAATAGCATCCTGGCCTCACATCCAGTGGCAGGGGGTGGATCTTTACCCCCCAGCATTTCCTCTGGTAGGTATTCCAGCCTATTCCCACACATCAGGTTTTTTTTTTCCTTCACTCTCTGCCCCATCTCTCCACACATCTCATGGAAATTAAATTTGGTATTTGTCAGACAGCGAGATCAGATGTCCCTTCCAATAAAAAGCCAAACCAAAAGGAAATGGAAAAGACAATAACTTTTTGGGAATGAGCCATTTTCCTGAGTTAATGTATAGGAGTTAATGTATAGGAGTTAATGTATAGGAGAAATTGTGAGGGAAACTGGTCTGCAATTAAGTGGCCAATTTAAATATTGGAAGAGAAGGCCTGGTATCCTCTAATCATCCATTTCATGAAGCATGTCCATGTGCACCAAAGAAAGAGAACTTTAAAAATGCCACTGTAAAATCTCAGAATTTGTGTGACTCTGTGATTTTTCCCTAAAAATTTATATTCCCTTGCTAAACCATGGAAGCAAAGCAAATTTGAAAAGGGAATACTTATTTATATATTAATTTGGTGTTTGAAGCCTTTGTGTGCTTTGGTAGTTGCAACTTGTATCTCTTGAAAACTGCCTTTTTTAAAAAATAACTTTTACCATGATTTTAACTCCTGTAATTCTCTTTAAATGAGTGAGAACAGGTTAGAGGCATCCTTTCCAAGACAGGCTGTGTGTGTCATCCATTCTCTTCTGGAGCCATTAAACACCATCTTCTATCAAAAGTAATAAATGAAGATTAAATACTTATAACTATAGTTAAAACTGAATCAAAATTCCTTTCCAAACTACATATTTCTGTGTAAAAATGGATCTGTGCATGGGCTAATGTCAGGCTGGTATCTTTTCTGGACATCCTTCATTATCTGAAGTGTTACTTAAAAGTTTTTCTTGAAATAAAAATCTCTTCTGGTAAAAAGAGGGAGAAAATTGGAAAATTACATAATGTTACTGACTTGCTATACAAAAGAAACTGTCGTACTTCTCTGTGCTCCTTTTTATATACTGCAATAATTCTAATTACAAGATGATTCTTACTTTTCATTTTATTTCAAGTGCTATTATTTTTTGTTTGCTTTCTTTGAATAGAAGCCTCTCAGCAGCTTTGATTTCTTTTCTTACGACTGTTTGGGTTTCTTTTGTCGACAGTTTGTGAAATACTTTTCGTATTTTTTACTCCATGGGATATCTCAGAGTGTTTAATAGCCCTCAGCTATTTTGGCAGTCAGCATCACAAGGAGATAGTACCTGTAACTAAACAAGTCTATTGAAGAGGAAATACTCCAGGCCCCATAAAATTCTCTGTTTTGAACATAGTATTATGTAGAGCATCCCACTGATTCTGTTAAATTACAAATGGCCTCAAATTCATGAACTGGCCTTTCAACTACCTCCCTACCTACAAGTTAATTCTGTAAGATCCTCAGGACTATTCCTTTCTGAGTGCTTGCAAAGATTTTGATCTTGTGGACTTAAAACTCTTAAATGTAGTTTTTTAAATGAAACTCTTAAATGTAGTTTTTAAATGAAACTCATTCATAATGCCTGGCTATTAAATGTCTTTTACTAATAATTCCAATTCAATCTGATGAAACACTGGAAATGGGAAAAAAATGGAAATGCAACTGCATGATGTATAAGAGATATGCTAGGAAGTTAATGGAGGTAAACGTTATTGTTTGATCATGTCAAAAGCAACAAAAAACAAAGTGAGCCAAGCAGCAACCCGACAGAAAGGGAGAGACACCTTTTGGAAAGTCAGGATTGTCAAGTAGTTGAAAGCCAGGGAAGAACTGTGATAAGTCCAAAGGATGACATGTATTCCTTTGAGAAAGAGTGCATGTGAGGGGTCAGGTGGCATGAAACAGCAGTGCAGGTCAGGAATTACTGCTAACAGATGCATCCCAACAATCTTACCTGCAGTGCTGCTATTTAACTCTTCCTTTTTCCCTTTATCGTATTTACATTTATATTAAGCAGGATCGCAATTCTGAATTGCCTCTTTTTGTATCAGGGATGACCAGGAGATGCTCCTTCTGTTTCTAAATTGCTAAAAGCAGCTTTGCTTTACATGGGAGCAAAAAAAATACCCACACATTTCTGAAAAAAACAAAACACAAAACAAAACAAAAAAACAACAACAAAAAAAATCTTAACAAGGTAGTGCTGACCTGGGATGTAAGAGACTCAGAACTGATTCTCTTGCTGTGCTTGGTTCAGTGGAGATGTTTGGGCTTATGCTGGACAGTGGCTTTCATAAGCCACTAAAAGACATACTTAACATTTAATAACTGCAGAATTATAACCTAATTGTTTCACATATTACTTATGTGTAAGATTTCAGTTAATTTAACTACATGGGAGCCTTAAAATGCCAGCATTATTCTGCTATTAGGGTCATTGGGAACAAAGATAATGAGATGCTTTTTATTTACCAAAACCTTTAACTCAAGCTAAGTGGCACATTCCCTTCCAAATACGCAGAAAATTTTTCCTTAATAAAGACAAAATGCTTTTATATCTTTTCTTTCTACCAAATTCACCACAGATGTTTTAATGAAACACAGAACTAAACTAGAAATCCTACTATAAATAAGTATCTGGAAAACAGCTTGGCAGGGCAATGCAGCTGTTGGTTTCCTTTCTTTCCTTTCCACTTTAATCTCAGTCGTTGAGAGGAGCGTCTTTCTTTTACCATTGCACTGACAGCTGATGTTCAGTTTTGTGTAATTCAGCTTTTACACTGCACACAGATTCTCTTATGTAAAAGGTATCCTCATTTAGCCAACTTAAAGATTAATTTATGGTGCTGGGATGAGGCATTACATCTTTCTGCATAAATAGATTGTCTCAAATGTAGATGTTTTTTAAGCCTAGACGTAACTTCTAATGCAGTAGTGCTTATATTTGATCATTACATCAGAAGTCTGTCACTGCTGTACAGCAGTTTCACCAGAAGCAAAGCTTTAAGCAGGCCTGCAAAATCTGTCTTAGATTCTTGTAGAAACAAGCCCATTTGCAGACAATAGCTTCCTTTTGATTTAGCTATCATTTATGGCACAAATTACTTCATTTCTTGTTACTCCACCTGTTAGCAGTACAAATTGACATGACTTAGGTGATGTAGATCTGAAATGACAGATGGATTCACATGAGAAATACCTGCTTTTTCTCAAGTGATAGCCTTGCATCTATTAAATAGTATTCTTAAACCACTTAGCATTTGCACTCATCATGCTGACACTGGCACAAACATACACACATTTCAAAAACCCAAATTATAAATTGCCAGAGCTGCATCTCTCTCTTCGAATTCCAGCTCTTCTAAACTAAACACCTTGCTCCTTGCTCTGCTTTGAGAAAACTCTCAGCTCACTCCTCTGGCAGCTCCTGATTGAAGGGATGTGTGAAGGGTTTGTTGTGTAAATGCCCACCCGTGCTGCCTGGCAGAAGTTAGAGGCAGGAAGCATCATGGTGTGCTGCCGTTTTTGAAGAGTCAGGTAGATTGCTCAGCTTGCTGAGCTGGAAAGGAAAGGAGGGAAAGCAAATACCTCTCCTGCTGTTCCTTTCAAGCTAAACTCCTTCACTGGGTTTTTCTGTCAATGAGAACTAGAGATGGGTATCAGGCTATGAGAAACAGAAAAGTTCTGTTAGCCACACCTCTCCTTCAGACTGTTCAGCATTCAAACTGCATTAGCAGGACAGGTGGGAGAACCATTAAAATTATCCTTGCCATAAACACATCTCTATGAACATCATCTCCCCTTGTGACCAGCAGCTGGACCATTGCCCCCAGCTCCACTCACAGAGCCCCTCCCTGAAACTTCTGTGAAAGCATCGTGATGTGACTTTTTTAACAAAGTGTGAGCATCATTTATTCCCTACAATGTAATTTGCAATGGTTAGTTATCCAGCTCATCGACATTTTAGGAAAAATAGACGCAAAGAAATCCAGCTTGGTAAAACAATCCACCTTTGTGAACCTCAAAAAATATATTACATGCCAGAAATCGAGGATGCACTTACTTTCCAGAAACTTGGAAGTGATATTGGATGGTTTGGTCACTGCTGTCTTGGACTCCTCTTCAACAAAAAGTACATTCTACAGAGGATATCCTCTCTTCAGTGTTTTACTGCCTGGATATTTATTTATGGCTTTTTGTCTAACACACATTGCAATGTTCACAATTATTGCACAGAGCTCCTCAAAAAACTCAGGCATAATTGTAGAGTACTAAACTAGATGATTATCAGTTTTCGTTTGCCCAAAATTAATATTTTATTACCATTTCCAAGTGCACCTGAGTAGCCCAATATTCTTGATATTGTATAAACTGACATTTGAAAGCAAATTGTATTGACAGACCCTTATTGAACAAAAGTACTCAACAAGAACCATCAAGGAGCAATTGTACATAGTGAATTCAACTATGATTATGGTACTCCAATAATGAGAAAAGTAACTTTCTTTTTCCCCCAGTTAATGAATTTTTCTCTACTCTGAATTCCAGCACCTACACTGCCGTATTTGTTGTTAAATGAAAATTGCTAATCTTGTCTCAGTGACTGACAAATTGATTCTTCCATTGCATATTCATTTCCTGGGATACCTGAGCCAAATGGCTCTTCCAGTTTATACTTTCCAGCCTCAGTGCTATTCCAGTGGAATGTTTAGCCTATAAACCCTACAGCTAATACATAATGGCATGTATTTTCTGAGAATAGAAGTTCAGGTGTAGATGGACTTTTCCATTAGGCAGGAAAGGAGTACTTCAGAACCAAAACAAGGACAAGCAGCATTAATACTGAAAGAAACTCTTTTTGTGGTGGTCAATTAGGCTTAAGCTTGAACTGTAAAACTGGGATTAAGCTCTGAATGTAGGACATGATAAAAGGAGGTTTTCATTCTCCAGCCCTTGCTAAATATCTCATTTCATGCTCAGGTCATCATGGTAAACAATTTGAAACATTTAAATCCTAGAAGTTCAGGAAAATGTTTTTGCATATGTGGACATTTTTACATAGTATACACTACTATTGTATATTTTAAAAATCTGACTACAAAAAATGTAGAAATTTATTGTAACAAGCATGTGAGTTGAAGCAAGCTCCTGTTCCTTACTAACAGCAGTAGAAATATATGAAGAGAACAGGAGGAGCCTGACAGATACACAAGGAATGTATTTGTAAATAAGTTGCACACAGCTTTTCTTTGTTTCAAGATTAAGGGGAAAAAAATGCAAACTCCCTTTTTTGCCAGTGGTAGAACACTGGATGTAAAAGCAGAATCAGAATTGGTTCATTTTTGTGAGGTGGGAGGCAGGAGAAACAGTTAACTTCAATAATATTTAAATATTTTTGGTCTGTTTTAAGTAGGAAGCCAGTGTGCCTGTACCAAATTCAACTTGCTAAAGTTGCATTCCCAGCCCCAAATACTGAGTATGGGAAATAACCTGCCTAAATCTGGATTTTACACTGTGGTATTTAAAAGCCTTTTTAGGTGGCTCATGCAGTTGATGAAGACTAGTCAATCCCGTATAGACACTCATATCGTCTATCTGTGACACACAGAATCAGACTTGGAGGGAGAAGCTTGACACTGTGTGCCTGCATATTCTGAAGGTACTAACCCTCAAAGAGAAGTAAAAAAAAACTCAGGAGATCTCAAAAACATCACAGTTTTAGGTTCAGGGCATCATGTATTTATTGGAGTCCTGACTTGTGATGTTTTGTTTTCTTAATTTTGGATTTAGCAGCCCACATGTTACAACCAAAGATTCCTTTGTGGCTTTCAGAACCTTGAGGGGTGTTGATGTGTGGCTTCCACTACTTCTGCACATGAGAAGTGATGCCTTCCTCACAAAGGAAGAGTGGAGGATCATGAGTTTTTTATAGCTCAGTGGTAGCACAGTAGTTTAATCTTTATGTAGACTAAAGGGAAAGGGGGCAAAATGTGCTCAAATAGTAAATGGAAAAATACACAAAGGATATCCTAAAGCCATGTCAGAATCTTCTAAAGTCCACAGTCAGGCATAATATTGAATAAAACACAAATGACATTTTAGAATAGGATTGAAGTAATACCTTAACCATATCATTATGCTTATGAAAGCACAAAAACCTGATTCATTATAACCTCACGTATGCTCTCTTTTTTAAAATTTGCTCATTTTCAAATTTACATTGTAGTTTACAGCTTCTAAAAATAATGCCCCTATATAACAGGTAAATTCACAACAGAGATTAAGTAGAATTTGCTTCTTGTATTCCCTAAGAACTTGTTATGAATCACGGCAGGTTGAATACAGAAGTGCAAAGTCCCCAGTGCACAGATTTCACATTGCTTAAATTCCTTTTCATGCTCAGGGGTCAGCAGGGCAAGTGATCATTGATGCAGTCAGACTCTGTGGTTTAATTCTGAACCGAAGAACAGCCCTTGCTCTTTCCACAGGAGGATGTGGATGGGTATGAACTCTGAGGAACTCGAGGGTGAGATGTCATTAGATTAAGTGAAATATGCTGAATTTCAGTTATAAAATAACTGAGGTGAATTGTTTTGGTTAATCCAACTGGGCAGAAGTCTCTCTCTTAAACTGAAACTGAACAAAATGTGTTATCTGTTACGATTTTTTTCTCTTATTCTTTGCTTCAGTGCTGAAGCAAAAGTACCAACATTTTTAGGATTTTAGGTCATATTTCAAGCGATATAAATCTTTTCTAGAATCAGTTCTCTTAAAAAGTTGGGTTTCTTTTTTTTCCCCCAGAATATAATTAATTTTAAACTGAGTGGCCAAAATAAATGCCTATTCTTGTAAAGAAACTATTCCACCTTCTCCCTCCTTCTTATAACGCTGCCTTCAATGCTGTGGTTTCTTCATTTAAAATGGGATGATATAACCTAGGATTGGATATAGAATGGTCAAAAATGCAATCTTTGAGCTCTCTTCATCCTTCTGACTCATGATTTGGTCCTTCCTTAAATCCTGCATGGCAGCTTTCAGCTACAACACACCAGTTCTTGTTCTCCCCCATCTGTACTGCTGATTCCAATAATCCATCTCACCCAAATAAAGCTGTTGGGTGTTTGGGGTTTTTTTTCTGCTTATAATATTTGTGCAAACATAAGCAGCAGGAATTAAAAAGATCTTTCTTCATCCATGTTGTCTTTGTAATGTTAATAAATAGGTAGAAAGAGATGATAAACAGCGCAACAAATGGAAACTTGGAGAAACTCAATTCTTGCTTTTCAAAGATATGAATCTGGAAAGTATAAATGCAAGGAAAAAAATTTTAATTATGCCAGTTTTTGTATTTCTATAATATAATTTTAGCCATTATTTCTCTCTCACCTACCCAACCTCCAAGTACTGACAAAACCCCTATTTCTTCTGGTTTTACTTTCTCCTGCATTCCACTTTCTTCTCTCATGGAAAGATAAGGATCAGAAAATAAATAATGGCAACAACAGAGCTGCTTTGTCTTTACAGTTCCACTTTCCTTCCCTCTAAATCTTCCAGAATATCTTCTGTAGGTACACCAGAGGACTGATGTGGATTAGGGCTTGCAGGAGCAGTAGGACTGCTAAAATTTCTGTTGTCCAAAGCACATTCTCCCTTTGTCATGTGAGCAACCAGGACAACACTTAGCTGTCTGCAGCACAAAGGGAGGGCCAGTGGATGTGAGCAGGTATTTTATAAATATACATACAGACTTTTCCTGGCTTCCAAAACACTCTAACAGGCATAAATTCTTGCCAGCAGGTCACAGGGTAGCAAGTGGAAAATTATTTAATGTATAATTGCAGGAAAACAGCTCAGAGAACAAGTTTATGTTGTGAAATATTTTCAGATTGTGTTGATACAATAAATCTTCAGGTAGCAGTGGTAGCTGTGAGGCCATACCTTGCATAACTTGCTAACAACTAACCACTACCTTATGGTAATTCACGTATTTTGAACTGTTATCAATTGATTTTGCAGAAGTATCTTTCCCTGACTAAACTAACTTAACTAATGACAATTGGTAAATAGACATGAGAAAACCCAAAGTGGTCTAGCAGCAAGATAAATAGGTTATACCTGTGATTCCTTGAAGCAGCAGGATGTAAATATGCTATCCCATCCTGTTTGCAGCCTCTGGCTTCTGAACTCTCAAGAAGGAATTTGGAACTGCAGCTTCTAGTTTTTTAAGGCTGCTTGGACATAGGTCTTAGTCAGGAGCCTTCTGTAATGTGAGTCAATAATGCAGGTGGGATGCTTTGCAGTAAAATTCATATTGGCTTCATGTGAATTGATGTGGGCTAACAAAATTGATGCAAAACCAAAAATGCAAAGTGGCAGGATTATTTCTAATTGCTTTTTTTAATAATCTTTAGTTTTCTTTCTTTTTTCCTCTATCATTTTGTATTATGGAAAAATATTTTTTTTCACTGAAATTAATTCCTTTCTGGTGCATACAAATACATTTTTAGTCATGACAGAAGCAGCTGCAGTGCCATGGCCAATAGCTCTCTGATTTGAAGGGATGTGCAGTGAATGGAGCAGGTGTGAGCTCCAGGAGTGCCTCCCAAGACCTGAGCATTCCCATGGGTTTCCCTGGGGGTGCTCTGAGTGCTGTGGAAGTGTAGAAGGCACAGCCCTGTGTTTGGGGCTGTCTTATCTCTCTGGCTTTAGCAGGAGATAAATCAGTGGGCAACAAACAGCAGAGCATGGCTCTGGAATGAAAAGATGCCTGATAGGGAGGTGATTTCCTGAGCCACATGGATTCTGATCTGCAGAAGCAGTGGAGCAATATTTTCTAATATGAATCAGGGAACAGGTGCCAACCTGTGCTGTTTTAAGTGAAAGAATGAGTATCATGTGTTTATGTTAACAAATCTATTCCCATAATTGGTATTAGAGATTTCATTATAAGTCTGTAGAAGAGGAATGTGTGCTAACTATTCTTTTTGGAGTATTAATCTTACATAAAACATTCATTAAAGGAGGCTTTGCTGCTTTATTTAAAATGACAACAGGAGACAACAAGATGAATATTTTGTCTTTGGTATGACACTTCAGATTCTCCTCCTTATTCATCACTCTGGCACTCAATTAAATTGCATGCTATCAAAATCTTGTGTTGTGCAAGAAAAATAGAGAAATAAAAATATATACAAGGTGAATTTTGGATTTAATCGGTATTTTACATTATTCGACAATGTATGGTTTTCTTTTTTTTTTCTTGCATTCTTGCTTATTAAAAAAATGTCAAGCAGATTGATCAATGGAAAAAACAAAATTGCTGTGTATTCTGAGGTGGCATGACATCAATACAGATTGTTTGTTATTTTCACTGGTTTTGTTTGAGTGGCACTGAAGTACAGCTGGGTGGGAGAACTCCAATGAAGAATTTTCTTAGGGAAAGTTGTCAAAACCAGTCAGCCTCTCGTCACAAGGTGGGAGTTTCTTCAAAACAGTGAACAGCCCCTGCACCTTCTATAGATTCATCTCAGTAAATTAAATTGCTGTCCTTTTCCTGCATCATGCCAAGCCCCAGTACTGCTCTGGTGTGTTCAGTGTGGCTTTCTGAGATGCTGGAACTCTGAAATGGATCTCCCGGAGCCACAGTTACTCCACGTGCAAGGAGGGAAAACTGCTTTAGATCATATCCCACATGTGCCTGGGGTGGGAATATTTATGCTTGCACAAAAAATCTGAGAACAGTGAATGTGGGTATGGTATCAGTGTGTGTGTATCATGTATAAATACAGTTATTATCTCATATTATTATCTTAACTATGTAGTAAAATGATACATATGTTATAATGTGCTGTAAATTATAAATGTGATATACATAGTGTGTAAAATCCAAGTCTGTTTTCTCACAGTACTCCCCACTCCAGCAGTGCTAAGCATCTAAAACTGCTGCAAGTCTGATTTGTTTGACTGATTTGAACAGTGAATCCATCTTCAAACATTTTTATTTCATCCTCCCCCAATTCAAATAAGAAGCTGTGTGCTCTCCTCCAGCAACACCTGCAGTTTTTAGCTCCTTGGTTCCAAGCCCTCAGCTGGCACCATTTGCAGTGTCCTTTTTGCATTCCTTCTCTTGTGTGGCTCTTGACTGTAAAACTAACTCAGTTCTTCAGATCCTCAGATCCTCCTCCAGTGCCTGTTCCTGTATCCATGTGGAAACACTTCCCTGAACAGGGCAATTCTTTGGGCTGGAGATTGGGTGTGTTCCTGTCCCAGGAGGTGCAGCTGTTCATGGGGGTCATTGTCACTCCCAGAAGTGCCTTTACTGCCACCTAAATCCCACTGCTCTTTGTCCTTAAACTGTTTAACTTCTCTATCTTTTGTGCTGTAAGCAATCCTAGGAAAATAATTCAGTGCCTTCCAGCATTGCATTAGCCTATCCCTTGACAAAATAATCAAAGATTGCTTCTCTGCCTCAGAGACTTCTCTGCCCCCCTCCCATTTATTCACTCGTTTTAAAGATGAGGAATTCTCAGTACCAAGAGAACAATGTGAATTTTCATAATCTAAGTAATAGGCTTCTATTTATTTATTTATTTAGAAGCTAATATTACACTAGTTTAGAATCTCCCAATATTCTTTTTAAAATCAGTTTTGCAGTCCTCTTTAGAACAAAAGCAGTATTTTGTATTTGTACAGGGATCCAGGACTTAAAAGTTTTCTGGATTCAAATTGCACTACTCTATAAATGATATCATGCTGGCAATAGAGCCAGAATTACTACTTTGATGATGAAAGTTCTCACTGGATTCTACTGTGTATCAGTTTTTTTACTGTATCTTCAAGCCACCCTAACAACAGCTGAGACATTTTTGATCCAGAGCTGCTCCAAAAACAAACACCATTCTGACAAATTTTCACTGTCACAGTCCGGTTTGGGATGGATACTTAAATAGCTCCAGGGATACATTAAAATCAGGTGGCTTTTATCAAGTGCTGTCACACTAAAAACTGGATTATTTGAGAATTTAGGTTTGTGTCCAGATTAAAGATTTTTGCTTGAGATAATCCAGTGAAGGAGCCAGGTTTATTTTCACGGTGTCATGACACATTGCAGTCTTGACACAATCTCACCTCAATTTCATTTGAAATTTAGGTAGGATGGCAAGTGATACAGACTGAGTCAGTGGGAAGCTATCAGCCCAAGTGATTAAATTTATTGATGATATGCTGATTTTCTGATATACAACAACCTGCTTGAAGGAAAATGCTGCACTTTTTTTGGTGTATTTAGTGCCATTCCTGTGCTGTCACTTGGAAGAGCTGGTTTTGTGTTAAAGCATGTCATTTCAAGTCATTCAAGTTGAGTAGTTTAAAACCTCATTGACCAGTGAAAAAAGACTGAAATCTCCTCTTTAAATCCACAGATTAATGCGTATAAATAGATTTCATAGTTACTTTAGCCTAGGAACATAGGGTCTGAGCAAAAGGAAATACTGGTGGAGTTTTTTGGAGGGAGGAATATTTTCTGAGAGAATGTAGAAGAATTAATAGTTCTGTTTACAAAGTATGAAAATAATTTGTGTTGAAGGATATGAATCTAAGGAGCATAAAAGCTCTAATGAGAGCCTATGAACCTCTAGAGAACCTTACATCTTCTAGGAAGTATACAGTGCCAAAGGATTACCCACAGGAAACCAGAGGCGCTGTTTTAAACTCCATTTGTCCTTCCCTTCAAATGCAAATTTTCCATACAGGCGTTTTAGTTGCTGATTTACCCAGAAAGAGAAATTTCTGGGTAACTTTTACCTGACCAAATATGCCATCTGAAAGCCAGCTTTACACACCTATTTATTGCAAAATTCTATTTTCTGCAGCAATTTAGAAACTATCACTTGCTTGAGAGGGTTCTGCACTGTGTAAGATTCTCTAGCATCAGGCTGCAGTTTGTTTACTTCTCTAGATTTTAGGATTTTCCTTTCACGTGGAGATGTCAGCCCTGTGACAGTAAGGAAATGATAAAGGTAAGGGAATCTAGGGCATTCCTGTGCTGGAATCTAAAGAGGCTGGGCTATACAAGCAGTCATCATTAGCAAACTGAACTAAAGGAAACATGAATTTTTAAAATGCTCTGATCTCTAGGAGCTTAAAAGTGATGTATCTTTTACGTTTATAATGCAAAACCAGGGTATACCAATGGGTGCAGATGATAACGTAATTAATTTTGTGGCAGATGCACATCAGCAGCTGAAACTAAACATACAGTTAAAAAGAATGAAGCTGGTAATTCTTCACACTTCCTAAGGCTATCCAAAAAGGTTATCAAGGCATCTGGGAATTTTCACGCCAAAAAATACTTCAGTATTGTGACAACACTATGAGGTATTTTATTCATTGAAAATGTAAAGATGAGAGTTACTACAGAAATAATCAGAAATTTTATTAGAGGAAATGAGAGAATATTGATAGGAACTACAGGAAGACCAGACTAAGCTCTGTGAATGGGCATCACCGGGTACACAGAGCTCTGGGTCAGTGTGCTGGGGCAAACACGGAAATGGATCGTTCACTTTTCTAAATTGAAGGTTAACTGTAACAGCTCAGGAGAAGTACCTGGCTGTGGCCTGTTGTACATTGTGGACAGTTTAATAAACACTTCTACTATTAACCAAACTGAACAGAAATGGACAACTGTGCTAGAACAATAAAAATGCCCTTCTAAGCTTTATCAGCCCAAGCACTGTGTTTGTTTCTCATCCCCTCATCCACACAAATAACAAACATAATTTGAGAAGAAGAGGGGAAAAAAATATTGGTGAAAGAGTCTTCTTTTGGACTTGAAAAGTACTGGCCCAGCTGGTGTGGAATTGAGGAAGTGAAATGGTGGACTCACAGTGTCACTACTTGGCATAGCTGTGGTTTCCCAGAAACCCCAAAAGAATGGGCATTCCCAAGAAAAGTCTGCCATTTAAAGACCTTTCACCTCCTTCCTAATCTTCTTAAAATTCTTCTTCATTAGTTTTTTGTATAGAATGGCTTTTTTGTGATATTAATAATTCTGTGAACTGCTGTGCAGCCTGGTTGGCAGCCTGATTGCCCCTCTGCTGTCAAGCACTTGTAGAGGGGTGGTTTTTTAAAGCAGTCAGCTGGTATTTGAGTATACACTTCAAAAGTGTGTGTTCAGGTTTGGATATCCTTATTATTAAGAAATAAGTGTAATGTCTTGTTCTGATTTGATTTGGATACGGTGCCACCCTGGGACTATGCTGGTTGAGCAATACTTTGATTTGAGTAACTGTATATATTTTAGGTATTTACAAACATAGGAATTCAGAGTTTTTCTGGATATACACACCCAATGCACACAGCATATCTCAGAGAACTCAGGTTTTTGTGACACCCAATTCTACCTGTGTCCTATGTTCCTAAGTCACTAAGATGTTTTTCTTTGAAAGGAAAATTATGACCCTCAGTTTGTAATTACTCAGATATGGCTGATGAATATTTGGCATTTGCCTTAATTCAGATATATTCCAAAATATTACATGGCAGATTTTGCTATTTGGAGATAGCAGGCTCTTCTTTGATCATTTTTAAGGGAGAATACACCACAGTGAATTCTGCCAATCCACTAAGAACCAAAAAAAAAAAAAAAAAAAAAAAAAAAACAAAAACCTAGAAAATAATTCTTAGGGAGTAACACAGATAATTGTGTTTGTGATATAAATGAGAATTTTGGAAATATGTTGCATATTCAGCTACTGTGAATAACCTCTGCAGAACGGCTAGAATTATAAAAGCTCCATAATATGTCCATAATCCTAATGTGTTTCTTTGCTGTTTTGCAGGCAGACCAGTAATGATTGTAGTTGAATACATGGAGAATGGATCCCTTGACTCCTTCCTGCGGGTGAGGTGCCATTTTCTGATGACATTTGAATCAGACACCATTCTAGGTTAAGATTTTAAATCATTTATCACAAATTAATTTCTACATAATGTTATTCATGGATTTTTAGTGAAGAATAGAAGCCTTTTCCCCAGGGTACTTTCTGAGGTAGCAATACATTAGAGCACGGCTGGAAAAAAGAAGATTTAAACTTCAGAATATAATTGATTTCTTCTACAAAAGCAGTTCCTGTATTTAGCAAAATGTATTTCAAATTGTGTTTTTGTGATAGGAAAGATAAATTGAAGGATAAATGCCTGGCCTTATGGAAGTGGTTCATTTTTATCAATCACCTTCAAATATACTCTGTTATGATTTTTTTGGTTGGTGAAGCGTAGAATATACTCACTAATTGATTTATAATATTTATGGCTACTTGCATTTAACAATTTGAATTAGAAAACAGTTCATGGGTGAAATGTCCTGGCACTAATTAACCCCCAAAGGTCCTTAGTAAACATTAAAGAAGGGCTGAAGAAAATGTGAGTAATATGCTGGCAAAATTGTATTTAATTTTTCTTAGAAAAGTAAAAGGAAAGGATGACCCCCTCTAAACTTTTTCTAAAATAGTCTCTTTTTAAACAAAACCCCTGGAAATGCTCCAGAGACCCACTGACCTAAGATATGGTGTGAATAATTTTAATGTCAAGTGTTTCAGATTTGTCTTAAAAAATAAACACCAGCCCTCAGTAGCCCACTGCCTTGCCATTTCCATCCTGCAGAATGGCAAATCTGTGGTTGTGGGAAGTCAGGGGCCTGTGGGTTTGGGAACCTGTTTGAAAGGGTATCCAAAAGGAGAGACGTTCAGCAAGGAGCTGGAAATATTGGCATGAAAATGTTGGTGATGGTGATTGAAGGCTCTTCTTTGGTAGCAGGAAGAAGGAACTGGTTAGAGAAAAAAAGTGAATAAGCAGGAGGGAAAAGCAGCCAGCTTTTCAGAAGGATTTACATGAGAGGGGAGAAAGTCATGCAGGCAGTACTTGTTGGGAAGAGGGAGAGCCAGGAGAGAAGAGCATTTGGAACAAGGGATACAACACTGAAAGTACAGCAGAGCCATTGCCACAGACACCTCTACACACTGATTCTCCTTTCCTTTGGTTTAGATTATTTCATAGTAATTTTTCTCTAACATTTCTTTGTTGTCCTCCTCACTGACTGTCCTAAATAAGTTTTATTTTCCATTGTCAAGATACATGCAGATATCTCTTATGTTGTCAGAAACATACCAGCAGTTTCCTGTGAGAATTTGCTGATTTCTCAAAATCAAATTATTTTATGGAGCATTTGATATCATCCATTGATATCATCCATGTCTTACATATGGGGTTGTTTTTAAAAATTACTCCCTTTTCCTTTCTGGCTTATCTCTCTATCTGCAGCAGAGGGACTGCCCTTGATTTGAGAACCTGCAGCTTCCCTGCTGTGTGATTTTTCAGCAGTGCCCCAGGAAGATTTTTCTGGGCCTGAAATCTTGTGTTGTGTATGTGTGCAGAATTAAGTAGAAGGGAAGAGAACCAAGTGCTGAAACAATTAATGAGAGAAAATTACCTTTCTCTGAACTGCTCTGGTGTGATATCTATATTCCAGGTTTATTTCACATGCATTCATTTATTGGAACAGTTACTACTTATTGGGATACTTTAATAGAGAGTAGCATCAGCAGAATTATGATGTTACTGTGGAGCAATGCTTCTCACATTGCATCAGATATATTTGGAAGCAGAACTGCTGGGGGGAAACGTAAGCTAATCATTTCTGCAGCTGTTTTTCATGTATATTATTTTACAGCTTCAATTCACACTTCAAATACAGGTTATTCTTCTAAAATTCTTTTTAAATGTACTTTAGATAATATTCAACATCCCAAAGCACTCTAGATATATGTTAGCATTTCTGTTTAATAATTAGCAGAGCAAATTGTTGTAAAGTAACCTATTTAAAAAGAAATCCAGCTGCTTCATTAATAATAGTTGTTTCCTGCAGATATAAGTCCACATTTTAAAAAGCTTTTGTGAAGATACAAAGAAGCAGAGAGGCTTTATCTTTAGCAATCCTAATGAAAGGCATTCAGTGACTATAACAAATGTTGTGGGATTTGGAAGGGCTTATCACATAGTCTGTCTTTCTTATTATTTAAAGGAATCAATTGTTCCAATGCAAAGTGTTTTTACACAGAGGGGAAAAAAGTCCATTTCTCACCATAAGAAATATTTCTCCATGTACCACAACCAGCAAAAATTCCCTAGCACATCCTTCCATCTGTCTCTCTCCAAAAGCCTGTGAAAATGGGTCAGTCTTACAAATTACAAAATGAGATTCTGTGGTGAATTATATGAGGATATTCCAGAGGAAAAATTCCATTTGCCATCACCCTCCTCACAGCCATGGTGGGCTATTTGCTTTCATGCCAGTACAGGTTGTGCCACCCTTTAATCTCTCACCCCTAAAATCTTAATAGCCTTTACTTCCTGGCTTTACAGATAGCAGTGTCCACTTTCTGCTATTTGTATGTATTTAACAGCAAGCACAGCTGAATTGTCTTCCCCACCCCCTAAAATATCCTATATGCCAGCTGCTAACTTTGAGCTTTTGGAAAAAAAACATTGGCATAGATTTGCAATATGAAGATGCTTCAGAGATAGTCTAGTGGGAAGGCATCAGCTAATTAGAACCAATTTTGTAAGATGATGGTAATTAATTTCAGTGATTGTGCATCATCAGACATCCTAAATTGCTAGATACACTTGACACTGAATTTTCCTCAGAAATACTGCATTATTTTCACAATTATATAAAACCGATTTACAAAAGATGAAACTTAGTTTTTTGTAGTGTCATTTGGAGTATTTTGTCATATAAGATCGAGACATGTAAGTTAATCATACTACAAAAGTATACCTGACACTTGCCATCAATGAAACAGTTGTTTGACCAGAAATGAGGTTCGTGTGCCTTCATTTCTGGTAACACTTGGAGAGATTTCTCTGAAAAAGGATGTGGGTTTCCAGCTAAGTATTTCCTCAGGGGCTAGAAGCCTCTTTCAGCATTATACAAACAGTTTCCAGACAGAGGAAATCTGTGCTTGGAAAGAAAGTGGCTAACACTTGGGAATTGAGGAGACCTAGGTAAAATTTCCTGTTACCAGCTTCACACACAGACTTTGGATGGGACACATTGTCTTTATGTTTTAGCCACCTGCCTGTGTGTCATGGAGGTCTCAGCAATCACTTATTTTGCAGGAATATGGGGCAAATAATAAAGGCAAGAAGGGTTGAGAGGGCAGCTCTCTGTATTGATAGAAAGATGTTAGTGATTAGACAGGATCCTTGCAGTCAGATGTGTTTGCTCAGGCTTGTGGATAGAGGCTGCAGAAGAGACGACAAGAAAAACAACCAGGAGAGATGCACAATAACCACAAACTACAGAATAAAAGCTGAAAACCCACAAAACCTTTTTAGCAAAAAGTTTGGCAGTCTGCCCTTCTGTGGGTTGGAGATGTCTGTTGGACCCAAGCCTATGAGATGATTGCAATAATTTCTGCAAAAGACCTTTCCCTGAGGTTGGTCTTTTCACCTCCACACACCATCCCCCACTCAGCCCACTCTCTAAGCCTGTGTCTGGCAGATTCATGGGGCTATTCAGATTTGAATCTCATTTGCTCCATTTTGTTTTCACAGCTCCATTTAAGGGGTTATTCTTGGCTAAAATAATTGGATTTAGCATCACATGGAGAGGAACAGTGTGATTAGGAGGAGAGGTGGCTTCTTGGGAAGAATGATCCCTGGAGTGCCCTGTGCTGGCCATGGTCTGTGCTTACCTCCTTGTGCATCAGGCAGTGTGGGCATGGATTCAAACACAGAAAAGGAACATGTCTGGAATCTGTCTTTAGGAGGAGGTTTGTGGCTGGCTACACAGAATTACATAAAATGGACCAAAAAAATATCATCAGAATACTGAATTCTTTCAGTACTTTTCTGCAGCTACAAACTACCAGAGCTTTGCTCCTGCTCAGTGTCCAAGGTATGCTGAATAGATAGAGTTTTTTAGGTTTGAAAGATGCTCCAGTCTTCCCCAGTTTTGTGAATCTCAGAGCTGTAAAAGGAAGCAAGGCATTTACCTGGGGTAATCACAGCACCACCTTGGTCTCTTCATTGTTGCTATTTGCTATTGGAATTCTCCTCTTCTTACCCAAAGGCTGGTGCTGATATATTTCCTTTCACTTCAGAAAATTAAAATACTTATGGAAAAAAGTTAGATTTATATACAGGCAAGCATAGTACATGAAAGTGCTGCCACATTTTTTTTTTCTTTCAAAGAGTCTATAAGAAATATGCTTAATTGCCTTAGAGCACCAACTGCAGCAGACTGTACAGCAAATGAAGCCCTGGAATTCAGCTTCAAGTTTTAATCCCTTGAGGCTGGCCTAGTAGAGGCTAAGATAAGTGTTACTAGACGGAGAAAATATTGTGATATATTGCTCTTTCTTGCAGTAATCGTTATGAAGTTATTCTCAGAGCAGCTTTGCCATCACACTCACCCTTTTTTCAGCTACAGTTTAGATGCTGTGGCAGACACATTTAGCAAGTTTGGGGAAAGGGAGAGAAGACAAAAATGAACACTTGCAGCAAATTCTATGAAAGAATGTTGTGAAGTACGTGTTGTATATCCATCTAACGTGGCCTCACTAGGCAAAGCTGTGGGAAAAAGAAGCCAGATGGCCTTTCCTAAGTTTAATGGTTCCTGTTATTATTTATCTGCATTCAGAGAAGTAACAACATTTGAGCTCATAACTAATATTCCCTTTTTTGCTTTCACACGCAGCATTCACATGCACTTTAATTTATTGGAGGCATGTTCCTTTCCTGGCAGGATAAAGATGGCATTTTGCTTTCAAAAATCAGCCTGTAAAAGAGAAAACCTGCACTGGAAACCTGGAAACTGCTGATACCTTTTTTTTTCTTTCTTTCTTTGGGTTTTTTTTGGGAGTTTTTTTGTTTGTTTGTTTGTTTGTTTGTTTGGTGGTGGTGGGGGTTTTTTTGGTTTTTTGTTTTTTGTTAACCAAAATCAGATTGAGAAATTAGAAAGTGAATTTGAAAGAATGCATTATCTTAACAGTGAAATTGTAAGCAGCACATATTTAAGTGATCTAAGATTGCACTTAGAAGCTGTCACTGATGCTACAGAGCCAGCATTTGTTCTCAAGCAATGTTTTACCCTCCTAAATGAAGTATAAAATATCATTTCTGATGCTGCTGTGAGAAGTTCTTTTACAAATGCTGCACATTTTTAATATGTAGATATTCTTACTTAGATATTAAATACCATAGATATTCTTAGTACTGAACAACAAGAAATTTATTACAAACTGTCTTGTATTTGAAGGTAAAAAGAATTTGAAAGGTAATGTGGACTTTTCAGTGTGCTCTCTATCTTTGTGAATTTGTCAAGGATGAAAAATCAGATGACCAGAACAAAGCCAGTGCTTTTTAAATGAAGGGATTTTAAATGTCTTTTAAAAGAGAGGAAAAAAGAAGCCAAGAAATTACAGGCCAGTCAGCTTAATGTCAACTGCTGTAAGATTTCTGGAACAAATTATCAAACAAAGTCTAAGCATCTTAATGATAACAGTGAGATAAGTGTGAGCCAACAAGGATTTGTCAAGAACTAATTCTGCCAAACAGTTCTGGTTTCCTTTTGTAGCAGGGCTCAGGCTTTGTGGGTGTAGGAGAAGTAGTTGATCTCATAAACTTTGACTTTACTAAGGCTTTAAAACTCTCTCACATGAGATCCTGGTGAGCAGCTAGAGAAATATGGTCTTCATGAAATCTCTGCTGTATTGGCTACATCCTGAGTGGAGGGGAGGGAATTTGGATGGAAAGATATATGAGTTAGGGCTGTTCTACACTCTGTGTAAGATAATTCACTAGCATTTAAAACAAACTAAAGTATTTAAATTGAATTACTGGAATCTATTAATAATATTAAGTCTATGTGGAACTCTGTCAACAGTTGAATGGAGAAATTATCAGTTGACCTCATTTAGTAATAAAAATATAAACTTTAGTGTGATGCACATGATAGTTTGAAGCATGAGTTACACTTCCAAGAAATACCAAGCTGCAACTTGAATTTTGAAAGATTTATCTTGACGAAGTTCTACCTTTACTTTGCACAGTAAAACTGTAACAATAAATGCATAGCAAAAAGTGCATCATTCACACAGGGACCAGTAGGAACTGTCAGTGGTGAATATGATCTAAGGTAGACAGAGACACACCACTTTCAATGCTGTTCTCCATCTAAAATGAGATCTTAATAATCTGCAGTAAAATTTTTTAGACCTGTAGCAAATCCTGCACAGAGGATAAAAGTCTAAAAGTGCTCTGACTCATTTGGCAAATAAAGAAGTGGATTTTGGAATAGATGGAACTCCAGAAACAATACAGAAAAATCCAGCAGCCACGCCTCCAAAAGATTACTGGGTACTGAACTGGAGAAAGCCTGAAGAAGAAAAAAAATTCCACAGACTTGTTGAAAAGCACTAAACTGGGCACTGGAAAGGGTAAAACACAATGAGAGAAACTCCAGATATCCTCCTTCCTCCCTTACAGTAACTGAACCTCTTCACCAGCCCATTATATGTCAGTGCTCTTGAAAGGCCTGTAACCCAAGGAAAATATTTCACTTATATAACTTCCCAAAAGCTGTAGCCGAATAAAAATAATTTTTTCAGGGCATTTTTCAGGGCTGCATAAATGCAAGAGCAACTACTCAGATATTGCATCTATACGCAGCTGTTGAGAAAAGTTTATTTAGCAAAGCCATCAAAGCTTGATTAAAATTTAATGGGATGATAGGATAAATGTGGTGAGTCCACTGAGGTCTGAATTGCTGCCAGTATTGATTAACACCCTTAACAGCCCAGTGGGAATCCTATCAAAAACATATTTCAAATCTTAGCTATGGGAATCAGAATAAAGCCCTGGGTAACAACCATGCTATCAGTCAGATGAGTGTTTTATTTCCCTATATGCCAAGTGAATGAAACAAGATAGTGGAAAGTTGCCAAAGGATTGGACCTGGGGATGTAAAAAATGATGAAAATATGAGGCCAGATTCTACCTGCTATAATTTCATCAATCTAGTTGAATTTTCCAAAGGTTAAATACAGCTCATAGTCTGTATCCAGATCAGTTTACATCAATTTTTTTTGCTGTATTGAAAGATAACACTTTATAGATTGTAAGGGGATACAGCTGGCATAGAAACTGATGCAGAAATGATTACAAAGAGACTTGATTGAGAAAAGACTGTTCTGCTGACAGTAAAAATGTAGTTGTTCCAACTGCAAGGCTGGCAATGGAAAAAGTATAAAACCAAGCATGAGAAAAGAGAGAGGAGAACAGATGCAGTAGAGGATTCAGAGAAATATACAGAGGGAGGAGGACAGAATAAAATTGCAGCTGGTACGTTAGCAGGTCTGTCATGTCCTTCAAGGTGAAGATAAGAAGCTTTAACTTTTTTTTGTGTCAAGGCAGCAGCCCAAAGAAATTTGAAAGAAGGAGGGAGAGAATGGCAAAAGCATGAGATTGTTTTAAACTCAGGCATTACAGCTATACTGGTAAGGCAAGTCCTGAGACTTGAAAAGAGCAGACGAAAGGTTATGTTTTATGAAGAATCAGCCAAGCATGGTGTAGATTTGAAAGAGTAGAAATTAAAAAAGGAAGGAATGAATGCTTGTAATCCAAGAGGACAAAAGGTTAAGGGAGGTGCTGCAGATGACTCAGGTTTGCTGAAAGAATGGAGCTGTTAAGGAGGATAAGGAAGAGGTAAAATCTAGAGGTTTGAGGGGTTGGTTTAGTTTAGGGCTTTGTTGTGGGGGTAGAGAGGGGCTTGAATGGTCATTTTACAAAAGTCAGATGCTGGCACTTTGTTCCAAGTCCACAGCTAGCTGGAAAAAGTAATCCATACATGGTAATTGTGAAGAGTATTAACTGTTGGCAACCAGCTCCATATTTTTTAATCATTTGAACAATTAGAGTGACTAAATAAGAGGCAAAACTCAAATCCCGTGTGGCTTCATTACAAAAATATTGGCTAGAATTCATGTCCTTCCTTTACAGGAAGCAGCTTAAAGTAGTTAAGAATATAAATTTTTGTCTCTCTTTGCTTAATTGCTGGATGGAATGAGTTTATTTAAAACATCTGTCACTGGTAGGTCACTGGTAGGTTGGGACTCATTACAGTTGTGTCTTGACCCTCAGCTGAGTGTCCTCTGCAGAACCAGCTGCTCACGGGTGGTCTCAATGGAGACAAAGGGAGAGTGTGCCCTGATTGCTTGGGGAGAGCTGCCTCCACTTTTGTGTGGAGGTTTTAGAGACTGAAAGGCTTTGCTGCCCTGATATAAGACACTGATACATTCAAGGAGAAAAAATTGTTCTAAATCACTTCTATATGGCTGTTTCTAAGAACTATCATTAAATGTGCTTTATTGGGAGGTAGCTGTGGTGTTTGGCCACTGATGGAGGCATAGCTCCTTAAATACAAGGGTTGCTGAGAAGTATAAATAAGGCAGTGAGATCTTCTAGCTGACAAGATGTGATAGTATCTTCCTTTTACCATTTTCTTTCTGATTTTTTATCTTACTCTTTAAATGTTCATATCTTGACTACCTGGATATAGGCCCCAAATCATCGAATCATTATGGGAATGCTGAAATACTTTGCTGACCAGGGATAAAGTTAAGCATGTCCATACAGTTCACCCTGTTGCTTTGCTGAATCTAATGAATTTGCTGAACTTCCTGCAAGCTTCTCCCCTTTAAAAATCATTTTGTTTAAATGCAATAGAAATGTCCTGAATGCTGATCAGAATTTGCTGTTTGTCTGTAGCCCAGTGCTAAAAGTGTTACAAGAGAAAATGGAAAGTTGAGTTGTTTGAATTTGTTTGGCTGCTCCTGCTAACATAAAAAGCCCAGCTCGCTGAATAATCCATGAGAAGCTAAATGTCTGCCAGTTGAGGTCACAGCAGTGCTCAGGCAGGCAGTCTGCTGTCCATGGTACATAGGGCAGGCCTACACAAGGCAAAGAGCCTGTAGTCACATTTCGGGGCAGGTCCCCACTGCCACAGAATTCAGGAGCTGTCTGATGCAAGGCGTAAAGAAGTGTTACCCTCAACGCTGCAGATGGGGAAACTGAGGCCCAGCAAGGCTGCCCAGCTGGGCAAGCACAGTTAATGGCAGAGTTAATAACTCTTATTTATGTGTTCAACTCAAATAGATTTCAGAAGGTGTTAAGCAGTTTAATGCCTTCATGGGTCTGAGCTTAACCTTAATCAGCCAGTTAGATTTTGGCAAAGATACATAACCCCTGAATTTCACCCCAAATCTCCTATTTAATCTGCTGTTAAGAGATTAGGTGTTAGGTGCACTACAAGCATGAGCTAAAGCCCCAAACTTTTTTCAGGTTATTTTGGGATTTTTTTTTAAACAAACAAACCCTCCCGAGAAGAACCCATTAAGTGAGCTAACAGCAGTACCTCAATGCAGACAATCAAGGCTGAGACAATAAAAAGAGAGTTCTTTGTTTCCTGAGGCCATGGAGCAATAGGTGAAGATTTTTGTGTTCTTTCTCATTCTTGTACTAAAAATAGTGTTGGGGGAAGGCGTTTGTAGTGACTAAGTATGAAAGAAATTAAATGTTGTCAGTAGAAAGATTGTGAAATGTGTGAAAATGTGGAGGAAAGGGTCACAAGCTTCACAAGGAGAGATGTGATGGGATGCACTGCCAACTTAAGCAACTTAAGTCCTTGAAAAAACAAGCTTGCAGTGGGCAGCTTGGCTGGATGGGTGACAAAAGTATTTTAAATGAGAGTGGTTGATATCACTGGAATGAAATAAATGGGGAAGTAGCTGTGTTGTTTCTTCCTTGCAGAAGCATGATGGGCACTTCACAGTGATCCAGCTGGTTGGAATGCTGCGGGGAATTGCCTCTGGCATGAAGTACCTGTCGGACATGGGCTACGTCCACCGGGACCTGGCAGCTCGGAACATCCTGGTCAACAGCAACCTCATGTGTAAAGTCTCTGATTTTGGCTTGTCACGGGTGCTGGAGGACGACCCCGAAGCTGCCTACACCACAAGTGTGAGTTTGTCTTATCTAATTTGAACAGCTGATTGCCTGGTGCCTCTCTTATTCCAGTTTCAGATTTGCCTGTGCCATGGGAAGAACAGTTGGAATTGGCTTTGATTCCTTCTCTCTCAGTCACATGACTCAGTAAACACTGGCAGTGCTAAGGGAAGCTGTTTTGATTTTTGGCTAAGGGATGTATAATAAACTTTGGCAAAAGGGCTTTTTAAGCAAATGTGCAAGTGTAAGTGGGAGATCTTTTTAATTCTTCTTTGCAGTTTTGTTGGCTGTGGAGAGTCTTTTCCCATGTTGTTTGCTCTTCTGGCAATTTGTGTTCATTTATGAGGATATGTTTGTGAAAGAGAGAGATGAGAGAGGAGAGAATCTTACCAGCTTCACTGTTGGAAGCATGCTCTTAGGCCTTGCATTCATAAATTAAAATTTTAATTTTATTTCACTGAAGTTTGCCTTCTAGCGGGATATGTAGGACATTCCTTGCATGGTTTAGGTCTCAGTTCATTAATACTTCATTCCTTATGTGACACAAATAAACTGTTAAAATGGTAAATGGGGTTTGGATGAGAGGTTTTGGGGTGGGTTTTTTTGGTTTGTGTTGTTGTAGGGGAGTTCCAGTGAAGTGAAAAATTCTTGAACAGGAAGAAGCTTGTTCAAATGACAAGTCCCAATACAACATTTTTTCCCTGATACCAAAATGTTTGTCTACATTTCAGTTTCAATTATTATCACAGAACTAAGAATTTTAGCTAATTATAAGCTGATTTTGAGTAACTCTCATATCTAACACTGAAACTAAAACTATTTCAGAGCCAGAATGTATTCTCATTACTACTCTCACAAAATGTGCAGAATTTGTGTATTCCCATGATAGGGGGACCAGTGACAGAATTCTAATAGAGAAGATAAATGAGCATTAAATAATTTATTTCACCCTTTTTTTTTTCTATTTCACTTTAAAAAGTGATGTATGGCCAAAATAAGAAACTCATCTAATTTCACTGTACTGCAGTAAGTACTGTGGTGCATCTACTGAATTCAATGTAGATATTGGAATGGGATTACAGATTTTATATTTTTATATAGGTAGAATATATATTTACTTCTTACTTCAGGTGTAAAATAGAGGTGTTTTGATAATTTTGCTGTGAGTTCAATTTCTTAGAAGTTCAATGCAGAACTGCAAGCTGGATAGAGGAAAACAAGTAATTTTGCAAGGTTTTCTGTTGGGTTTAATATGCAAGCTGGAAAAAAAAAAGACTGTGGATTTTACTTTATAACAGAGATTTTCTTCATTTATTTCTCAAAACCTCTTGTGCTTCACACTGCTTCTTAGTATGAGGCTTGAAAGGGAAAATAAACATGACTGCAGCTTAGCAGGGTCTCACGTGAGGGCTGAGCCTCGCTAATTGCCCGTGTGAGCGAGCTCAGCTGGCACCAAGTGCCCCAGTGACAGGAGTCAAGTGACAGTCCCAGCTCTGAGCCGGGCTAATGGGCCCAGCTGGTGTGAGGCACTGGGAATGGCCAGGCAGCCTCTCTCCCAGTGAGGTTCAGGAAAGACACCAAATGATAATGAGAGGCTTTCAGCTATTATTTATCCCGTAATTTTCTGCTGGATACTGACACAGAACAATTAGTTTTACAGAGTAGTTGATGCCTGCCCTGTTCATCATGGCTAGAGCTGCTTTAAATCAGGAAATGCTATGTTGTGAAAAAAACAAACAGTGCCATGGCATATTCTTTTTTTTTTTCTTTATCTGTGTTGAAGGATTTCCTTGAAGTGTAGGACAGGCTCTGATGAAATGCTCCCTGTTTTCCTGTTGGTTCATCCAGCTGCTTAACATGAGAGTCTGTTGTAGGTGTACAAGCTCAGAAGTGCCTCAGAGTCACTGCTCCAGCCTGCCAAGGCTGCAGCCAGGTGCTGAACTCCTGATGCTGCCAAAAAGGTACCTGGAGCATGTCCTTCAGGAGGGGATATCACAGAGGCTGATGGTCAGTGGCAAGTCCCTGTGTCAGGCAGGCACCCAAGGTGAATCTGTTTTGACCATGAACCCCCCCAAAAAATCAAAAAGCTTTGAAACTAAGGTGGGAAAATGCTATGTACTGTTATGATATGAACTAAAAGCTTCTTTGTAAATGGGAAGAATTCAGAGCAATGGGGTCAGGTATAAGGGAAAAGAAAAACATTTCAAATCACTAATTCCTCAACTCAGCTTTCTTTTCCTTACAAGTGGATCCTCACATATGGACTGTTTTAGTCCTTTTGGCAGAGCTTGTCTGGTTCTTTCTGTCACCTCTGGTCCTCCCTCATTGCTGAGGGCAGACTGACAGCTGCAGTCCATGTTCCATGGTACTCTCTGTGAACTGGGGATAGCCAGGTTTCTGTGGGATGCTCTTGCCTTCCACGCTCCCCTTGAGCAAGTCCAGCAGATTTCTCTGTAGGAACACTCAGGAGGAAGGCAAAAAGCCCTGTCCCTTTTCAGAAGGACTCAGCACAGCTATGACCAAAATGAGATGGGGACATAAAGAAGGGAAGATTTGTCACAGTGGCTGTGGAGGACTCAGGGGAGTCTCTCATGGTAACAGAAGGGACTGGAACCCCACACTGGGTGCTAAATCCTCTTGCAGCCCTCACTGTCCATCATTTTGGCATTGACCTTTTTCCTGCTCATGAACATCTTCCTACCAGCAGGCCATGTGTATTACCTGAGGATTTTATAACCTCTCTTTAGTTCCATACTGTGTTTTCACCATGCGAAGGTTAAACCCTCGGTGTTCTCTCAAAGATTTTGGTGCTTTTAGAATTCATGTTTCCTCTCTACAGAGATTTTTATTGATAGCAGCCCAGTACCTGTAACTGCAAGAAATCCATAGAATGGGTCTGCATATTGAATAGTGGTATTTTTAGCCTCACATCTCCTGGTACAGCACTGTCAGTGCTCAGAGGAAACTGATTATTTTATCTTCCCCTTTTTGTCTTAGTCCTGGTGTCAGAAATTGAACGGTACAATTGGATCTTTTCTTTGGAAATTATCTACAATACAGTGTAAGCCAAAAATAGACTTATATATCTATGATGCAGTCATCAATGTTGTGTGAATGGTTTTTTGGGTTTTTTTGTCTTCCAGCTTATTGAGACAAGGATGTAAATATGTCTTTGATAAGAGGGTTTTTAGGAAATAAAATATCAATTCCTGTTTGTTAAATGGAATCACAGAATTTAAAGCAAGATATAATTTTAGAATAGGAAGGAGGAATTAAGAGCTAAGTATATTTGACTGTAAATCATTTTGTTCCAGATTGATCAGGAAAAGATGATGCAAACTTTGGGATAACTGAGTACTATGTGGGTTTTGCCTTTGGAGACAAAACTTTCATTTTTAGTAGTAGTTTCCAAGGCAACCTTTAGTCATAAAAAGGCTATACTTCTAGTATATAAACAAGCATTTCTGTCAATACAGAGGACATCTAGGTTCATGCATCCCTGCTTTTAGATAGCTTATATGTTGTAGATTCATTTAGTTTAAAACATACTCAGGGTTCACAGGTATTTCAAAAGGAACCACATGGCCCCAGAAAAATTCTTTACATGTAGCGATTTATAACCAGAACAGAATTTGTGGCATTGCTGCAAAAAGGACTAAGCTAGTATTTCTCTTACAGGTGACACCTTAATAGTCTCCATTAGATCTGGTTTTTAGCAAGACAAAAAACTGCTACAAATGGAATTACATTATAAAGAAATGTGTTCTAGATTTATTTTATCAGCTTTATTTCTGAATTCATTCTGAATTCATTCATTCAGTCTTACTATATGAAATATTTTCTTCTTTCCATAATGGTAGTTAGAGAATTGATTTATTGCATTGTATTTCCTCAATCACTTTGTAAACTTTATGGGTCTGATTCTTCTCAAGCCAGTTGTATGAAATTCTCTGCCCTGGAAGATTTCAGGTTTCTTAGATTCATTAGAGGAGCAAAGATTGATGCCAGTAATCTTTGTAAATACTAGAAAGTAGCAAAACTTTGGGGGGATCAGGATGAGACCTTCATATTTTTTTTACTTTGTTATATAATTTCCACATTGCAAACACTTTCAGATTTCCCTGAGTGGTACACAAGTAACAGGTTTGGGGAGAGAAGGTTTAATTTGCTAAAAAGTAAAACAAGATACAAATTATTTTCCAATTAATTTGGGTTGTTAAGCAATAGTTTCTGAACAACCTCCGTGCTATTTCAAGTATATTGCCTAGATAGTTACTTTAAGGTTATAATAAATCATGGACTGTGGAGTAAATTGGTTACTGGCAGGCATTGAGAAAAAGATAAGCTGTGTCCAGCAAAGGTCTGCAGATTTCCTTGAAAACTCATTGGTGACATAAGGTTGTCAACCCTTTAACTCTGTGTGTGAAGGGCTGGAGCACAGGTCAGATGAGAAGGGGCTCAGCCTGGAGAAAAGGAGCCTCAGGGGGGACCTTATTGCTCTCTACAACTCCCTGAAAGGAGCCAGATGGGGCTCAGCCTCTTCTTCTGTTAATGCATGACAGAATGAGAGGAAATGTTCTCAAGTTTCTCCAGGGGAGGTTTAGATTGGATATTAGAAAAAAAAATCCTTCCAAGGCCAATGTGTGAGATTATTATATTATTTGCCAGACTAGAGCTACAGACCTCAGTGGGATCCCAAAGGGGTTGTCTTTGGATAGGTCACTTGGTATCCTCTTGCCTCATCAGTATTATTGTACTCTTGTGCAGGAATCCAGCTGCTGCCAGTCCTCAGACACTGCATGTCCCTGCTCTTAGCTGGGCACCACCTTGCTGAGGGCAGAGAGTTTCTTTTAACTGCACTGTAACTGTAGGAATTTCTCTAGTAATGCCTGGACTCTGGCACTAACATAAATAGTCTGAATTAGTGAGTTAATATCTCAGAATGTGGGCGGGAAGCAAGTTAATAAGATCTGTGCTGATGTGCTCAGCCTGTAGCAGGTGTGAGAATTGCAGTAACTGATTTTAAAGTGTGTGATGGGATTCATGTCCAGTGGTGGTGAGATGAGTCACCTTTCCATGAGTTCCAGCTTCAGCTGGATCCATTCCCTGCTCTCAGAGGATGCCTGGGGTTGGAGACCCTGCATGTGCCCTCTTCAAGCCTCTGTTATCTGTTGTGGTGACCTGGACAGAGCATTCTCAAGGATAAGTAGCCAAAAGGTGAAGGAGTGTCTTGGAACAAGACTTTTTGCCTTTTGGGCTTTACCAGTGTGAGGTGTGATGACTTTTAATTAGTAGCTGTGTGTTTAAAAGGAACAGAAGTCCCAAACTGAGTCATTCACTGTAGGGCATAATCCTGGTTATTTACTAGGGCTGTTTGTAGCAGCCCCTGTAGATGAAAATATGTCTGTGACAAAATTTAAACATTTTAAAATGTTAATTTTTAAATTTTCTCTTCAGCTTTTATCCAGCTGTGATCCTAAGAGGTTTTCTGGTTTATTTAACCCTCCTTAAATTTAGAAATAGAAATGTAAATAGGTTATAAAAGACCACAACAAAGGCAGACCCTTTAGGAGGAAGGTCCGAGGACAGAAATGAAACATAAATATAAAATTAAACTCTCTCCATGTTTGGTTAAACTTTGTACTTTTGTGAATACTCACTTCCACAGTCATTTGAGTTCTGAGAATGCATAGGAAAAAGCATTCAAATTTGCATTTAGATGTACAGAAATTAAAAGGAGCTTAATGGTTGAATTTAATTATAAAATTTAATCTCATCCCTGCTTTTTTTCTTCCACACCACTCCAAGTAGGAGCTACAAAAATGGATTTGGCAGAGAAACACAGTTGTAAATTTGCATTTCACTTTTTTATTCCCAAAATTATGATGTTGATGAATTCAGCACAAGTTTACCCTAAGATTTTGGCTGTAAGAAAGGTGGTACTTTGTACTTCATTCCCAATGTGGCTTTCAAAGCATCATCCCATCATTCATTGTAATCCAATTTAATTTCGAATTAGAAAAATATATTGTAGTGTAATCAATCTAAAGGATGGTGCCTTTAAAGATTTGCATGTTCTGCCTTTCTTTTAGCTGGGATTTCAGCTTTTTGTCTCTCTGGCTCCTCCCATTTTCATATTGATAAATTTGAGTTTCGAACTCTACATTTCTATGCTTTTGCTGTTTCTCAGATTGTGCGTCTCTAAGCAGTTTTATTTACAAATGTTTTATAGGATAGGATCGAGAATGAACTACTTACAGATCTACAGTGCTGGTGCTCTTGGAGATCTCTGCATCTTAGGAGATAATTGATGAATCCATTTGCAACGTTCAACCCTGAATGTGATTGCATGTTTTCCCCTCAGAGTCACAAGTGTCAAGTCTGTCTTTGGTGTAAGATTCAAAACTTGCCAGTATTGTACCCATACAAAGAGGCTATTACAGCTCTGAGCAAGTCTTAAGTAGCTGTGCAAGGACAGAGGAGGTGGGAAAAGTCAATCACTTGCAAATAATTCCTCAAGTAAGAGTTAAATGAGGATTATGAATCTCAGAAAGCTACAGGCACTGTTTTTGGAAAGACCGGGGCTAACGAGGCACCAAAGTTATTGACTTCTCAGCTGAGTTTGAGAACCTTGGAAAAATCTGTCTGCACACTCTTCTCCTTGGAAACCAGCCCAATAAATGTAAGCAGTACATTAATATATATGTGTATACATGCACTGTATACTATGAGCAGTCATTGTATTGTTAATTCCTCGTACTCTTAATAGATTTCTTTTAACGCTAACAATTATCAGAATATTAATCTAATTTCAGACACATCAGGGGTTTTAGCCCCATATGAATTTCATTACATGCATTTATAATTTTTAATAAGAATTGCCATTTTCAAACTCCAATTGAAGAAGCTATTGTAAACATGCAGAACATGCCCATACATTTTTAGTGAGATTTTTATTCACTCATAACAATACTATCCACACTTAGGATTTAAAAAGTAGGTGTACTGACATAAACCCAAAGTTATTGGTTGCTGATTCTGTGAATGAATATAATCTTGAACGCCTGTGTTGTTTATTGCAAATAAAGGATCATCAGTTCACTTAGGATTTTAGTATTCAATATATTGACCAAGGTGCAGTGAGTCATAAAATTTCCTGCCTGTGCTGGAACATACCTGCACTATGCACAGCTCCTGATATACTGTTTAATGATCTTCAAGGCAGTCCATTAAGGTCAAAGCAGTTGCTTTCAGTAACATGTCAGCTGACAGTAATTCTCATAGGTTATGGTATTTTGACATATAGAACAAGCAGGACAATCTCTTGAAAGCCTTGGAAAAAAGTAGTTTTTTCAAATATGTGGGGTTTTTTTCTCATTAAAAACTCCTGGTACATTCTAAAGATGAATTAAGAAACTATTATAAAATTTGTTTATTGTGTGCTTACAAGAGGTAAGTAATTCACTAGGAAAAGAAAATCATTCAGCTCCAGTGAGCCAAACAGCTCAGCTCCAACTCCTTTATTTAGCTATTGGTAGGTGAAAGGAAATAAGATCTGGGTGATTTTTTGTTTTCATTTGTTGTACTACTCTCTATGGGAATTTATGATCCACATTAAATACCACTGTAAAAAGTAACTACTCTGCATCCAGCCAAATAAAACTTCTGGGTTGAAAATTTGAAGCACTTAGCTTCACCAGGCTTTTGTAAAGCTTCATAATTAAATCTTGACATTTCCACAGCGGGATGTGTCATGTCCACGAGTATAATGAAATGAATTCTTGACTCGATTCAAAAACAGCCCCAGCTGTTGGACTTGGTTATTTAAAAGCAGTCAGTTGCTCAGGCACAGTCAGGTGCACGTCTCAAAGCTCACCTGGAAGGAGCTTGGAGAGGAGGAGACTCACCCAGCGCCTTCAGCTGCTGTAGATCATTTATGTTTCTGTCTCATCTCCCCCTGCTGTGTTGCACTGAGCTGGCCATGTCACCTGGAGAGCAAAGAGTTATGACCCTGGAAGAGATGGAAAATGCTCAGCAGCACTGCTAGATTGTGATGCAATCCTATTTATTTTTCAGAATTGGGAATTCTGGCGTGCTAAAGATCAGACATATGATTGCGCTGGTTTTTAGGGGGTGGAGGAGTCTCTGACTGGTTCCTGAGGAGTTACCCCACATTGTAATTGCATGTGATTGGCAAGACCTGTGTTTCTTAATAACTACCATCAATTTGAAAGTTATCAAATGAGAAAGAGGCATTAAAATTTCAGAGACATTATTCATGTTTCATGAAATTAAATGGTAACACAGAAAACAAAATCAGTTAATTTAGCAAAGACTTGATCCTAATTGAATTTAGCCTGGAATTCTAATATCCAGTCTTCAAAACACAATTCTGAGGAAAACCAAGAGTCTTTTTCTTCTTCTACCTATGTGAAGAGAGCAAGTGGGGACTTTTGAGGGGCAAATTTCAGCATTATAGAGATGTTGAGTCACCAAACCTGGAGGTGTTTAAAAGATGTGTGGATGTGGTACTTAGGGATGTGTTCTAGCGATGAACATGGTGATGATGGGATAACAAGCAGACTTGATGATCTTAGAGGTGTTTTCCAAACTCAGCGATTCTATGATTCTGCCTGCTTCTCTGGATAATATTGCACATCTGGGAGGGGTTAGGATACATTCATGAGGGAAGAGTTCACAGAAAAAAAAGGAGTCTCTTTCCATATTGTTCAACTACTCTTTATATAAAAAGAATCTTGCAAAGGGTAGATCCAGTGAAATATGAAATGGGAGAGTTCTAGCCTAGTATGATTTTTGCTTTTGTATTTAGATGTGCAGTACTGATGTTTCATCATCTCTCCATTGCTCTTCTGGAGGGACCTGTGTTCTGATTGCTCTTGTGTCAAGGTTTTGGTATTCACTTCAGTTAGAAGAAGGAAGTAAAAAAACCGCACATCTCATATGCTGATGAATTTTTCTGCTCACTTTGATACTAATTCTAATATTTCTCCTGTACATGATATCAAAGTTGTTGTAAATGGGATTCTGTAATTACAGAAGAAAGTTTCTGAAGCAAGGTAGCTACATGTGTTAAACTTAATCTACTTCCATATTTTTGTAATAGAAATGTTAACTTGGGAACAAGACTGACCTAGTTGTTCACCTAAATTAATCCCTGGTGAAATCAACCAGAGGAATTTCCACTGACCATGTAGAAACTGTGATTTGCCCTAAATCAAAAGGATAACTATAGTAAGAAGTTTTTCATTGTTGCCTGTTTGCTAACAAGAATGAAAGCCATATTAACTTCAGTCATACACAAGCCCTTGGGAATCTCACTTGTGCACTTTCTTTATCTATCAGATTTTCAAAACTTTGCAATGGTAAACTTTTAGTTCCTTGGATTCTTTTTTAGTCTTGCTCTTTGGCAGACTTTCAGGATAGCATCTTCTTGCCCAGCTGTGAGATCTTCCCTTCATTTTAAGGGAATTTTGGGAGGGGAGGATGATTCACAGTTTGCGGTTTCTGTTTATTCCTTTAAGCAGAATGTCGTAGGAATTTTGCGGCACAGGGCTCGTCCGTCTGAAAAACGTGTTAGGTTGGTGTGACTCTGATAAATCTAGGTCAGACATCACAGTCTTTGCTCAGTACTTACTCAGGCAAAATTCCTGTTGAGGCCGATGGGAGTTTTGCCTGACTAAGCACTGTGGGATTTTGCCCTTAGTATCTAAAATATTTGATCTGTTCCTTGCACTTTTGGAAGTGCTCTAGAGGCAAATCTTGTATCTTGTCCTTGACTGCCCCACTGTGGCTGTACCTTCATCAGCTTAAAACGTTCCAGAATCTTGTGCCTCCCAAGGTTAAAAATATCTTCATTGACAGGATATTTTAAAAAGAAAACTACACAACTTCATACTTATTACTGCATGAAAAGGAAATTATATTTTTGTATTGTAGATTCCTTGTTCCACTTCTTTCTACTCTAGAGCTGTTTTCAGTTGTGGAAGTTTGGAGGGCGGGGGGGAAAATCTTTATGCTTAAGAAATCTCATGGCTTTTTGTTGTCTTCTATAAAATATTCTGCAGGTTCCTATCACTGCCTGTCCCATACTTTTGTATGAACTTTTGGTTCACTGTTCAAATGTTAGAAATACATTCAATGAGGACTAGGGTAAGTTTTGAGGAGTAATAGATGAGGCAAACAGAGTCATTAATAAACTCAAATCCACTACTACCTCAAAATTGTTTTATTTGCAAGTAAGACATTGGATGAACATGCTTAACTGCCCTCACAAAGACACATGTGGTATTTGGATATAAAGAAGGATATAAAAAGACTCAAACCCACATGGAAAATCCACTTTTCTTCTTAGTACTGTGACCATGCTTAACGTTATGATTTTTCATCGTTTTTCTAAAATTAGCTGAAGTGCATTTTGAGATGAGACTCGTCATCCTCCCCCATAACACCACATCACTGACTGTGCTTTCATTTCTACTCTCATTTCTATCTGCCTTTGTCTTCACTCTCTGTGCATTACCTATTAGTGCTTCCTCTGTTTTCACTTTCCATTGTATCTTGTTTTATATCAGACTCTCTGAAACTGGAACTATCACTTTTTTTTTCCATCAAGCACTCTGCTTTTCATTTAAATTCCCTCTTGAAGATTCACATCTGAGGGTTTACTAAAAACCCTTTTGAATAAAAATGCCATCACGCTACTCTTTATTTAAAAAAAAAACCCTAGGGTAAATCTCATCATAAATGTGTTGCACATCTCCTTAGAAGCTCGTTTATCCTTACTCAGGCTGAATAACTCCCAAATCATCAGAGCTTCTCCTGAAATAAAACTCCTAGACGTGGATAAGGTGGTAACCAGCGTGAGCAATTACCTTGAGAGCATCAGCTCTTTCTCCCAGTGTAGCTGTCACAGCCTGTACAAAAGAACACTTGGTAAACAACCAGTTGTAGCCTAAGGAAAACATTCTAGAACCATTTCTCCAAAATGAGGAAGCTTGGAAGAATTATAAAATATTTGCCTTCTTTATACAGACTCCCTTAAATTCATCATTATAACACATGCAGTCAACTCCAAGAATATATTAATTTCACGCCCAAATCCTGCAAGTCAGCCACCACACTTAGCCATTCCTCTTATTTCAGCCTCTTTAGTAGTGTCATGGTTATAGATAATTTATTTTATTTTTAAATACCAAGAGTCTTTTCAGTGCTGATACACTCTCAAAATTACAGAGCTGTACTATTGATTACATATGTAGGCAGGCACTCTGTTCATAGTAATTTTTTTCCTGGAGAAGCATGGAATGTCCATCAGTATGGCCCTAGTTTCATTCTGTACCAATGAATAAGCCTTGAACAATCACCGTAGCATCACTTTTGTATTATGCTTAATGTACTTCCTTAAAACACATTTATCTGAATTGATCATTGAATTCTTCAGCAAACTATTAATGAAATAAGTGGCTTCGTGAAAGTACCTAATGTGAAGAGACTCACTTCACCCTTTTCTCAAACTAGAAAAATTAATTTAAGTTGCCAAATAATGTATTCAGCAACATCTTTAAGTAAATGTTCTTGATATAAAGTTTAATTTGGTCTTTGTTCCCTTGGTCTAATTTTTGATATAATTTTCTCAGAAATAGCTCTCTGACTAATCTTTGCCTAATAAGTTTAGTATAGTTCATTACAAGAGTGGAGTAATTCAAATATGTTTTAAAAGCAAACAGCTCCTGTGCTGGGACTGTAGTTTATTCAGGATACTCACTTTTCAAATGTGCAGATGCTGATTAGAGATGAAAATGTATTCCCAGACGCTGAGAGAGCTTGTGTGTACCTGTCTTGAGTAACAATGATTCAGTCATATTGCTATAAATTGAAAGAATATATCATATATTGGTCTAGATTTACCCAGTAAATATCTGGAGTTGAAAAAAGGGGAGGAAGTCAATAGACCACCCTCCAAATCATCCAGGCAAGTCAAGGATCCCTATTCCAGCATCTCCAATTAACACTGTGTAACTGCACACATTTAATTCTGTCTTTTATTCATTTTTGTGTAGCCATGTAGCCTTAAAATTTTGGTTTACAGAATTTCCAGTTTATTATGCCATGTAAAAATATTCCTGTAGTCAGCTCTTCTGGATAAGAATGGAAGCACGAGTGCCAAGTTTCCCTTGGCTTTAGGATCAGAGATAGGCATTAAATTGCCCAGTTAAACTGGGGCTTTATTCCATGTGCTAATTAAAATAACTCTTGGCTTCCACTTGTACTTGTACTAGAGCAAGTCAACAGCATTTCTGCTCATGTTTTTGTGGTAAGTCTGGCCTTGTGCATTTGCCTGTCTGTGTCTCAAAATTTCAACTCTGCACCTTGTTCCTTTGTGTTGGAGACAGTCTGATGCTGGGTATCTCCACTAAAACAGGAAACCATGCTTTATGCCATATAAATGGATTATTTCATGTGAGCAATAACTTTCCTGGACTAGGCCTTCATTTTTTTCTTTTTTTTTCTTTTTTTTTTTTTTAAATCAGAAAGATTGGAAAACTTTCTGTAACTCTTTTAGTCTCTTGATCAAATTGTCTGGTTTTTTTTCATGGTACAGCAATGTCACAATAAAAGCAGGAATAGAAAAAAGAGAGCAAATAGAAAAATACACCCAACAGCTGTGACTAACAAAAGGAATATATTTCACTCCATAATATTTCTTTTGAAATTCACTCAGTTTAAAGAATAAAGGGAGGGGGGAAAAAACCCACACCACAATACACTGTAAATTATTCAATGAAATGAATGCACACTGTGTGCAGACTTTCTTTTCAGCCTTTTCTAAATGGGAGCTGACAAATGTTCATGAAACTGTTGTGCTCATAAATAGTTTAGCAGATCTGCTACACTCTTCTTAACAGAAATATGCTGGGATCTATAGCTTCAGTAATTTGTTGAGGTTTTAATATGTGTTTTTTCTTTCCAATTGCATATAGAATGTATATGGCCTCCACCAAAAATAGAACCATAAGTAACATCTCCTTGTTAGTTAGGAGAGAACAGTGAGGGGGTATGTATTTTTTGCAACAACTCCACAGCATAACGATATCCATTGGTAGGTGTAGGTGACAGAATCATCTACAGCATCATCTTGATATGCAGAGCATACCAGCTTTCATGATTAAATATTTTAATGTCGGTAGGGCTTTAAGCCACTGTTGGGAATTGAGGAGAAAGGGCTTGTGACAGGACCCTGAGTCAGCCAGAACTCTGGACAAAAAAATACAGATCTTGCTTGAAGGTTAGGCTTAGTCAGGGACTTTATGAATTGCACCAGTCCCTTCTCATCTCTAGGAAGTTCTTCCTCTCCTCTGAGCTTTGGCTGCCAGATCATCACAAACTTCTCGAGGCTGTCACTTGCCTGCCACATTTTCCTTTCTCCCAAAGTGTCTCTCCCTGAGCACAGTCAGTGGCAGCCCAAGCAAAGGCACCTCAGAAGTAAAGTTGGAGGAAACATGCAGCCTCCCCCAGGGCTTTCACCTTTGGCACAAGAAACTATTGTAAACACAAAAATAAAACCCAAGGAAAAATCAAAATATCCATCTTAGTATTGCTACCTTTTTCCTATTCTAAAAAGACCTATTATTGCTCCATCTTCTGACTGGATGGCTGACAGAACAAATAGCAAAAAGTATTTGTATTAGTCAGCTGTAATGCAAGGATGTTTTTTGCTAATCTATGCAGTAAAATAGAAATATCTAAAGCACATACAAAATTATAAGTAAAGATTGATGTGGCATGCCAAAGACTCATCAAAATAGAGATGAGTACCTCAGGCTCTGAAAGTTCTGTCCAGAAGGTCTGTTCCATTAAGAGAAGTAGCAACATTGCACGCTTCAGTTTGTGTGCAAATTTAATTACAGCAGACACACAGGCAGAGCCCCACAAACTGCTGGCATCTCACTTGTCAGAATGGGTGATTTTACTCTGAGTTATCTTTGGGAAGAACAACTGCTGGAATGATCATGACACTGAAACACTGATGCTTTTCACAAAAAACCTTACAAATGTGTCTCTTAAAAATTCCCACTCAAAGTACTTGTTGAAAATACAGTCAATTTTTGCCAGTTGGGTCATAATTTTTTCAGGGGAGATTAGGCTGGGACAAGCATTGATAAGAAACCTACCTCTCTGCACCCAGCATTTTACTCTAGTGTTAGAGAGATGTGTATTTTAATAGATTTTTTTTTTAAAAGAAATCTATTTTTCATAGTTAATATGCACACAACTCTTGCTGCTGGCTGTGCAATACCAGTTTTACAGACCTTGTGAACAGCACCTCTCAGCTGTTAAGCATTCCTGCAGGTTTCATTACCATCACACACTTTTATTTGCTGTTGCTGTGTTGCTGACATCTCCGTGGACCAAGCTGTTCATTGCTCATGAACGATTCCTTCATGTAGCCACATGTGTTGTTTTCTTTATGTCAGAGTCCTTCAAAATACCAATTCCCAATTTTCTGTCTTATTAAGTTTTTATAGGCCAATATCTTTCAAGAACACAACAGAAGTTGGTGGAGACCCTGTGAGGATTCTGGGAGGGTTATTCACACACTTATGAGCCATCACAATCATCTCATTTCTACCCAGCTACTAAATATAATTTCACAGTTTTTCCTGCTTCTACCTGCCTTCTTGTGTGTAAGAAAATATGCATCTTGTCACAACAGGGAAAACAACAAACATATCTCCAAAGAAGAAAAATCTTCTGGAATGAGGCATGAAAATCACAAGGATTTTTCCCTTTTCCCTAATTCTGCCTCTTTCACTTTTGCTTCCTGCTTTGTGTCAGCATGTCAAAAGTACAGAATAGGTGAGGGGACTTAGCTGATCTTGCTGGTTACTTACCCAGGGTCATGACAGCGTGGATAAAGCAAACTACAATGTTTATCCTAGGAATGGACCAAATGCTGCATGTTCATTGGAACATCTGTGAGTTTGGCTTGATGACAAGTCCCAGAGCAGCACAAGAAACCCAATGTTTGCTCCTGCAGCTAAGTAGTGCTGATGTGTGTTTAATCAAATTAATGGTAAGCAGAATAAGATTTAATAGTATGTACCAAAAAAACAAATGCAAGCCTAAATTATGAAACTGAATTTCCATTATGAAAGTTAGCATGCAAGTTGAATAACAGAAAAAGAGAAATTAGTAGCTGCTTTCTGATCTTTTCAGCTAAAACTGAATAAAGAAAATAAAACAGATTGCATGATCTTAGAGCTTAAATATCATTCTGCTGGTTTTGAAGTGTTTACAAAATCAGAGAGAGGAGATCAACACCACTGTACTTTGGGACATGCAACACAGTGTTGCACTGAGTAGAAGGTTTGATTTATTATAGTGAATATGATTCATTATTTAACAGCCTAGAGATTTATATGTGTTTCTGTGGCTTAATAACTTCAGCAACATTTCTCCATTGCATGTGGAATATAATGCAGGCCTAGTAAGCACTATAAACTTTGCTCCAAGGTGGAGCTGTTAGAGGTAATACCTTTCTTTGAGTCACATAGTTTATCCTTTCCTGGTTATGGGCACACTGAGAATAATTGTGATTTTTCCATACCAAATTAGAACTGGTTCTGCTTTGCCTATAACTATTTCACTCTTTAAAATCTGTTTGTAGATTTTCTTTTTTTTACTTAAATGAACCCACTGTAAAGGAGAAAGGTGTCCACATAACCATTCATAACAGTCGACCATTATTTTGTTCTATTTTTATCAGTACAAAATCTATCGTGAGTCACATGTGAGATGAAGGCACAGCCCAGGAAGTCAGCAACTGCATCAGCTGGAACTCTATTTCAGAGATTCTTGCTCTTCTGCCTTGCAGTTTTATCCATATAAATCATTTACAGCCTGGTTTCAGTAACAATAAGCGTCTAGAAATCCAGTTGCTGCCAGTGGGAGTTGCAGGTATTCAGAATATTTGATGGTCCTCAACCTCTGTCTCTGTTTTTCCCACTGTGAAATGGAGACAGCAGCTTCTTCAGATGGTTGCCATGAGAGTAGTTAGTTGGGAGCTGTAAAAGATGCTGAGGAGCAAAATGGCTGAGCAGTGTTATTGCACCATTTTCATATTTAATCATTTCAGCAAAATCACTTCTTGTTTTTGGAAACACATATAAAATATGAAGCGTGAAAAACAACTCTGCAGATTTGGTTACAGTGCTTGGAAAAATCATTATTGGTCAGCGTAACTCAAAAAAAACCTTTATAGTCTTTTAGGGAATTGTGAAGACAATTGAGCAACAGTACAAAAACAAGATTGTTTATCTGACTTGAGGCTTTTGTATGGGGCATTTGCTGTGATTATCATGAATCTAAAGAAGGCAGTTTCAATGCTGAGCTTTTCAACCCTCAAATGCCAAAATAAACAAAATTATTTAAGTGTACTCATGCTTATTTTTGCTATACATTTTTAATGAAGCAGCAATTGCTTGTATTCCACTGCTGAAAATCTTATACAACTGAAAGATTCTGAAGCACTAAAAAAGATCAAATGTGCAATAAAATGCCATGGCATTAGTCTATGGAAATACTGTGCATATTGCAAAAAGAAATACACATGAAAAAAAAATAGTCTGTTGCTTTCATTAAATCTTTTGTGATTGGGGATGGAAGGCATGACTTTTTTTTTTAATTAGGCTGAGTTATGCCAAAAATGCACCCTAATCTACCTTTCATTGGTTAGAAGAATGCATGCCCCAGAGATATTGATGCTGTAGTCATGGGGAGAGTCTCAGAGAGTATTCCAGAAGGTGTGGAAGTTTAAGGAGGATAGATGACTGATCTGTATCAGTTTCCCAGAACACATTCTTAAGGCTGTAATTAGTCAGCTCTCTGGTACCTGGAATAAATCAAGTGGTGTTCTGGAAGCTGCTGATAAGGGATGGTGGCTTCTTCTCAGTGTTGTTTTTGGTGGTGTTTAATCACTGGACATTGAGTTTACTCAAAGGTTTTTCATATTGATACAGCTGTTTTACTGAGTGAAAGTATGATCCCCATCCTCTGAAAGATTCAAGTTCTTCCTTCAGTGCTTTCACTGGTTTTTCACTGGTTGTTGGGAATTCCTGAGAATGATCACCAGGCTGCTCCAGAATTTCCAGTCTACACCAAAAACAAGCAACTGAGGAGTGCATTTGTTATAAAATACACCCTACTTTGCCATGAGTGTGAAAATAAGCATTGTCTTGATTAGCATTCTGGGTTGGTTTCTTTTCAAGTGATAGGAATTTTGAAGATAAGGTTGAACTTTAGCACTTTACACAAAAGACCTTAACAATAAGAAATCAAAACCATGCATTAGCATTCCGTAACTTTGTTGATATCAAAACAAAGCTTTAATTTCCTCAAGTATACAAGGTCATAATCCAGAAATCAAGTGGGAGCAAAAGAGTAGGTTAACTATCTATAGACAGAGGAGAAAAATGCATTTTCCTAAAATGTCATTAAGTTCTGCTGAATGTTTTTGATTTATTCTGTCTTCCCCAGTGCTAATGCCTGAAAGAGTTTGCCTTCAGATGCTGCAGGCACAGCTGTGCTAGAGCTGCCTGTTGCAGTGCATTTCTTTGTTTGTCCACCAGAGCTTTGGAAATCTATTTCCTATCTGTATATTCATATATGCATATGTTCATTTTTCAGGATATAAATGTAACTCAGATGATTGAAAAAGAAGGAACTGTCAGTGCATATGATTGGTTAGCACAAAAAGACACTTCCTGCAGAAGTTGCAGCCATATATTATGCAAGTTTCCATGTAAGCATGACTGCCATGCACCTGTGCCTGAAGGCAGTTCAGCCATCTTGGCCATCAGTGAATGCTGGAAATTATGAAAATGGCTTTCTCTCAACAAATTTGAGGTTTAAGAAGATCTATCTCTGCTAAATTAACATTTCCACATTAAAAATAATAATTATAAAAAACTCCTTGTTTTCCAAGAATCTCAGCTAGGTAGATTTTTTTTGTTAGTGAAGTAAATATGCTGGAATTTTTGGTAGAGACGCTCTGAAAGGTCAAAACAGTTTTCAGCTACTTTGATGAAGCTTTGTGGTGAACTTATAAAAGTAGTGCAAGAATTCTGACTGCTTAGAGGGTGTCATTATAAGATAAACCACAGCTGGTCTAGCACCAGTGGCAAGCTCGATGTCGGAGAATAGTCATAGAATCACAGAATGGTTTGGGTTGGAAGGGACCTTAAAGATCTTGGAGTTGCAACCTCCCCTGCCATGGGCAGAGACTACTATCCCAGGTTGCTCCAAGCCCCATCCAACCTGGTCTTGATATCCAATATCCAAGTCCCACTTGTTCAAAACATTTCTTCTGATGATATCTTAGTGTAATAGGACATGGAAGTGACAACTAATATATTACATGCTAAAGTAAAATATGCCCTGAGCAAGGTATAGGAATGATAAATTGTGTTAATATGTTATTCCCATTATATTATCATCAGTCAGATGATGATTAAATATGATGCACGATCAGACAAACTCAAAGTGGTTTTTGACTCAAAGTCAAAATGCCATCTGGGGATTACAAGGCATAAATTCAACTGACTTACAGAACAACAGGTATTCCAGTGCCACAATTCACAAACAGCCTAAATTAAAGTACATCAAGATACAGAAAGAAGCACAAAAGTCTAGGAAGGGCAATTCTAAGAAATATCACTACTGTAAAGGCCAGAGGCAGATCCTCAGCGTCTGTAAGCCAACATTACACCAGTATAAACACTACATATGAAGCTGGCCTTGCCATGGGTATGACTGGAGCTGCCATCAGACTCATCAGTCAATGCTCTGCTCTGGTGAGTTGCTGATGAAAGTGAGGTAGAAACCAGCTTGATGTTCAGTGCCCTTTGCTCAGGCAGCTGGCAGAGATCTGGGTGAATGTGGGTATCTGCAGGAAGGCTTGACCACATTCCTGTGCCAAACTATTCATCATCCAACAGATGGTTATCCTATTATTCAACAATTTGCATTCTGCCATGCTGCAGTGATCTATGGACAGTGCCACTGTGTCACTACACCAAATAGAAACATCTCAGAAGCTTTGTTGCGAAGCAGCCCTAGCTTGGACTGAAAAATACTCTTTTGCATTCATTTCTTCAACATTTTTTTTGGTGCTACACTTCATCTGTGTTTGTGCAGTTACAGTCTGACAATGCTGTGTTGCACCTTCTGCTGGACTCCATAATCCTTGTGTGTCCCTTCCTGCTCAGAATATTCTGTGAGTCTGTGGGACACCTTCCTGGGTCAGAGGAGAGGGGAAAATTTATTTCTTTTATTTATTTTAATGAAGTCCTGTGTCCTGGGGCTCCATTACAGACATTAGCTGCATTTTCCTGCCACAGTTACCCTGGTTCTCAGGCTGCCTTCTGCAACCTTGATAGCACAGCTTCTGATCTTCTGAGAATCTCCCCAGACACCTTCACGATACCTCCAGTTTCTTGCAGTGCTCTTTCACTTCCCTGGTAAAGCTTAGATCTCTCCCATGGCCCTGTGGCCTCATGCAATATCAAATTACTCATAAGCCTTCCACATCCCTATACCTGTCTCCCCAGTATCCCAAATATTTGCCAGCTGGGCAGATTGTGTTGTGTCTGAAGTTGTGCAACCTGATGGGCCACTGAGCTGCTGCCTGGCCCAGAAGTAAGCAGCATCTTGGGCTCTTCCAACACAAGAAATACTGGGATCTCTCTGCTTTGCTTGGTACTGGTTTTCATTAAATACATGGGAAATAGGCAAGGGACCAGCTGCATATTTGTAGATGTCCAGTGGTCCCTGACATCTCTGCAGAGAACTGGCAGACAGTGGGAGACCTGCATTTTCCTAAAGAGACAGCTAGTGAGCAGGTGACAGTGCCAAAAGGGACACAGGACTCCATGTTGGATCTAGCCTTTGATGTCTTTCCTGTCTCTGCATTCCCACCATCCATGCTTTTGAAATTGCCACTGGTTCCAAGCCCCCAGCCTGGGCCTGGCTAACAGATAGAGGTGCTGAGGGTGCAGCTGTGGCTCCTACACTTCTTTTCTTTGGAAATCCAGCAGGGTGGCACTGGGAGCATTTTGGCCTACAGTGGGAGAAACGGCTCTTACCATCCTCTCCTCTGCCCACCCTGCCCTTGGCAAGCCATTCCATGTCTTTGTCCCTCTGTCCCCAGATGGGAAGGCAGGACACAGTGCTCAGTGTTTGACACATCCCTTGACCCTGTCCTGCTTCTTGATCCAGAGCCCTGGACTCAGCTGCTTTGCCTTCATCAGCAGCTGTTCTCCCATCTCCCTTTCAATATCTAAATCATATTTTTACATAGTAAAAATGGACAAAATGGACATGAAACTTGCATGATTCCCAACAATCTGGGAATACTTTTATTCCTTTTTTTTTCTAAGTGAAATTATTTATTGCTCTTGAAAGATATGGTACGAAAATCATTACAAGATAGTGTCATGTCTCTATGGAGCAAACATAAGGCATCCACAAGCTCATCCAGGAGTCACCCCCACTCTCTCAGGGCAATACTTCTACAGATTCTTCTCCTTAGTACCCAGTGCTTTCTCCTTTGCTAAAACTTAGTAGCAGCAGAACTGTTTCTGTCCTTTTGTGAAAAAGTTTGAGCACAAAGGATATCCATAAACATGGATAGAGACATAGGAATGTAGTCATAAAATCAACAACAAAAACCAAACTACTTGTGATCCTTCAGATATCCATCTAAAGTTATACTATTTCACATCAAACACCTCACTTCAGATAACTTCCGTTAAAATTAACTATTTAATTTTTTTATAACTTTCTTTTTCCCCTGCTGACATGTGCATCGTTGACTTTTTTCCAGTGACACTGTTAACCATATGTTTATATTTTACCTGCACACCAACTGAGATGATGGGAAGAGAACAATGGCCTCACTCAGATAGCTGCAATGCATGTGAGCTCTGAAACCTGAATCCAAAAGGCAAACAAGCAGTAGATTCCAAGGAGGAATTCCAGATTCTCTGTAGTAAGAGAGCACATGCTGTGCACATGATGCATTTTCAGTTTGGGTTATTGAGCTTTCAGTGGTCTGTGGCTCAAAGACTCCTTTAAATCAGAGGCAAGTCTCTGTATGTAATACCATTTACAAATATTTCTCCTGTAAGTTTACCTAGTTGCTTACAAATAGGTTTGAGTTTTTAGAGTCTGTGACATCCCGTAGCAATGTGTCTTTTAAAAAAAAATGCTTTTCTTAATGTTTTTAATCTGCTACTTGCCACTTATGTTTGATGTACCTTGGATCTATTCTCTCCATCTATTATCTGATCCATTATATTCAGGGTTTTATAGACCATTTTTTCTTTCTTTTTTTCTGTACCTTTGATCACCTATTCTGTCTGTTAGTTTCAATGTGTGCTTTTGGAATGAGGGCACAAGTCTATGATCTGTAAGCAATATGCAGGCATATCCTAGGTTTCAACAGTGCTGTGCTTTCTCCTTTACCTGATTATTTTTACAATTTCATTCCATTTTTCCCTTTACTCTGCTTTTAAGCAGGGGGTTGATACTGTTATAGAGCCCACTCTGTGCTATAACCACATGGTCTGTCTTGAACAGTGTCAGCTTAGTACAGTCATGTTATTTTTTATGTAAAGTCAGGAGCATTTTATTCTAGGTGCATCACTATGACACTGAATTTTGTGATGTTTTATCAGTTTGCAATTCAGTATCATAAGGTTCTTTGGCAAATTTTTGTGGTAAATCCTCATCATCTTTACTACCATGAATACCTTTGGATTTCTAGTACAATTTTATGTGTTGTCAGTTCAGCCTGTATTATAGATTCTACATACACTGCCAGCAGGACACAAGCATTTATCTCTGGGGGATGCCACTCTAAAAACTGACCTTTTCTTTCTGACTGTTTGTTTCTCATCTTTTGACCATCTACTTATCCATGAATTGACTGATATTTAAATAACCAGCAAACCTCTTCAGGATAAAATGAGAAGTGACCTCACAAAAATGTGAGCAGAAAATTTAATTCATCAGTTACAAACATATTAATTCTCCTCTGCACTTTTTGATGCAGCTGTGATGAAAACTAAAGCAGTGATACTTGCAGAGTAGCTCAGCCTCATAATAATTCTGATCATCAGCCATGTGTGGCACTGCAACTCTCAGAAGAAAAGCCTAATTTTTGTGATGTTTCCAACTTGTTTCTGGAATAAATTCTGAAGAAGCCCTAGGTAAATAAAATCTCACGTACCCCAGAGTGAGCTGTATATGAATTCAGTATCTACATGCCTACATGCTCTCTAGAACAGCATCCCAGTGAATAGAATATGAAATGTTTACTGGAGACAGTACTGGAGCCTATATCGTATTAATTTTACATTTAAATCCATTTCAGTTTGTTCTCACTTTCCAAGTTGCCAGATGCTTCTGAGGGGGTTTTTTTTTGGCCACTTCAAATTGTATGGCATGCAAGGAATTATGGCAGGGGTTCAGGGGCAAGGCAGAGGAACGAATGATGTGAGCATTATGGCAGCACAGAGAGAGGCCACTTGATTCCTGAAACTTGGGAAGTGTTTGCTGTACATGTCAGCTAGATACAACTGTGGAAATCACTGGCTGTGAAATTGTTAATGATGGATAATAACATCCAGTGTTCAAGCAGTGCATGGTAACAGTTTATTTTTGATCCAATAATAAATGCTTCATGAAGCCCTGGGCAAGCCAGGGGCATAATTTCAGAGATGAGCCTTCCTCCGTGCTTTTAAGAAAGGACAGGGCCTGGTAAGTCCTTTTTTTCCTATATAAATTACTTGAGTTTAGAGAAATATTTGTGTTTGGTAACTCAGTTCTGCTGAAAGAATGGACCACATAGCAAATTCCTTTGTTGCAGAGTTGTGCAACGTAAGGCATCCTTCAAATAAGCATCTCAGAACAAAAAAAAGTCCTTTTCACCTTTTCCATTGACTTTGGTAGGACTCCTTGTGTAAGCAAAGTGGATGGGCGCTGGATGTGCAGATTGAAGGACTCTGGAGGAGTAACTCTCAAGAAATTGGTTACGGCTGTAATGTGAGCCGTGCTGACACAGCTGGCAGATAGCTTGAAATTGATGCTCTTGAAAACAGATAGATCTTTGCCAGAAATATTAGTTTCAAGGAAAAATGACATTTTTTTCTGTCATTACTGTCAAATAGTGCTATAGTTTCTAAACTGGATTTGGTAGAGATGCGTGCTCCCGATACTTAATTTCAGAAGAAGAAAGGGTTTCTCTGTGATTGAGAGCCAAGGACACAAAACTGTAAAACACATTCTTAATCCTAAAGAAATGTACAGTCCCACTCTCTAAAACAGTATGAGACTCCTTGGCCCCACCAGTCTCATCATTACTTTTCAAAAGACCAGTCTCAAAGAGGTTTTACAAAATACTTGTGTTTATCTGTCTTTGTACAGTTGACTGGCTCTTACCAGGGCTCTGAGGACACCACCAGTTCTTACTGACCTGCCTGGCCTGGAATTAATTTAAAAACTAAACAAGTGTTTTAAAATTAGTATTTCTGGCAAAAAAATCAATCTATTTTCAATGAGCACCTTGTAGATAAAGGCATCCTGTCTAACAAGAAAAGATGTATAATCCAGTTAGTTACACAAATAAGAGGCAATGGTATCAACCACTTATATTTGAGAGTTTGCTGTGTCTTTGTCACTGTATAAAGTTCTTTAAATTGCCCTGTCAAGAGAATATGAAGCCAGGATAGATGTAAATGGTCAAAAAATAATCACTACCATTTCACTTATGTGGATTTTGAGGGTCAGAACTATGCATTTTTATCAACCTTCTTAGGATCTCTCAGCCCAAGGGAAGATCAGTGCCTCAGAGCATGCAAGGGCTGAAGGGCTTTCTTTCAAAGGAAATGAATGCTGCTGCCACTCCTAATGAGAATCTCCGCTGTATTAGAGAGTGTTCCTGATTTCCTAATTCTTTCAATTTTAGCAAAGTAATTTAATATTTTAATTCTTTAATTTTTGAGCTAAAAGGTGAGAGAGTAGGATATATCTGCCTTGCTGGAGATTTGCATGTGTGTGTAGCTCTACTCAATTCACCCATCTGATGGCCTTTAGGAAGACAATGTTGGTGTGGAGTATGTTGGAGAAGAACCCTGATACACCTCTGATATTAATGCTGGTTAATGTGAAGTGTTTCTGATGATCTATGGTCAGACATTTTATCTTGTCTGCTTTACTTCTGCCAATATCTTAAGTGCTGATTTTTTCGATCCATCAGAGCTTTCCCTCTTTTTGGAGACCCAAATAGATGTGCAGTGTAGGGGTTAACAGACACTAAAATTAACATATTCTCCAAGCCATAAATAACTTGTTCTGAAAATTTAAATAGCTAACTTAGGGGGAAAAATCAAATTCCACATATTTAACTTCAGCATTGTTAATCAGGACATTTGAAAGAAAATTAATATTTTCCCCGAGATTAAAAGCAAATTCAGCCTTTTTGAAAATCAGAAGGGTTTATTCATTGCAATTCTGAGGGAAATGAGACTGGTAGAACTGACTGGAATGGGGCATAATGAGCGCAAATTCTGAAATGCTTTTTCAGAGCAGTTTTGTTATCTTGCCATGTAGTTCCTCTGATATTTCAATAGACACTTTTCAATAGACTCAACAGAAGACTGTTGATAGTACTGAATAGTTCTAAATTATGATTTGAGGATGTTAAATTCTGACTACTTGTAGTTTTGCACGTGAAAATTTTGAGCATCAAATAAAAGCATCACTCCAGTAAAGTGGCAGAAGGCTTTTTACAGAATGATGAATTATGTCCAATATTTAAAACTAATCTCTTTCATTACTTTTGTCTCTCTTCACTCTGAAGTTCTTTTTTTTTTCCCTGTTACTGTCATTGGGGGAGAGGAAAAGACAGGTACTATACTTGTGTCTTGGAAAATGATTGCACGACTCGGTGACATCACACATGAAGGAGCAGTAACTGACAGGTGCACAGGAATTCCTGTGCTGGATCGGACTGATGGTGCACACAGTTCAGCACCTTTTCTCCCAGAGTTAGACAGTTCTAGATACCTGTGCATCTGGATCTGATGGGTTTGCACCTCAGCATTTAGGAGAGCTGCAGCCATCACTGTGACAGTCCCTCTGAAGTGTCTGTCATTCCAGGAAAATACAGAACGGGCTTTTCCACGGGAACAGGCATTTTTCCCTTCTCTGGGGCATGCTGAGCCTGATGCACTCTGGGTTTCCTTCTGGCTGCTGCTGTGTGCTGCTGTCTGTGCACAGGTAGTGGGAACTCACTCACACCCTGCCTTCACTTTTGTACCTCAGGTTCTCAGTGCTGCCACTTCTCACTGTAATGAGCTACCAAGGCATGCCAGAAGTCCTGAGCATCTAAAAGGCTTCCTCCTTTGTTTCTTCACATCACACATTTTGAGCTTGCTGATACATCCTTACCTTTTTTTGGTAGAATAATAGGCTGTAGCTGTCAGCTACATTGGTCTGCTGGAGTTTGGAAATATGGTTATATTTTTAATTAAAGGAATTCTTAATGCCTCCTGATATTAATGAGATGTGTAACATGTAAAATCACAAAAAAAAAAATTCAAACTGGAGAAAGCAAAAACACAGTTGTGGCCACACAGGACATCATAAGCAATTTGGTGGTGTGAGCTCAGAGAAGAGATGGCATTTTGTGAAGACTGTCTCTCTTTCATGCATGGCCTGAGGTAAAAGAGTGAGGTGTTCTGCACCACAGAGTAAAGGCAGTTCTGCCTTTAAATGTGTGGCAAACTGTTCTGTTGCCAGTTCTGCAGGGAAAGCCAGTGTGTGTGTAGGTGTGGCTGAGGGGGTAAATTTCATTTCAAGGGCTCATCTCTGAACAGTTCTACAAGCTAAGCAATGTGAGCCTAATATTATAATTCCAAGGGGACCCTTGATGCTGCGTGGTAAAATTGCTTATTAAATTACAATCACAAAAAAAAATCAGGAGATAGGCACTGTTCAGCTGGCAGCATACAGGGAAAAAAGGCTGAATTCTAATTATTTGAACAGTGGAGTTAGTGTTATTTCACTGTGTGAAAATAAAATTAGGTTATCACTGATATCATTATTAATGTATGAGATGAAGCAGAAAAACAATTTGTTTCCTAACACCCATTCTGCTCCTCCTCCCTGCCTCCCCCCCAGAAAAGAGAGAATAACCTAAAAGCAAAAAAGTCTTTCTAATGCAGGCAGCTCTGTGAGATTTCATTGCTATAGCAGCAAAATGTAGATGATTTATAAATTATCTTAATTTGAAGGTGAGGCATTGTGTAAACACTAAGTATTGCATTTATTATTTCCCCAGTTAGATTAAAATATAAAAAGGCATATCCAGTATCAGTAACACTGTTTATTACTCTACTCAGAAATGGGAAATTTATTTTCAGCCACTCTAAACCTTATGTGTTCTTTTATTATGTATGAGCAGCCATTACTACTGTTCAGTCATATATGTTCCTTAAGATAGTCATATTGCAATCTACACCTTTTGAATGGCTTTCAAATAAATAAAACAGCTTTTTTGCATAAAAAGATATTCTGCAAACATAATTAAGTATTGACATTTACATTTTCATGAATATAACAACTTCACACATGAGATGAATCCATTGTCAAAATTTTAGAGGTTTTAGAGCCAGCACAGAAGGATTTTATTTTGCATTACAACTCTGAACACATCTTATGCCCTTGAATGTGAACTGCCTTGAATTTTGTTAAGATTCTGTTCTTCAGTCTCATTTTCACACTCAGTGAGCCACTACTGTTCCAGTCCAAAAGGGATCAGTCAGTAAAGCTGTGTCATGAAAGTAGTTATGGAGTCTGATCAGATTCTTTAAAACTCATTTTTATTTAGCCAGGAGTCACAAATCTAGCTGCAAACACTGCTCAAGATGTGCCCTCTCTTTTGAGTATAATTTGGGAATACAAAATCAGATTTAGGAGTAGGATACAGGATAAAGTTTTCCTCTTATGTTATCCATAATATGTTATAGACATTAAAAGTAAAATCTATAAATATCCAAATGCCTTTGATTTGCATGTAATGATTTGTGTTTTACCTACAAGTAGATATTTAATTATTAATATTTCATTAAAATTCTAAAAATAATAAATTATTAACAAAACTCTCCAAAACAGGAATCTAACTCAGGATGGAATTATGAAAGCTTGGTTATAAAATGTTTAGATATAGAGAAATAAATCTGATACAATATAAAGGACAAGGCCCATAACTCTATGGTGTGCAGAGATATTTTTGAAGTATCTTTTACAGTTAGACCCTAAAACCCTGTTTCTCAGATGCATCCTTTTGGTTGGACATTCCAGTGTAAGGTGCACATTTGTGGCATTGAATAGCTGATTTTCCCACTACCTCAGGAAGCCTGGCCTTGCCTGGCCTTGCATATTCCATGAAAAGACTACTGAAACTAGACTATGAGAGCAAATACCAAGTGCTCTACCCAATTTCTTTAGAAGGTTTAAATAAATACTTCCTGGAGAACAGAGAAGAAACAAGCCTGGGCTTTCCTTTGAGAACATCACAAGTCTGCTTTGTCCCCCTATTTCCTCAGTCTCATACCAAAAAGCAATTCTACTTGCTTCCCAAGTGGAACAGCTGTACCAGGAGGGGACCAAGAGCATCACACACTGCAGTGCTGGTGAGGGCAGGCGGCAGCAGGTGAGGCACAAAGCCTTTTCCATCTCTAATGTGCCAGGGGAGTGATCTGACCACCAGGATAGTGGACAAATAAAAGGCAGATAGTGGAGGTACTTGGGCAAAAATACGAAAATACTTTATTAGTGCTAAAATCAGTAAGTGATTTATCACACAAGAGGAAGCAAAGGCTTTGAAAAAGCAGCTGCAAAAAATGTAAAAATGCCCAAAGGATGTCTTGGCCACTGTCATACAACATAGATGTTAACCATGCATTTTCCATCAGCAAGCAGAGCTTGGCTGAGTGGCACATTCCCACAGACACAGAGCTTGGATTTTGAATGATTTATTGGTAGAACAAACAGCTTCTCAACCAGCCAAAGTCAGGCCTCAACAACTCACAGACAATTTTTTATACATTCAAAGCAAATTAACACAGATTTACATACTTTAAACTGTGGCCTCTCTTCATTGCCAAACGGATGTTCTAGTTCATTTCCTCTTTTGTTCCAGTCAGAAATACAATTATAACACTGAGCAGAATCTATTACTGCTTGTTGAAACCACTACTGCTGAGTGAGCTCAGCGCTACTGACTGCCTCCTTCTACCATCTAGTGGCACCTTCACCATACTGCTTTTCTTTCCCTAAAGAGTTCAGTGAGAATGATAATAAATATATAGTCTTGAAAAGAAAAAATATATTTTTGAAATTAACAATCTGGAGAGGAAATAGCTTTTTTTTTTTCTGAACTGGAAAAGTAGTTTTCATACAGAATCCATAAGAGAATAGAAGAGATTAAGCGGTGTAAAGTACTAATGTCGGAGAAAAGTTCTGCATCTTGTCATCTTGTAAACAGTAAGTTAGGTTTGTTGATTGGTTTCTTACTTTTTTTTGGTGGGAAAGCTTGGATTTTAAGTTGTAGGCTGCAGAAGACACTGTCAAATATTCTAAGGAAATGCCTGTTTAGAAACACACTTGGTTTGTTTTCTACCTGGATATTGAAAGGGCACAACAAAAATTTAAAGATATCAAATGTAAGGCTTTGAAAGTGTATAGAACAGCTATAGTTTCTTTCCTGATTATATAATTTTATTAAGAGCTTTCAGTGTTCCATTTTGCAATAGATGATTCTGTTTCATTTAGGGAAAAAGCTTAAATGTCAATGAACTAGGAGTTTAAGGCTTGGGATGTTTTCAATCAAACTGCATGTTCTGATTATTTGTATGACTGGACAAACATTAATCATCTCAAATGCTTTCTGCTCTTTGAACTGTCTTGTTTTCACAGAGTGCAGGTATTGGTGAATTAGACTACATATGATATCAAATTTTTTTTCAAATTCCATAAAAAAGGCATATTTCTTCCTTTCCACTTGCAGCAAATTCACAAGGCAAATTGGTGGAAATCAGAAGGTAGAATCTCGGAATCTAGGATAATTTTTGTTTCTTTTCTTTTAAAACATGTGTTACTCTGTATTCTAATCATACTGACAAGTTTCCAACCTATTTCCAGGGTGGAAAGATCCCCATCAGGTGGACTGCTCCTGAAGCCATCGCTTACCGGAAGTTCTCCTCGGCCAGCGACGCGTGGAGCTACGGAATTGTCATGTGGGAGGTGATGTCCTATGGAGAGAGGCCGTACTGGGAGATGTCCAACCAGGATGTGAGTACTGCCCAAGAGCAGCCTGCAACTTGTTGAAGTGTTCTTTGAAAATTATTGCCACTCCCTGCCCTGTTTTGCTGTCTCGTTCCCTTTCTAGGCTGGAATCTCAGCTCATTTAACTCATCGTAATTCTGTCAGCTTCAAAGGGACAGGTAATTTGTGCAACCTGAAGACTTGGCCCTCTCTAGCTCAAATCTTGACCTGCTTCCTCCCATGGAGAAAAGACACATTCCAAAGAATCACAGACAACTGAATGAAGTTCTCAGTGAAGTTCTAAACCAAAACTTGAGGGAATACTGGAACTATTCTGATGATGGAGTTGGCCCCTTATCTCCAGTACAGTCTGACAGCGCCCTTCAATGGGCACCCATGGTTAAATTCTGCAAGAATTAAGCTGCCATGAGAAATGCATTTGTCAATTCTCCTTCGTGAGAATTCAATGCATTCTTCTTACCTTACAAACTCTGTATAGGCTTAACCAGAGTGCAGGACAATAGTTCTGCCTCATAACAAAGTTATGGTTTTTTCTGACTTTTCTTCTCTCCAAAAGTAAAGGCTAAATAAGCCTTCACAGTTACAAAAGAAAAAAAGAGAGAGAGAGAGAGAGAAAGAAAACAAATTTTCTTCTAGTATAATTGAAAGCTTGTTTTAGAAAAAGAAATATGGGAAACGGGAAATTGTGGGGGTTTTTCTCTACCACAATTTAAATTCTCACAAATTCTCTTGCTTGATGGATCCCTGTGACAGCTCAAACTGGTACACTCAGTCTTCACACCAGCCATCAAGCTCTATGTCAAAATGTGGAATATCAGCCAAGCCACCTTAACCTCTCTCATATATGTGCCTAGAATATTCCTCCACTGGTTCTGAAGAATTGACAAGACTTTCCCAGATGGCTGTTTTCACATTGTTGCTAAGTTATTCAGCTCTTCAAGTCTGGTTGCTTGTTCAGGCTGAGCGGTCATTTGGGGATAAGGATCTGAGAGAGATTTTAATTTAAAAGAATAATTTCACTGTTTCAGGAAGAAAAGAAAAAAACCAACCAAATCCATCAGAAACAAACAAACTAAAAGACTATCACAAACCTCTCCATTTAGAATACATTAAATAATCAGCTACAGCATGAAGATAGCAATGCTTAATTACTCCTACATCCAAAATAAAAGTATCTGTCAATACAAAATAATGCTGCAGGCCCTAATGATGTCAGTTGCTGGGGGCTTTCCCTGCAGTTCAGCAGTCCCCAGCACAAAGGATTTCTTTTCTCCTACCCACAGTCTTTCAGTGCCCGAATGTGAGCAGTGAGCACCTGTGACCTTCTACATACATTTAGTGACTTGAAGTATCATTGGGAAATTTCAAGTGATTAGACATAATGTAAAGCTTATTTTACTGGAAATTGGGATGGTTCTTTTAGTACAATAAATTGCCCTGAATTCACATGAGCTTATTTTGCAGAAATAATAGGACTTTCAAAGGTCAGTGGTACTGTACAGATGGCAGGAAAAACAACAGAGAGGGACGTGCACTAAAGAGATTCATAAAAGACACAGGATGCAAATAACAGTTTATAAGGTGTTGCATGGGCACAGTCAGAGGTTCTGCTACATCAAAATGTCTGCTAACATTACCATGAAAACACTTACTGAGTTTGGATCATAATAAAACTCTTCTCCAGATAGCAATTAAAATATTTCTTGAATTGGGTGGGTTTTGGTTGATCAAAAGTATAAACTCTGCAGAACTGTATCTGTTTTGGGGGGTTGGGGGGTTTTTCCCATTCCATCTTACCAACTGCTTTTCTAATTATACAACTTTGGAAAATGAACTTACTTTTTTAGATCATGGTTAAGTAAGTGATGAACACAGCTGAGGTGAGAAGTTTTAAACTGGTACCTGACATCTAAATAAATCCAGTCTGGTGTTCAGAGACTACAGCTGCTCACAGGCATCCAGAATGACTCAACACCTCTGCAAATCCAGCATCCTCTATTTATATTCCTCATCAAGGATTTGGAAGCTGAACTTAAGAGAATTGACTTGCAAAATGCAAAATTAATACTGTACATGGCATAATGCAGAGGCTTAAAAACGTTGCTAAGTTTGAGAAATGTTCTTGTTTAAGTAAATAACCATTTTATTATCGTGGTACGTCACTTCCAAACTGTGTTGGTGCTGATTAATGCACTTCTTAGATGTGTGGCAGGCACCAGAGGTGTCCATTAATTAGGGCTGCTGCACAGTCTGTCATGTCTTATTGCTTAATTAATAAACATTAGCCAAGATATTGAACTTTCCAAGGAAACTAGTGTACTGATGAACAGATTGTGCTAAGAGCCTGGCTTGCTAATGCTCATATGAGGGAAGGAAGATTTATATTCCATGCATTTGGTTTGTAGAACAGCTGTGAGTGAAGTCTACTGGGACACCTGTTAGAGGCCACCGTATAAATTAGTGCATGTTGCAGAGCTACAGTACTCAAAAAGAAGGGGAAAAAATGAAAAGAATATTTAATGGGTTGTAATTGGTATGCAAGAAAACTACTGTAGCAAACAGAATAAAACCCCTTACACTCCCAAAAGTTCCTGGTAATACTGAAAACTCCCCACCTTATCCTAATATAGTTCTTTCAACCCACAGATATCAAAACACTTGGCAGGCGCCTGGGACTGGCTCTGTACCATGAGGCAGGAGCAGCTGCCTCTCCCTCCTGGTAGATTTTTCAGATGTCAGGAGGACACAGGGACAACGTCCCTCTGGACTCTCTTCTGTCTCAGTCTCATTAAAAAAGCTGTCAGTTAACTTTTGAAAGCAAGAATCTATGTTGCTATTAATAATGAAACTATCAGGAAGATTACAGCTTCATTTTCAGATGGCATTTTTGCCAATTGCCAATTATTTTGAAATTAAGCATGTATACATTTTATGTGGAAGTCCATAAAATACCGTTCAGACAATTTTGGTATCATAACCAATATTTAATATTAACTCTGTGGTCCAAATTTCACAGCTATGTCTAACATCAAACAAGCTGTTGCTGTATCCTTCCTTTAAATAAAGCTTTCATGACTGATGTGGTGCTTTGTCAACCTTAAACTGACAAGGGGAAAGGCATTTGAGAGGAGTTAGCCTGTAAAATCTTTACATGTTTTATAATACAGAATTTTATATTTCCAAGAAAAACTAAATACTTCTTCCATTTTAGGTACATGGATATCTGATTTCTCTGAACAGAGATGACTGCTATGCACATGGCAGAGCAAGAGCTAAAATAAATATATAAATAAATAAGGAACTAAAAAGCTCTAATTCTTCCTTTGAGACTTGATTCCCATTGCAGTATTAGACACTTATCACATCTTCACTCCTGCTTCTTAGACTCTAAAAATAATACTTTCCTCACAAGGGATACTAATGAGGCAGTATTTCCAGTTTATTTTTAAAATGTGCTGGTATTAATGAGAAATTATAATTATCCCAGTACCAGCTGGCATTTCTCTTCATACTGAAATGTTCCTTTTGAACAAGAGAGGAAACAAAATGCACTGTGACTTCATTCTCAAATATATGTTAAAATAAAGTGTGGCAGAGAAAATATGTCTGGAAAATTATGGTTGCTTTGGGGTTTTTCCTGAATAAATTACTTCAGCAAAACCTCATCAGCCCTCTATTGTTGTGCTGAGCAAATGCTATATGTTTCTGAAAAGTTGAGCAGCTTTCCTGTTTCCTTAAAAACAAAATCGGTTTCATAAATTCACCATTTGCAACAGGCACAGTTAAATGTAAAAATTACAGTATCTGCATTTCTGGGCTGTTAAGGATGGCCTCTTCAATGGCCAGTACCAACTAAGCTCTGCCCCTCTCAGGAGTGTTTTATGAAGCCACTTCTGACAAACTTCTTGAGATCCATTAATAATAAATTTTAAAACAAAAATGAGTAAAATTCCATGCACATGGGGTTGAGTTTTGCCCATCCTGAGTCCACGGGGCCATTTTCATCACTGGGAGGCAAGGTTCCAAAGGAAATATTTCCCTCGCAATGAGATGGCATTTTTTCCTGTAACAGCAGCATGTACATTACAGGACCAAGTCACCTGTGTTTATAAAACACGGACAAGCAGCTCTGTGCAGCTACAGAAGCCTCGTTCCATTTCCTGCCATGCCATCAAGGGGAGCTCAGGTCCTGACACAGCTTCATTACTCTTATTTTATTTACATAATGCTTGCAGCATAAGCACTAGGCATTGCTGAGCAGAGCCAGCATTAATTCAGAATTCAAACAGAGAACGGGGATATATTCCAGGATAATAAGATTGAATATATTGAAGCCAGAGCTGGTGCTGTAAAACATTGATTTGCTGTAAACAGTTTAATGTAACCCCTTCCAGCTGCATTAATGTCTGCAGCATGTACATACATCTGTGTGAAAATGATGAATGCCTTCCTGCAGCACAGTGTGTATCAATGCAGCAGGTATGTTCCTCCTAAGTTCACTGTGTGATTATAAATATTGTGTACAATCATTTGTACGTTAGAAAACATTTAGCATTGGCTGGATTTTTATGTGGGAGGGTTATGAATGTGTGGTAAGGCTGGTCTTTCTCTTAGCTTCGTTTTTGATCAGCCACTGACTAGCTTTGCAATCTTTTTTATGCAAAAAAAATCCTGACCGTATAATTTGTAACATCATTCCCACTGCTACCACCACTCATTGTAGAACCTTCTCACCTTTCCTTGTGTTTTTTAAATCTTACATGGGATGAATCCATGTAAGCTTTTATGAATCCATGAAGCTTTCCATGAGCCCTACCTACTTCTGCTAGCTCCTATCAAGCCAGGCTGCTACTCTTCTTTTCAAATGATGTTCTTTGCTACCTGTGTTACTAAAAGTAAGCTTTCCTTCAACTCTGATCAACTGTAATTTTTCATACATGTGATTTACCTGTGGCAGCAGATCTGTTTCCTTCCAAATCCTTACCAAACAGGGTTTTCTGTATCTGCTGAATCTGAAGGTCTCACTCACTTTAGGTTAATACCATAATTTTATAAACTTTTGTTTAGTCATAAACATCTCGGACATCCAGGTTTCTGAAGGAAACTGTGCAAAATAACATTGCTGTAATTTGGTGTGGGGAACATTGCCAGAATTAATCATACTCTAAGGATCAGCAGAAACATGTGAACACCAAGTACATTTGTCAGATGCCACAATGTGTATTTGTGGTGCTTGATTGTATTGGGGTTTTGCTACACACAAACACTTTGTCAGAATGCAAATATTAGAGCATGGTGAGTTTGTGGCCCCCTGAGGTGGATGAAAATGATGGTGGTATAGGAGTTCTTTATTCCCCTCCTCCTTTCTCAACTGTTTGAAGAAGATGACCAGAAAGCCTAAAAAGGTTCCTACTGTGTTTCATATGCCTACAAAATATTTGGTGTCTCCTCTGGTGACACCCCTGCCAGTCCTGATCCCCTGAGTGAAGCTACAGCAATGCATAAAGTGAGGGTGGCTGTGCCATTAATAATTTATCATTCCTGGTTTCTAATTGTCAGTGTCACACTGTCCTTTCAGCATTTAACCCCAATTCCCAGTAATCATACACATTGTATTTCTGTAGGTTATACTGTCCATTGAAGAGGGCTACAGGCTTCCAGCTCCCATGGGCTGCCCAGCTTCTCTTCACCAACTAATGCTTCACTGCTGGCAGAAGGAGAGGAACCACCGTCCCAAATTCAGTGACATTGTCGGCTTCCTGGACAAGCTGATCCGCAATCCCAGCACCCTTCATACCCTAGTGGAGGATGTACTTGTGTAAGACTCTTTTTGGTATATTTTGGTGTTTCATAACACATAGTGGCCATCATTAGATGGTTTAGGGCATTAGGTAAGGGTGGGAGAACCACAGAGTTCTGGGTTAATAAAGTTACGCAGGCTCAAATAATTTTAAGCCCCTAATAGAGTTTGCTTTATTGTTAATACAGTGTTGTATGAGGACTTTTTTTCCTCAAGTCATGAAGATTATATTAGGCTTTTTTATTATTATTTTTGTCTGAGTTCTATTTGTGCACTGTCCATCCTTAATCTTTGTGATTCTCTTTGTTCTCTCTTTTTTTTTTGTGTGTTCTTCCTATGTGCTTGTTTTCTCTCTGTAATTTTTTTCTCTATTCAACAGCCTGTCTCTCCATCTGACAGTGTGCAAGCAATCTCTGAACTGCCTTGGAGTAATATCCTGCAGAAAGTAGTTGTGTCTTAGCTTTCTAAATCTTTATTTATCTGCAGCAGAATGGCAGCAGTGACCAAATAAGCAATTATGCTGTTACCACCCCACAACAAATTCTTGATAGTGTTGCCCAGGGTTGATTTTTTTCATTAATAACATTTCAGGAATTAATGCAGCCATGGGATAAGCAAGGATGCAGTGGAAGAATTTGTCAGTATTTGTAGGCTTATTGATCCAAGCCATCTCTGCATATCACCTGAAATCAGTGAAGGTCCAGGTGGCCTCATTCTTTTCATTCACCAAGAGTCACTTTAAGATAAAAATGCTTTCATGGAGACCCCCTTATAAGGGGTTCTCAAGCCCTGAGTGAGTCTTGCTGAGAACCTTTAAATGCTTTTGAGAAGGGCTGAGCAACAAGGCAAAACTGGGGCTGGTAGCTTGCTGTGGGAAAGAAAGGCTGAATGGAGAGGATGCTAGGAAAACCTGGAGTTAGGCCTACAGTCATTTCATCTGCCACAGACTAGGTGGATTTATGGGATTAAATATCCATCCCTTAGAGTTAACAGCCTCTGTGTGTATATGCATTTAATTATATATGACTTGCTATTTGTACCTGGATCCCTTTATTTAGCATCAGAGTAGTGTATTTTTATCTCTTTTTATTTTAAATCATAGTTTAAGAGCTAAAAATCTTATGCTTTATTGAACTATGATTGACTTCACCTGCTTGGGAAAGTTTTTTTCCATTCATTTGAGAATGCTTGATGCAGTTGTTGGGCAACCTTCTTCTATAGAATCATAGAGTAATTCAGATGGGAAGGGACCATGGTAGGTCTTTAATTACAGTTTGTATTTAGTGGTGTTCTCCTGTCCTTCAGTTTCTCTCTCTATCATTTTGATAATATGAATGAAAATCACTGTACTTAATGTATTTGAATACATGTGGGTGGAACTTGGTACATTAAGACACGAGGCTGTGTTGCTTCCTACACTACACATTAAGTCATGTTCCATCAGTAAATGTTGGCTGGGTTTTGCTGTCTAATTTTCATTTTCAATAAATTGTGTCTTTCTCCTAAAGACTATAATAAAGCTTTTACAAACAGCAGTGGACATTTTCTTCATTTTGTTCCTAGTTTCTCTACACAAAATGCATAAAGCCAGCGGAAGCTGTGAACCCTCCCAAGTGTGGCACACAACAGAAGACTAAAAGTCAATGTCCCACAATTGGAATTCTTTTTTTTTTTCCATTTTTGTGTTTCAGTTGTGATAATATTAGGGGAAAGAACTCAAAAAGAAATGTGACTAAATTAGTTCCTTCAATTTCATTTGCTGTTCTGTGTAATTGTATGTAAAAGCAAAGATATAACATTTTATTATTTTTGCTTCTTTTAGGGTGAATTTTAGCTTTTGAGTACTGTAATAAAAGTGTTCCTGTAGCATAATGGTATCACAATGACGAGCCATCTGGGGTGGGGTGGTTGTAGATAAATGTGAAAATCATCTCATGGTGGTTTAATTTTTTAAATTACATCTTGTATTAAATTTTCTTTGTCCTCTACATTGACTACTGTATCAACAAATTATAATAATCCTGAACATGTCGATCTGCAAGGAGACATTCTGTGGAACAAAAATAAGTGCAGAGGGAGAGGCCTTTTCCTCAGTGCGTTACTGAGCTGCAGTTCTTTAATAAAATGTATTGTTTAAGTAGTGCAACTTGGCAGACTGATGTGATTTATAAGTTTTAGACATGGGGTTAAAGAGATCCTCAGTTAAGGTCTGACCTTTACAGCTCAGACTCCTCTCTCATTCATTCTGCCTTTTAGTAAAAGCAATATCCACCAGAGTAAATTGGGTGTCATATTTTGTACTGCTTTAGTAACCTTTGCTTTTTTTGTTGTTTCCAGAATGCCAGATTCACCTGGTGAAGTTCCAGAATATCCTTTGTTTGTTTCAGTCAGTGATTGGCTGGATTCCATAAAAATGGGTCAGTATAAAAATAACTTCATGGCAGCGGGTTTCACAACTTTGGATATGGTTTCAAGAATGAATATTGAGTAAGTATGTAATCTATGATCCCTACAGTGACTAATTAATCTGAATTTCTTTGGATGCTGCAGGCACACAAATATTGTGGAGTATGGAACAGTGCTTTCATTTCCTTTCCTCCCTCAGCTAACAAAAGACAAATACAGTTATTTACCAAAACAACACAAGAGAAGTGTATGATGGAGAGACCCAGAACTGGTAGATCCACCCTGTGACCACACCAAACACAACCAAAGGCCAGGGATGAGTGGGTTTCTTGGGGAATCAGTTTTGATCTAGACCACTTGAGTCAGTGGCAAAAATATTTTCTTACTTTGATATGGATATCATCAAGTCCTTATTAGTTGTTCCAACCATCTGTGACACCAGTGTTTGGGCAAACTATGGATTCATACTGTAGCACGATGATGGGGTCTGGTTTGGTCTCTATTTGCTTCCCATGAATTCCCAATCTTTTATTTGATGCTGGGACTGCCTGTATTAATAATGGTAGCTGTCAGTTCAGACTGAAGAATTTTACACGTAAAGTTAGGACTGATTTTCTCCCACATGTATCCCTTCACGTTCATCTACATTGAATTCTATCTACTGCATTATGGCACAGTCACTTAGTCTTGTAAGATCATTCCAAAACTCAGCTGCCCCTTTCCCTTCCTACCCTGAACAATTCAGCCTCACCAGCTGAGTTTTTCACCTCTTGCTCACTTGTTTTCCCAGACCATTTACTGATTTGTTGAACAATAATGTTCAATATTATCGCAGCAGAGGTCCCTGCAGATTTATATCAATTACCACATTGTAATACCTGACAATTTACTGCTAAATTGTCTTTAAATCAGTTATTTAGTGATGCAAAGACCACATTATGCTACATATGTTACAGCCTATATTACATAGAAGTTGCTCCTCACTTTCATCATAAAGTTTTTGCGAGGAATCTTCTCTAAAGCTTTTGGAAATCCAAGTGAGGTGTAGCAAATGGATCATCTTCATCCACCGGAAACAATTTTATAAACCAGAACTTTTATTTGCAAAAGCCATGGTGACTCAAGTAGCTCATTTATCCAAGCATCCAGTAATTTTGTACTTTCCTGTAGTTTCTATTATGGCCTGTAATGATCACAGACTCACAAGCCTGTGGTTCCCCACATCTTCCCTGGAAACATTTTGTCTGGCAACACACTCCATACTCAGGCACCAAGAAATTTAAAGTATGTAGAGTATAGATGATAACTCCCTCTCTCACAACCATCATGGTGATTCTATTATTTCATTTTAACTTTCTTTTGGAACTCTTGCCTAAATATAATCTTATCTGGACGTGGGTTATTGCATGTTTTTCAGTTTGTTCTATAACCTCTGCTGCAGTCACTTCAGACAGATTCTCTGGCAAGTCCCCCAGAAAGGGTCTGACATGGGAGTCATTTCAATTTCTTTCACAATGAATGTCAACTCAAATAAATGATTAAGTCTTCCAACAATGGCTACTCTTTCAGTGCTCTTTTATGCCCAAATCATCATTAGACTCTAGAAACTTTCCGTCAGGTTTCTTGTGCCCAGTGAGTTTGCAAAAAGATTAATAATTAATGGGGTTTTTTGTATTATTTTATTTGTTGGGTTTTTTTTTTTCTCAAGTTCTTTGTTCCTCAAGTTCTTTTTTAGCCTGCCTTGCTCTGCTTTTACAGCTAATCAAAGGTTATCATCCTTTCTACTTTCTTCAGATACCATTTCAACTTTTTGAAAGATTCTCCCTTTCTTCAAATAACCTGTGTTATGCAAGAACTGCTGGCTTCTTTCTGTGCTTTATCAGGCCTTCCTTGATAAGTGCTAAGCATTGGTCTTGCATTTCTAAGACCGCTCTCCACTGTAAAGCTTTATACTTTTAGCTGACTCCTTTTGGCTTCTCAAATACTCAGTATTTAACGTGAATGTTAAGTACATAATAGTTGCAAGCTCTCCAGTTCCTCAGCTGGAGGATACAGAGGCAGATATCTGGAACTGCAGACCTGAAACTCCTGAATGCCACACCTCATCCCATGAGCTCCTTTACTAACCAGTAAAGTTATCATAGAGTTTTTGAGGACAAGCAGACAATACCTGTGTATGTCCCAGTGAGGATTTCCACAATTGACAAATCTGGCATATCTGAAGTTTCCTGCCCTCATCACCTCTGGGATGTTTCTCAGAGCTTGCAGCTGGGGATGTTTATAGAGAAACTAACCTGGTGGATTGTGCTGAACTCTGGGGGCTGTTGACTTCATTCCTGCCAAAGAGTCCAGACCTGTGAGTGACAAGCTACCTACTCTGGGATGCAGGTCTAGATGAGATGAAAGGAAACTGGGAGGGAAATCTGGGTCAGGCTGGAAGATTCACTGCTAATTTGATCTTTAGATCATCTCTCACTACCATTCCCCAAACTGTCAGAAGCACAACCACTGTTTTTTCTGCCTCAGAGCTGCAATAGTGGGTGTAATAAGCCCAAATCCTTTGCAAGTATGAGTAGAAACATTTGCTACAATCACATTACTAAAAATGGGCCATTAGAACTCACCTCTCTGATTATTCCTTGAGATTTGGAAACATTAATTAACCATTAGTATCACAAAAGCCCCAGTGGTCTAACTACATTTTTTTCGTTATTTTTCTTAAATGACTTGTTTTTTAAAAAATGGAATTGACAGATGCAGAAAAATTGAACATTTGCAGATTTCTTATATGCCCTGGTCAGGAAGGTAAACTATCCTGGAGAGGAAGTCATCATATAATTATATTCCTTTGTGCACAAGAAGCTTTATTATATTTGCATCCAAGATGAAACTTTTTATCTTGCAGTGACATTAGAAGAATTGGAGTTGCACTCATTGGACACCAGAGACGAATAGTCAGCAGTTTACAGACTTTGCGGTTACACATGATGCACATACAGGAGAAAGGATTTCATGTATGAAAGTAATAGAAGCAACTGTGTTTTGTGCCTCAGCATTTCTAAAATGGAAAAACAGTCTCATTCTTCCCTCTGGCTCTTCCCAACTTCAAGAACTGCAGTCTCCAGTTCAGACTATACAAAGTACTTCTATGTTAATGCTTCCAAACTGGAATTTTTAATCACACTGCACAGCTCCTCCACCAGTTCTCTGCCGATAAAATCCTGGCCTACTGCAAGACTCTTGCTACACATTGATGAGTAACTCAGCATGGATGTGTAACTTTGTATAACAGTATTTGGGAAACTTTCACGGACTTACTTGAAAGTAGTAATCTATTTGGCCTGGTGTGGCTTCTTTATCGATGTATTTAGAATTTGCTGGTAGATCAAAAAGTATTTGACTTCTTTCATGTTCTGTGACCATGTAACTTCCAACACCAAATGTGCAATCAAAAAGAAGTTTAACATAAATATTTATTTTATCTCTTAATTAAATCTAAATGTATGGGTCCTATCATTTTATTACTTTATAATATTTTGAATGCTGGTAAGCTGGTGCCTCAAAATATTAGTATGGTTTGCAGAAATGACTGATGATTTTATGTAGCAAGTTTTCATTGTGTGAATAATTGGAAGCATAGTGACAGCAATCTGAAATCTTAAGGAAGGTTCTTGATTTTCAATTACTTCAGCACTCGACACTTTTTATTTTAGATTAGGTTGGAAAACTTATTTATCCTTGGGATTCCTCACCACCCTAGAACCTTTTTTATTTTAATGTAATACTCAGCATTTGCTTCTACTACTGGAAAACTGGTTGTAGCATTTCCATGACTACATGTAAAACATGGTTGTCAGCTCTGTTGTGGACACAGATTTCAGAAAAGCTTTCTGTTTCAAACATGCAGGTCTCTGCTGTTGGATAGGGAGTCATCTCCAGCAGCAGCAGCAGACCTCAGAGGGCCAGCCATGGGTGGGGTGATGGGATTATCCCTGTGGGAGCAGGCTGGCCATATATTCCTCTGGCCTAGGGCAGCAGTACAGCCCCACTGCTGCTGGAAGTTACAGGATTCAGAGACCTTGCACAAAGGCAGAGAAGGAAATGCAGGACAGCAGTGTGGTAACATGTTGCCTTGAGTCTACTTCTAACTGCTTTCAGAAGTTAAAAAGCAGACTCTGCTGAAATGGAGCTCTGGTGATTCCATGCCAGATCTTCATTTAGTACAGATCTCTAAAGGACATCCGAGATATTACCTTTAGAACCCTTCAATAGCCATATTTACATGCAAGAAAACATCAGCAAAGGCCTAGCATAGTATTTGTACCTCTCTAAGACTTCCAGCTTCCATGTTTTATTCAGACAACTGACACAGATGTGCTGGGCTACATTTCCAAACTTTTGCATGGGATATGCACTCCTGGGAGCAGGGGCAGGACCACACAGCTGCATGCTGTGGGAACCCCACGCAGATCTACAATGCATGTCACATGTAACCCTGTGCAGATGCTTCTGTTAATTTCTGTGTCATCTGGAGGATATTTTTGAGTTCCATGGCATTCCAATATACTCAAGCATTACAGCTCTTCTGTTAAAAAGTGCATTTGGGTAATTAGTATAATCTATGTATATATCAAAATGAACTAACTACTTTGTGTAATCATAATGGTATTTACTGCTTCATTTACAGCTTGCAAATCACAAGGTATTTCTTAAGCCTTGGAAAAGGCTGCCATTGTATATCAGTGACAAAGAACGAAAATCAGAAAGCAACTCAGAAAAAGATTATGCTTCCAACCAGATCACAGAGTAAGACATGGGAGGCCTGATTAACTGTTGTCACTTTATGTTGGAAATAATCGCATTAAGTAAGATAACAGTAATGCACTATTTAAATTGTTCTTTCTTTCATTAAAAAAAAAGGCAGATTTAACTGAGGAGCAAGTTTTCTAGAGATCCGGAGTCACTGGTGTTCTACAATGCCAATTTGATGAGCTTGTTTAAAGAAGGGCAGCTCCAGTCCTATTGTAGCTCCAAAGGATATTTTGCCAGTAGGAGTATTCCAAATGAACTCATCAGTCCAGCACAAGCACGTGAGTTTTGCAGGATCACAGCCCTTCAGCGGGGAAAAAAGTGTTTGTTCTTTTCTGTGACTGTCACTTGAAAAATTCTGCCCGAATTCCACATCTGAATTTTTTGGTAGAGGTGCTCTTACAGAAAGAAAACCATACTCACCCGAAGCTTTTCTAAAAATACCAACACATCACAGAGTAATTAAATTTTGCTTCATCATTTTATTATCCATTTTGCCTGTTGCTACTTCCATGGCCAACAACAGGACATCTGTGGAAGGAGCCTTTCTCACAATTAAATACATTACTGAGGAGGTATGAATCTGTTCTTTGTTAATGGGGTTTCAAAATCATTCATAGCTGACCCAAACCATATATGTGCACTTTTAGATTGTCTTTTCCCAGTTTTTTCATTCTTGGTATTGAGGGTGAAGAATTGACATTGTTACATGCACACAACCTGGATATGTTTCATGAAAATTAATTTCTAAATTTATGACACTACTGAAAATATTTTTCAATAGAAAAAAGAATATAACAAAATTTAAACATTTATTAATCAGATATATTTTTTATATAAACAAGAGTTTGGGTAATCAGGAAAGAACAAGGGATTCTTTGACTGAGGACAATTATTAATAACACTGTAAATCCAGGATTTTGTGGGTTTATACAGCTTGGTTTTTTGTTGTTGTTGTGGTGCAGTATGACATTTTTCTAATAGTTATCTTGATCAAATTTACATTTTTCCCCATTTTGGAAATATTTTATTTTCTATTGTGCTGATTCCAAGTCTATTCTTGCTTTAGTTTGGTTGGGGTTTTCTTTCTTTTTTTTTTTTTAAATTGAAAAACAAACACACAAAAAAAACCCTTAACAGATGGTATTTTTCAAATGCTTGCTTAATTCTGTACAGGCCACAAATGTATATGTGAAATTAGAGTAACTTTCTTTGTTATAGGAAATTCTTTCTTCAGGAGAAAATTAGCTCTAATTATTCTGCATATTGTGGTGTACAGCTGGAGTTTAAATTTGACAAATTTAAGCAAATTTAGTAGGCCGGGTTTGAGAATCTGGCCCACATTTCAGTGTGCTTTATGAGTAAAAATTTATTGAAAGTTCACAAAATAAAGTGTCTGTGATATGCAAACAACAACAACAACAAAAAAAAGTGTTAAAGCATGGACGTCATAAAGAAGTAATTCTAAACTGTTTCTCTGCATTCAGTGATAGCTCATCCATTCAGGCATCTGTGCTTGGTCAGATGAATCTCATGCCTTAATTGCATCCAGTCCTTGCACATCCTGAACCTGTGAAAAAGACAGGGTCTTGTTCATAATGTTTGTGATGTTAAAACTGAACAAGGCAGAGCAGAAGGTTCAGTAGAATTTACTCATGAGGTGTTTGCACACTAGAATTACAGAGAAACAGTGGGATGCCATGAGGTGAAAGGAAGAGAACTGAGCACGTCATTTAAATTTTTCTTGAACGAAATTTACCCTTTTTGTTTCCCATGAACTTAAATCCAGTGTCTGTCCAATAAAAGCTTAGACACATGCCAGGCTTCAGGACATCAGCCAGCATAAAACAATCCTTTACCTGCAAATAGTACACTCAACAATAAATTCAAATTAATTAGTTGCTCTGGCCAAACTGCTTGTATTAGTATTGTATTAGGTATTACTTGGAGTATTCTGACACAGATCTCAAAGACTGCAGTACTTTGATTTTTACATCATTTAAGACTGGCTATCCATTTGCCGTTTTTTCTGTGATGAACCTAACACAGGGCACAGGGCTTCATTAATTTGTTTTTCAATGCAGATTCCTACAGAATCCAAAGATGGGTCATAAGTAACAAACAGACCCCCTTTATCCAGAATCAGCTGAGATTTACCGTGAGGAATAGCTGGGACTGTGGAGGTGTCTACTAAGTCTGCATTACCCACAGCAATTTCCACGTCAGAACGACTCCATGGGACCACATCAGCCACCAAGGTAAAGCAGCACAGAACATACTTGACCTTGTATTGAAGAGCAGTTCCTCATTTCCAGCTGCCCCTGTTCTAAACTGCAGCATTTATTGAACTGTTTTACCTCAGCTGATGGAATGGTTCTATGAGACATGTTCTGGCAGCTCAGAATTCTCTTTATGAACACAGGGTATCTGTAACTACTCTGTCATGGGCCCACTCTGTCTTGGAATATTCCTTCAGAGAAAGGAGGACTTGCTTCTAATCCAGTCCAATATTTCTTTAATTAAAATCTTAATAAAAAGTCTGTCTTCCATTGCATCTTCCAGGAAAAGTACTGAAATTAGAGACACTTGTGGCATTTGCACATGGTTGAAGAACTCTGTATTCCATTAAGCAGTTTTCTTCCAGAACACCCTTGTTCACCAATTGTAATGGATCTTTCCTGAATAAATGGCAAAGATAATTGCTTCTTTATAATAGTACTATAATTATTTTTTGAGAGTGAGGAAAAAATGTGTTTGGCTGGGCTACCTCTTAGTAGGACAATGATCTTGAAATCTCCTGGGGAGACAAATGAATCAGCTCTGAGAAGGAAAAAACTCTCTAAAACCTGCAATAAGTTGAATAGGTAAGAAATGTCCATATTGTACCAAGGAGGTCTAACAAAACCCAAAAGAGTTGCATAAGACAGTGCCAGGTACTTACAGCTCACACAATTCTTCTACCATCACATCCTGTATTCAGTAGTGCACACTGCTCATCCATGAGAGTTGTATATAGTTCCTCAGATTATGGACCAGAATATGTTGAACATGTTATGGGTATAAAATAGTTGTCTATATGTACATAAAGAATTGTAAATAGAATGTATATCCTAATATCGATTTTTCAAACTTACAGAATTAATTACCAATGACCAACAACACTAATGGGGTTTATTTGCTGCACTAGCTTTTAAAATCTTTAGTGGCATGCGCCGTGTGTGTATAGTTCTCAAAATTCCTTGGCTTGTTAGCTGGAAAGGAACAGCCCCTCTTTTCCTCCACTGGTAGAAAAAGCATTTTCAAAGTGGCTCAGAGAAAGCTGCCTGCTCACCCATCTGCTGCCACCTCACCCAACCCCGTCCTGCTGATTCTCTTCCATTCAGCTAATTATTGTAGAAATTAGTGATCCCAAAGGGGAAGTAAGGTGCCCGTGAGCCAGCACAACCAGGAAGATGGAGTTCATGCTATAAAGAGTTTTGAGTTCCTCTGAAATCACCAAAGATGTTTACAGAGTATATAAATTATTTTCTTTTAAACAGCTATTTATAGACACCGAGGATATGGTGTTATCAATGAGGGAAATTTTCAAGGGAATATGAATAAGGATATGCCAACATACAGTACAAAATGATATGCTGAATTTTAGAAATGGCTCATGGAAAATATAAGGTTAAAAATTGGATTAAAATATATTTCCCTATTTTATATGTGAAATAATGTAACACCAGTTCAGAGAAATCTATTTGTGTGTATGTTTCTTTAAATATTCTACATGAATATATCTTACTTTCCTTTTCTGCAAGAGATCTCCCAAGTACCTATCTCTTCCAGAAAGGTTTAGCATATTATCTGATATTTTCATACCTGAATAATTAAACTGGAATAAAAACTGCAAGTTCTGACAGTGAAGATATGAGGGGAACAATGGAATTTAAAAGATCGGTCTCAAAGCAATTTAAAGTTTTCACATCTGTTCTACTTTGTTCCTGTCCAAAATTTTTACCTCTATCTATCTGAGAACTTTGACTAGTTCTGCACACATCTCCATGCCATCTCAGAAACTCCTGGATCTGTAAACAGTTATGTGTTTGTGCAGCTTAATTCATATAAAAAGGCTGATTTGAAATGGGACTTTATACAAGACTTGAATTAGGCATATTCAAAAATCAAAATCCCTATAAAATATTTGTAAGACAGCATAATATATTTTGCCTTATTATACTAACACCTTTTCATTTCTGACAATTCAGTCTAGAACTGTTCAGCAACACCATGTATGCTGAGTGGTAGGTAAGCCAAAACCCTTGAACTAAAAACCCACAAATCAAAGAGAAATACAGGTCTCTGCATTCTGAACTATGGCAAGGATGTCAAGGGATTGTGGAGAAGTAACCTTGAATCTAGAATCTGGAAAATCAGGTTTGGGAGACATCTGCTTTGGAACCCAAATATTCATTTCTGGTTGTGGATGATGAAAAAGTGCCCAATGAAACAGTCTAGGGATTATTTTCATCACCACATAATGCTCTGAGTGATAGAAAGAAAAAAAAAGTCAATTTCCTGATCTTTCAGGATCCAGATTAGGACAAAAAATAGAGGCAGTTGTCATAATTAATATTAGAACATCCAGCAGACAGAATTCTTAATTATTCAATTGTTCTTATTGCTACATACTGACTTTCTTGAGAGGGACCCAAATAAACAGTAAAAAGTAGAAGTCTCCAGTTAATACTGGCTTAGAAACCGAGTTTTCAGTTTTCTCTCATTCAGACTGAGCTTTAACTGGAACTCATTAAGAGGCAAAAAGAAAAAGCATAATAGGATTTTTTTTTTCTTTAAGAAGCTGGGTGCTCTGATCTGTATAATTTACCATCATAGTCTCTTTGTGTACAATAGGATTAGCTGGAAAAGACAAAGTGCAACCAGTGTTCCAAATCTGTAGATTATTTTAGTAACTAAATGTCAATTTGGCAAGTTCCATTTTTGTCTTAGGCAAGTTCTGCTCTAAAACACCCAGTATTTCCAAATCCTGCTGAATGATTTTAGTGAACATCTTGATGGAGTAATTCCGAGGACAGTGATGTGACTGTGAGGAATTAAAAGCTTCTGTGTCAACAGGCAATAGCCTGGTTATGATCCAAATTCATGAGGGTTTGTTACTGACTTCTATAGCAGTGGGATGAAGCCCAATGTTCATATATTCTGTAGGTAAGCTCCAGCTCTCCAAACAGACTCTCCTTTCCTGTACTCCACCACTGTCATGGTTAATTTGTTGTTAGAGAACCAGCACTTACTAGGACACGAGCTGTCTCATTGTTCAAATGGATTGCTAAAACTTTTTGCTGGTTTTAATTTCTCTGTTGAAGCATTTCAGGTTGAGATGTAGGTTGGTCCCTCAGGGCATGATCCAAAGTCAGTTGTGTCCGTAAGAAGAGGTCAAGTGATTGAAACAAGTTCTGAATCAAAGGTTTCTACAGATTTGTGTGGAACAGATGGCCTCCTTTAATAGGGAGAAGACAGTGCACTGAGCCTAAAAGACAAGGCTGCTACCTCAGGGATGTGATCAGGCAGGCTGTGGTTACCTTCAACATGGAAAAAGTAAACTGCAAGGTACAAAAGTTGAGTGCTGCGGTGTTTGTTGTTTTCCCTGGAATGGGCAGTCAACTCTGACTTTGGAATTAGTAACCTAAATGAGCTACACATCTAATAGGGTATCTAGCAGAAATGGTCTGTGTTTGTGGGGTTTTTTCTCCAGATAATTTCCCAAACTTCTGGATTTAAATTCAGGATGAAACCACCGTCCCCATCAAACAAACAGAACTTTCCTATCTTTCTTCTTTCCTAAACATAAATCAGGATGCAGTATGATCTCCCTTTTAGAATACAAGTTCTGGCTGATGATTGGCCTCTTTGAACAAGCTGCTTCATACTCCTGGTGCATTGCAGCCTAAGTTTTGAGATTTGCCAATTAATGAATGGCACAATAGCAAATAAAGTAACAAATGCTCTCTTAATGGTTCCATTTATTGGATTCTTTTACTAATTCCCTATCTGAAGAAAACCATCCTACTCCAAAATTCCTAATAAGCAAACCTGTAAGCATTTTGCAGCTTACTGGCCATGATTCCCTATCTGCCTCTCCCCAAGAAACAGTTAGCTTTGAACTGGGAGTGTAGCATTTTTACTACCATTTCTTCTGCAGCAATTTCTTCTCCCAACTCTTCTAAGGTTGAGAGGTCTATTTCACACTAGAAGTGGGAAAAGTTGTTTCTTTGTTAACTCTGGTGACAGGATTCAGTGTTTGTTGCTCTTACCTAGAGCCTTCCATCTGCTTCTGTCGAGGCCAATATCAACATTCTCTGGTGATATCAGTTACATCACACACAGCAGTGCTGTGACTGAAAACCCAGAGACATAAAAAGGGCTCATTCTTCTCTGGTGTGGCAAAAAACCTATTGACTTCGGGAACTTCTCTGCACTTCTCAGGATTGCGCCTGCAGTTTAGCAAGGAAAAAAAATCTTTAAAATATCATATGAAACCCTGTTTACTGAAAGGCAATAGTTTATTTTCTAGCAAAGCAACATTCATTGTTCTAGTTGGAACTAGCAGTTTTAATTTTGTCATCACTTTTTAAAAAAAAAACAAAACACTTTGACTTTCAGAAAAAAACAAATACAAAAAGAATATTTTACTACCTTCCAAACATTAGCTTTGATTTACTTTTGGAAGACAACGTGGTTGGTATGTTTTCTCAGGATAGCCTCTATCTATTTCTGTGTGTTGGTTTTAAATGTATCTGAATTAAAAGGGGTTTTAATCTCTGTCTCTTCTGTGAAATTAGATTGTACAAAACTAAATATGACTGCTCTTCATAGTTTGCTGTTCTAGCATAGCCATAAAATGTATCAATGTATGTGTATATATGAATAAATATTTGATGACAGACACTTTAGATTATATATTTAAGCAGCCATGTCAAAACTTCGGAGGTAGATGGCTTCATAAGCAATGGTATACTCATAATACTCGCAAATTATTTTACAAAATCAAACCATGGCCTCAGCACAGATCTCATATCCTTACCAGTAGTCTGAAACCCACCTTTTCTTTAAAGACCCCTGCTAAGGTTTGTCTTGCCATTGCTTCTTTAACCAAGACATATTTGAATAATGACAGCTAGCTGTGGCTCAGCCTTCAGCACTCATCTCCCAGCAAAGCCGCCCTGGAGCCCCTGGGTTGCACCTCCATCAGCCTGAACTCGTGTGGCACTGGGACTGCTCCTTCTGGGAGACTGAGCATTGCACAGCCAGTGTCCATGCTTCCCCCTGGGACTGCCTCACTCTTCAAAATTACTTTCCTCCACCTAATGTGTCTCCCACACATCCCGCTGCATTTTCTTTTTGCCTGATTATAACAGTACTGTAGGAATGTCCATGGAATAAAAAGCTTACCCTACTGATTTGCAGTCCCAAGGGGAATTTACATTAGATGTGAAGTTGTTATTATTTCCTGAAAAGTGGTGTTATCTTCTTTTCTTTATTATTATGATTCTATTCCTACGATACTATGATGTTTCATGTAAATTTTCATGTGCTGGCATGCCTACAAGTTAATAGTGTAATAGAATGCTCAGCTCTCAACATTAGAGTGTTTTTAAGGTGAATTGCATCACATATGCCATCTCTTTGCAGAAAGAATATGGGGTTTGGCAAAACTACCTGCTGAGCAACATAATGAGATTTTTGTACAAAGTACAAGTTATTGATTATTATTGTATTTTATTTTTCTATGATTTCCTAAGAGGCATTATCAGGTCTTACAGATGGGGTAAGCCTGTTTATTAAGATATTTATTAGCAAATAAAAGTTACAGTACTGGTGGTTATTTTTGAGTTAATGGTGTTTGTTTGGCCTTAAGTTACTAATATAATGATCCACAGTGAAGCCTGTCATACATGATCATGCAAAAAAACCAAACCAGCTGCTTAACACAGGGTGGTGTGCTAATAAAGATGGACTGGCCATACGCTCCAACACTTGAGATGCTTCGGGGTGGTGTTGTTTTTTTCAGCTGAAAAATGCTCTTCTGTGCTTACCACTGAGCATTTATGCTCAAAAAGCACACACAGTTCACAGCATCAAGGAGAAAGCTGTGCACATTAAAAGTTGCAAACAGCAGTGCTCTCTTCTTCTTGGGGAACACTGTGAATCTGAATTTTAAATGGCTTTTAATGAGCTATTAAGATTCTGCAGTACTGTTCACCCTCCTCATGGTGATTCACTGAGCCATGCAACTCCTCTAGTGTTTGTCAAAGCTTTCACTGACAAAAGCATTTTAAAACTGATCATATTATGTAAATAATGCCAGGGCAATGCACGACGATCCACAAAGTAGTGAATTACATATACAATAACCAGACCCTACCTCAAAAAGCTTAAAGTTATAAGGAGCCTTTCATTGCATAAAATCACATGCATGCAATGCAAAATTGAACAGAAGTAGCTGTAGATTAATAGGAAATGAGTGTCAGATGCCCACAGTCCATTACATCCTGCTTATTTTACATGGATAGAGCTTTCTCACCAAGGACTGTCAGGTTTAACACAGTGTACATAATGAAGAATGAATATTTCATTTTAGATCTGGTTACAGAAATGCCTTTGCCATTCTGTGTTCTCCACCGAATTCCAAACTACTCCTCAGATATGGACAGATTTCAAATAGAGACAACACTCTCCTCTACCATATATATACCTCACAACCTCATTAGCTTTTAGAAAGTGCTTCATCCCAGAGTTTCAATGTGGGATTTATGCTCCTTGACTTCTCCTTCAGTGACTCATAATGCCAATACAAGGACATCTCATTTTTAGTCGGAACCTTCCTGACTTAGGAAATATGAAATTACAACTGCAGTTTACCTCAAACCTTTAGTAATAATGAAGGCAACAGTAAGAATTAGAAAGCCAAACCATAGACAAAATATTTGTAGTATTTTTGAGTTTTGAAGGTCAATGTAAAGTGCATTGTAACTGAGAGCTCCTGACAATATTTTTAACAAAAAGGACCATCCGCTATCAAAGAGTTGTTTCCTCTGCTCTCCCTCTTCTCCCCAGGGCAGAAGTTGGGACTGTAGTCTAAAAGCTGCATTCAGCATACCTGAAGCTATATTGGAGTTTTTCAGAATGAAGGGATGGAGCTCCATGAAGGAAATTTTGGGAAGTGGGAGCAGAACCATGCACACTGCCCCTCAATCATTGTTTATGTTTGTTCCAAAGTGACAGGCAAACCCAAAAAACGCACCTAAAATCTGGAATTACAGAAATGCCAGACTTTAGTGAGGTAGAGCATAGGGAACTGGGTTATCCCAGCTAGTTTGGACTTCCAGGCCATGCAGGATGAGTACATAACAGCATTTACATCCTGTGAATCCCTCAGCAGAGGTGGGAGGGTGAGGGAAACTTCTGCTGCTGTTCTAGCTAAAAAGAGGAGTCTTTTTGTCAGCATTTGGTAAATGGGACGGGAAGCCTCAGTGCTCACTGTTACAGAACCGAGGGCAGTTTTGGCAGCTAAATATGTGTGGTAGAAAAGAGTGTGGGTTTTAGCCCCTATGTGCTCCTCTTCAGAGCCCATTTTAAGTGATTTAAGTGATTTTACTTTTGTGCAGCAGACCTAAAACCCATCTGACGCGATTATTCTACGCAGTGAAAAAACAAAAAAAAAAAAAGAAAAGAAATCCCAAAGCGTATTTGCAGCCTCTGTGCCTGGCCAGGCTGCCTTCCTCCCGAAGCCCCGCTGCTGCCACTGCCCCAGTGACGGGCGAGTGTGAGACCTTCCCTACTCCGCCAAAGCGCCCGCTTCGGGACGGGCGGTGCTGCGGACTCCTCGGGTGCCCGTTCTTATTTACGGGTTTCCTTCTGTATTAATCGCAATCCTCAAGAGGATTTATCCAGGCGCTCTTGTTGCTGCTGTGCAAGGAAGAGGGGCGGTGGTCGGAAACAGAAGATTCCACGGGCGCTGGACGCGGAAAACCAAGGCGACACCCCTCAGCCCTCCCTCAGCCCTCCCTCAGCCCGCCCACGGCGCTCTCAGCCCAACGCCGGGCGCGTCGCCTCGGGCCGGCCCCGTCCCAGGGCCCGCCCCGTGATTGGCCGGAAGAGGCGGGGCGCGCGGGGCAGCGGGACGCAATTGGTGGGGCTGGGACAGGGGCGGGGCTTCGNGGGCGCCTCCCCGGCCCAGGTCGGTGCTGCGGCCGCGGGGACGCGGGGGCCGCTGCCGGGGAGGGGGGACCCTGTGCCGGCCTTCCTGAGGGACCCTGTGCCGCTTTGGCAGAGGAGACCCTGTCCCGGCCTGGGAGAAAGGACCTGCGGTCGCTGCCGGCTGCCGGGGCGGCTCGAGGCCCTGTGCTGCTGAAGGGAGGGAGGGAAGGCCGGCCCTGGCAGCTGCGATCCCGAGCACCCAAGTGTTGTCCCAAATTAGGGCCTTGCACAAGGTGTGCCAGAGGCCGAGCCACTCACAGAGCCGAGGTGTTTGATTTATTTCTGGTTCTGAGCAGAAAGGGGCGCTGGGCGGCAGGTCCACGCTGACTACCTAAGCTTTTCACTCTTTATACATTTTAACAAACAAAGGTGTTAATGTTCACTGACTGCAAGTCACCTAGTTCTCATATCGATTAGTTTTCTGTCTTTTGTTGGTTAAGGATTCCCTCAGTCTTTCCTTCCTTTTGGATCGGAGACCATTGAAACATATCCAGCCCTAAACCTAAACAAGGCAATTTCTACCGAAAAAAATCCATTTCTCTTTGTAACACCTGGACATCATTTACTTAGAGCTTATTTAAATCTCCTTTATTGTTGATTAGGCTTGAAAATAGACAAAGATTGGATACGAAAGAACATCCTTTCTTAAGAAAAAGGCTTATAGAGTTTGCTGATAAGCTCCCGGGCCAAACTCCAGCTTAAATCATTTTAGGAGATATTTAGTGTGTGCTGTGTAGCATTGTAGGCAAAATATCAGCTAGCAAAAAATGAGGGGAAAAAAAGGCACCTATAACTCCTCACAGATGAGAAAAAGCATGAAAAAAGGGGCAGGGCAAGAAGTCAAGGGTACATTTCTTTCCTGCTATGTTCTGAAATAGTGGTATGTGCCACTGGTAGGAAAATTTGTTAGAAACACGTGGCTATAATTAAAATGTTGCTAGGAATTGTTTTGTATTTAGGGTTTTGGATTTAAAAGTGAAGCCCTAGAAGTATTTTTAAGGGCTTGTATTTCCTCCTGTTTCATTTTAGGAGTGCTTACAATATATTTTTTGAGCCTATCATCTAGAATATATAGATGAAGCTCTTGATTGGATAAGAAAGTAATGTGTCTTAGGGCAGGGTTTTGTCAGGTTGATTTGATAATAAACAGCCTTAATCTGCTTTCAGAGTTGTATATATGGATTAGAAAACAAATGAGGCATAAAACAAAGGGAGTTAAACTGAGAGACTTGGTATAACTGATGTTGGGTTTGTTTAACCTGGTAATAACTCTGTGTAGCTGTAATGCACAAAGCACTCAGTAGATCACTACCAGTCCTGAATCAAAATGCACTAGATAAAGCTCTAAAAAAGATATGTATTTAAAAAAGAAAAAATTATCCTTTAGCCAGAATGATTACTTATGTGATTTTATTAAATGCTAAGTTTTAAAATTGTTAAAAAGCAGTTAATCACCATTTTGTAATCAGTTAGTGAAAAAGTGTGATGAAAAATTTGTTACTGCTCTTTTTTTTCATGTTCTCCCTCCTGCTATGGTCTCCTGGGGTAATTGAGCTTGCAACCTGAGTTATCCAGTGCTGTGTGTTTTTATTTCAATAAGAAATAAAAACAGCCTTCACCACTCCAGAAATGAATTTCTCTGACATGAATGAAATGCTTTATTACTGAAGGCCTCTCAACAGTTTCAGTTGTCTGCTGAAATTATTTCTAGTGGAATTCATTGAGGACAGACCAGGGTTATCCTCTTTGCAGAGTGTGTTTAGCCAGGTATTGCAGGGGAACACGTGATGTAAGCTCCTTTGAATGTGTCACTGCCAGGTAACTTCAGCCAGAGTCTGGGCAGCAGTAGAGATTTGGAGTCTCCCTGACGTGTGGGTGAATGTTTTGGTGTCTGTTAGATCTATTTTAATCAGTTTCTATTTGTGGTGAATGAAGAGTTCCTAATTTACACATGTCAATATTGGCAAAACCTGTTAGAGCTCGAATTGAATCAACAGAGGGGGCTTTATTGCACGGTTCAGTAAGTTTTTTAGGATATGCTGAAGAAGGGAAATTGTGTTTTGTTGTCTGAATGGTGGACTGCTGACAATCTGAGGTAAATATAATGGCCCAATGTAGTGTTGGGGTTTTTTTGCTCAGTTTGGTGGGAGCCCTGGTGGCGTTGCAGTTGTGCCCCTGTTCGGGCTACTCAGAAGGATGGCAACATTTCTGCCCAGTGAATCAAGGGCATTGTGTGATACAGACAGGGCTATAAACAGCCAGTCTACTTTTGTATCGAGGCCTCCTGGCTGTAATCAGCTTACCCTCCATGTGCTTATGTGCAGAGCCAGCCTCTGGGACAGTGTTTGTGTAGGGTCCTGCTCACGCCGTCCCTTCCCAGGTGTGAGGTTGCTCAGCCCCATGCCCACCCTCGGTGCCAGCGCTGCCCTACATGTAGCACTTTTCCAAGAGCTCTGATTCCCTGAACAGGTGATCCCTGTGATTCCCAGCCACAGCCATGGGATTGTTTGACAAGCTGGCAGGATGGCTTGGGCTGAAAAAAAAGGAGGTTCACGTTCTGTGCCTTGGCTTGGACAACAGCGGCAAAACAACGATCATCAATAAACTTAAACCTTCAAATGTAAGTAGCCTGCTTGGTTCACTGCTGGATGTTTGTTTAATCTGGGTTTGCATGCTGTTATACTGGATGTGCCCGTGGAAAAGATGTGAAGAGCCTGTGATTTAGTACAGTGGAACAAATACATTTTAAGATTTCCAACTAACTAAAACTAAGTGTAAGCATTCACATGCACATTATGTTCCAAAAAACCTACTGTTAATGTGGCTCACTTTTGTTAAGGTTACCCAATAAGGAAGGGTTTCTGATGGCTGAAGTCAGGGTCTGAAACAGTCACTTAAATCACTTAAATAATTGCTATAGGACTGCAGTTACAAGTGATGTTGAACATTTAGGATTAATGCGATTGTATGTCAATTTATCACGTTTATTTTAATCTCTTCCTGAAAAATAAGAAGTGCATAAGAAGTAATATGAAAATGCATATTTAAGGGTGAGTTCACTGTTTTTAAAGCAGAATAATTTTCAAAATAAGTAGCATTAATACATTCAGTTCATTCATCCAGTGAAAAGTGTTTGAAGCCACTAGGAGTATACAGTATTCTGAGCAAAAATGAAAGTAGAGTTGCCTTGTTTCAGGATATGTTTATGGAGATGAATTTTGGTAGGTATGTTCAAAGCCAAAGGTTGTGCATCTTGGTTACGTGCATCTGGAAAACTGATTTCTTCTGTTTCTATCAGGACACAGCTTTTTAAAATTATTATGATTAATTTTCATTGAATTTTAACTGATGAGTCCACTACGTTCGTTAAAAAGTGTGACATGGTGAAGAGTCTGTTACTCTTCCATTCCTGGCAATTATTCTTCCACTGAAAATTGAGTAGATTTATAAACAAAGACTATAAACTCCTTGCTCTCTGCTGCCAGTTGTTTGGGAGAAAGACTACAATTTGTACCAGGCAAATTGTATATTTATGTAATTACTGAGACCTTTTTTAATGTCATGCCTTAAGCAGTAAAGGATTCCTAAGCAGAGTTGAACGCAGACTTGAAGATTTATCACAATAATGGGTGTTAGAGAAGGTCTCAAGGGAATTACATGAGTAGAATAAATAGAATTTTTTGGTAATGAGGATTTACTTCATTTAACATGTTGCTTTAGGAGGATAGCTTTGCATCCAACTTGTGTAAGTTCTACCCTTGCAAAACATGCCAAATAGTCTAGCATGAAACAAATGTCATTAGATCAAAGTTAATAAAACTGCTTATTTTTAGTAAACTCAATGGACAGGTGCTTTTGAGCTCTGGGTCAAAACCCAGTCTTCTTAAGAACTGCTGCTTTGCCCAGGAGCAATATATTAGGGTCTGGAAAATACAAATGTTTTTCTGTCTGCAGTTGTTTCTTTTAGACCTGCCTATGCATGGTGTTTGGAATAAGGGGCTCTAGGAGTCTGTTCAAGGATTGCATGTCACTTTCTCAGACAGCTCTGTAATCTATGGGATGTGACCTTTCTTCCTGCTCAATATCAATGCTTCTTAGAGGAGCTATTCTTTTCCACCAACTTAGCTGACAGGTTCCTTGACCAGCTCAGTAGTAAATCAGTTATCAGACAGATCTCTTAATAATGCTTTGTGTTTTGGCTGTTCCAGTAGTGTCCACTCTATTCCCCAGAAAATACAAAATCATTGGTTATGAGTTACTTTATTGTTCTGGGAACCTTTTTAATATTGCACAGTTTGGGGCAAAAATAGATCTGTAATGTATTCATGTTTCAAATATATTTCAATATTTGCATTTTCTAATTTAGTTGTAAAATCTGTTTTCTTTCCTTCAAAGGCTCAAACTCAGGACATTGTTCCAACAATAGGATTCAGTATAGAGAAATTCAAAACTTCAAGGTAGTACTTTCTTTCTTCATTAGCAGTAGTGATTATGATACAATAGTTGGACTTAATTATCTGTTTCAGTAGGTTTGTAACTGAGGATCATGTGTGGTGGTGTAATGACATGATACTGCAGTTTGTTGAAGTGTGGTACCCACAAGACCTAATCATGATTCAGGACTGGATGTGTTAGAATATGATGTGTGGTTTGTGCTGCTATAACACTATTACAAAAAAAAATTTTAAAAGTTTTTTAGTTTTTTTCGGCAGCGTGTATAAATATCTAATCCCCGTCTGTTGAGAATTTCAGAATAGGGCACTGTTACAGACTGGAGGAGAGACAGCTGCTGAGGTGGCAGCCTATATTCCACTCTCAATCTGGTAACCTAAATTAAGCACTCTCACTGGAGGTACTCTGAACAGATTGCAGTGTAATCTCATTAAATGCAAAAGGATGGCTACAGCATTAGCAATGTAAAGGTGGCAGGAGCAAAGACCAGAAAACAAAGTAATAAGTCATTAGTTGAATGAAGACTAAGATTTAGTTTAAGAATGTCCTGACATTAAGACATTTCAAGGAGGCAGTATGATTTTGTTATTCTGTAGCCTTCACTGGATATTTTTAATGTGTGCAGCGTGGCCTGTGTGGGAGATCTGCAAGAAATTTGTTTATTCCTTGAGCTGATGTGTGAGACTCAGTGGTTTCATATTTCTCTTAGAGCCTCCACAACTGAATTCTGTCTCAGTGAAGTACATTAGACGGGTTTCGGACTTCCTGTGTGAGAATCTGAATTAATTTATATAGCTTTTTTTAAATTCTGATCCTATAGTAAGAGAGATGATGACCTGTAAATACACCATGTAGAATGATTTTTAAAAAAACCAAAACAAACCCTAAAAACCCACCCAAAACATCAAACTCTACAAACTGACAAACCCACAACTCTCTGTCTGGACACAGAGTGGAAAGAATGTCTGGAGAGCTTCCTTTTCTTAACCTCCTTGTTTTGCTCTGGCCCCCATTCAGGAGCTATATGGGACTACCCTAAAAAGGAGAACCTAATTCTGAAGTCAGTGTTGCTTCTCTAGACATTTCAGGAATGGATGAGAACTTTTTGTAGTGTTCATTAAGTTGCCTTGCCTGTTTGTAGTGTTTGGGTGAAATATCACAGTTACAAAGACTGCTCTTTGTAGCTCGGTCATCTGAACTTACCTGTTTTTACCAAAACGTAATTTCTTTTTTTCCTAAAAGTGGATTTTATTTTTTTTTTAAAGCCTTTTATCTTGTATATATTTATGCCTGTCTAGGGACAGAATTTAAGAAAGTCTGTAGATTTTATGTCATGGTTCATCTGAATTTCATTTACTCATAAACAATATTTGATACCAGCTTCACAGAGACAGAGACTGAATGGGAGCTTATTTTGCATTTGATGTAACTTTAAATAATTGATTTAGTTCTTTTATTCAGACAATAAATACATTTTCCATTGTGAAATATTTCCATAAGAAGGCTGCAAAACTGAGTAGGATCATTTGAAGGCAGATAGTGCAACCAGAGTCCTTTAGGGAATTTTTCTCAGTTAATTTGGATTCAAGTTGATACAGCTTTTTTTTTGGTCAGGGTAGCAAAGAAAATGGTTTGGGTTTTGTTCTTTTTTCTGTGCCTCATGCACTCCTTTTCTTTGCAGTTTGTCTTTCACAGTGTTTGATATGTCAGGTCAAGGGAAATACAGAGACCTCTGGGAGCACTACTACAAGTAAGCCTATAATTTATTTTAAAGCATTGCTGTTCATATCAGCTGTTGTGTAGGTTATTTAAACAGAAGTGTGATAATATCTGGTGGTCGGAAATGATTCAGAGAAGACTTATACCTGGTGTTTAACAGAAGGTCATTCTGGATAAACACAACTTTCTATTCTAAAAAAGGAGAATTTTTACCTGCTGGTATTCTGTGCTTTCAGGGACAACTTAGGGGAACATAGTAGAGATAAGATTTAAATGTTGAAACCTGAAAATCAATGCTATAAGAAAGCTCAGGATTAATTAGGTTTACAATTTTTCAGTTCTTCTGTAGGTAAATGACTTAAAACCTACAAATATTGACTGATGACTGACATTTTTAGAGGTGAGGGAAACCTCAGAGAATAAGGCATATGGAACTAAGAACCTGAGTGATCATTCTTGCATATTATTTCTTGAACAGGATATTCTCTGTACTTTATAACACTCTGGTATTGCCTGTTGGTAATAGATAGACACCATTCTCTGGTTTTGTAGCTTTTAGTGAAACTTAATCTTTATTTACATCATGTCATTGCTATTCTGTAATACCTGATCCTGATCTAGATAACATGAACAGAATTAAACCATGCAGAAGTAGCTTGGAGAAATGGAAGGGAGAAATTCTGAAGATTATAATATTGAATAAATATTAATATCGGTTGTGGTAGAGCTTAAATTGTTTTTTAATTGAAGATTAATGCTTCCTCTCTTTCCTGTGCAAATTGTTTTAGCATTGAAAACGTGTGGCCAGGAGATCTTCATTGTTCAAGAATGTTAGATTTGCATTTCAGTAACTGATGCCCTCAGGCTGCTCTCAAAATGCTAGCACAATGCTTCATAAGCAAATAATTTTTGTGATTGCTGTATTTAATGCAGTAACTTATCCCTTGTGGGGCATAAATGGCTTTTTCATCTTAACAATAACTCCCTAAGAGTAAAAGAGTCTTTTTAGGTTATGCTGACAGTGAAATATGCACTTGTATCCACCTCTGTTCCTGATCCATTGCAGTAGGCACATATTTAAGATTAACTTCTAAGAATAATATAAACCAAGTAATTTGTATTAATTAAATAAAAATATTAATAAAATAATTACGTGCTGTTCAGTTTATAAAACTAAGCAAGATTTAATTTGGCAGGAAATTAAATCTGGTGACGTGGCAAAGTATTTGCCTTGGAGTCCTTCAAGTCTGGACTTTTCTTCTGTTTGGCTTGAAAGTATCTTCTAGGTTGTCCTCTAAGTTTATTTGTCTTAAATAATCCTAAAGTCATGTTGTGTCCCTATCCCTGTTACTTCTTTTTGAAGTATTATTTACCACCATTATTTTTTGGTGGTAAATACATGCCAGTACTCTTGATTCCTCTAGTAAAATACTGTATGCTCATGAAAATTATTTAGGCCTTTTCAGCTAATATGCAAAAGCTTTATTTACTAAAGGTTCTGTACACCAGAAAAGAATGGCTTTCTCACACAGTCTTGAGCTGCTCAGGTTATTTCTGGTTTCCAGTAGGTATAGAAATGTTTCTTATCAAAATACAAAGATAGATGGTGCTGGAGGGTAAAGAATGTATCCATAATGGTGTCTAAAAGAAATGTGAAGTGAAGGAGAAGTGCATATTACATTAAAATATCAAGTAAATATACTTTCTGTGAGTATTTATAACTGGTGTATTATGAATTGGTGAGACCTTATTTGTTTTTCAAAATAAGTTTCAATAAATGGAACATCAAGTCATAAAATATAAGTAACATCCTAAAATAATGAGTTGAATGGTTGTATATATGTTGTGACTGTGGTCATACTGACAGCAAAATGTCCTAATGATTTGAAATAGTTGAAAGTTTTTACCTGTTATTTGAAACAAAAGAAAGATCCTGTTTATGCAGGATATGTAAAACTTGAAATAACCTGCATATGCCTAGATGTGGACACAGGATTTTTATAAAAAGGTATTTGACCATTCTCTAAATAAACTTTAGTACAGGAAGTACAGAATTTATGCAAAGATCTGTCTTTTGGGGTTTTTTTGTCTATCTGACCACACTGTCAAAATAGCAGCTGCTTACGTTTTGAGTTAATTTTTCAGTCTGGGTAATAAAATTAAGCTTTTCTAAAAGGTCTGTGGTGATTGAACCTTGTAGGAGCAGATAACAACCTCAAGTCTAAAAAAATGATGCATGTTACCAAAAGACTGAATTTCAGAAATAAGACTGGTTTCAAATATTAGTGGTAAATAACAATGAAAAAAATTAGAGGAAAAATCAAGTTTGTTTGGACTCTTTTTTTTGTGTTTCTTCTGAAGCCCTTTCTTACTTACAATTTGAGAACCTATAATTTTCCTCTTTGCTCTTTTTATGTTATGCAGAGATGGCCAAGCCATTATTTTTGTCATTGATAGCAGTGACAAATTAAGAATGGTTGTGGCCAAAGAAGAACTTGACACCCTTCTGAATCATCCAGGTGAGGAGGCTTTTTTCTCCTTCCATGTCCAGAATTGTTATGTTGTCTTAAGAAAAGCCCTTATCTCACACATTCTGAGCACTTTGCAAATATTTTAGTCATTCATGAATATTAGCACAGTAATAGTCTTCAGCAAATTGTGGGGTTCTTTTTACCTATTCACATTTATAAATTGATTATGCTTCAGCTGTGTACACTGAGTTGGGTTGGTCTCTTATTAATCAATATAGATCAAAAGTTGCATTTTTTGAGACAGAATAGACTTTATGTTGAAAGCTGGAGAGTCTTTTTGTGATGACCAGCATGACAAAACTGTCTCCCTGTATGTTTTTTTCCCTGAAGACAGCTGATTCCTTTAATGTAACATTTAAATTTCTTTTGTCATCTTCATTGTATTTTTTTTATGCTTTAGCCAGAAATAAGGAGGGATAATTTCACCAGTCATTTTCAATTCCCTATCGAAGGATGCATGAGATGGAAGAGGATATGGGAGGATTCATGATCAGGGTCTTGGTTTTAGGGGTTTGGTTTGGGTTTTTTTTACATGAGACTGCATCTTAATTAAATTCTGTAATCGATCAATTCTTTGCCTTTCCATGTAGCCAACATTACTGGGATGTTTTTGTAAGCAACATGCAATTTTCACTTTCAGCACTTTTGGTAGTTGCTTTGCCTAACCAGAATTAAAAAACTACATCTAGGAAGTTTAAAAGCAAAATAATCCTGTAATTCCTTAATTATTTATTAAACTGATAGAGCCTTAACTTGTGGGATTCCCATGCTGAAAATGAGAAAGGAGAAGCTGACTTGCATTTCTAAGAAAAGTAGTGTGTGATAGGGACAAGTATGTCCCCATGACTTTATTTTCCATGAAGCCTGTGTATAACACTTTAGTTCATCAACAAAGATGCTGGAGCTGACTGGGCCTTCTTATTTTTTAGTTTCTCATTTGAGAGTATGGGCTGCTGCAAAGGCAGACACTGAAAAGACAGTGTTGCAAAAGTCACAGGGAGGGTGAGGTGAGCCAAAGGCTGCGGGTGGATTACACAGAGGCCAGGCCACTCTGTACCAAATCAGGAATTAACTGCAGCAGTAAAAGCCAATTCTGTTGGTAAAGTGGAACCACACAGAGCCAAGGGTGAGAGGTAAAGACTGCTGGAAGAAGTTACTGCCTTAATTGAGGGCAAAGAGTGAAAATGTTTAGCCAGAGTAGAAGCAACCTTAGATGGGGCTTTTCATTTAGGCACTAATGGGGACACTAATGCTGACCTAGCAGGTCAGTACTGTTCAGTTGTTCATGAATTTATGTCTTCAGTCAGGCTCTGGCCACTAAGTGCGTTCCTGAGAACCAGGAGAGAGCAGTTGTGTATTTCTGCCTTGGAGCAGCTTAGCTTCAAGACAGCAACAGTCACTGGTTTATCAGTTATGATATATCACATCTAAGAGAACCAAAGAGCTTAAAAAGTTCTTCTAGGATAATGTTCACTAAAAGTAGCTCTAAAGTGAATCAATATACTGCTGGTTTACTATATCGATATTTTTATTTGTATTTCTGTTCTTCCTTTCTTGCTGCACACCCTACTTTTTCCCAATCTATGCTTCTGTCTCTGTCATCCTTCTGGAGTGGTTTAAATGTACATGTTTACTTAAGTTTTAAATGGAATTTAATCAATTCCTGTCTCTGAAAATCTAGCAATCCATCAGTAAAACAGTTCCCTGTCTTTTTGCCAAGCTTTGCCTGAGGTTGTCAAGTGGAAGGGAGCATGTCCTGTGAAGCATTAATGGGGTTAGAAGTTGTACTAGCTGGGACTCCTTTGTAAATCAGAGCTATAAATTATTTTTACTTACAAAAATGGACAATGCATTCTTCAAATAACAGCTTGTTTAATGATGACTGTATCATATTTTGGTTTTTACTCCCAATTTCATTCTTCAGCACTTTGAAAGATGGTAGTCCATAGATTATCTGGATTAGATGATGACTCTTGGGTCACTTGATCTCCAGCACATGCTTCTAAACTAAACTGAAATTCCTGTAAACTTGAAATTCTTTGTATAAAATTGCGTATCACACATCTAGTGTCTGGGATATTTTTTAATGTATTACTTCATAACTGCTAGCAGCTAGAAAATGTTTGCTTTTCATAGTAACTGTGAAAAGTGTGGGAGGAAATAATTAGGTAACATTAGGAAATAATATAAATTTCTGTGACCACCACTTTATTTAGCAAATATCTTTGAGTGTGCATTATGAGTCTGGGTGGGTAGGTTGTGCCCCTTTCTAGTTGTTTAGAACAGCACTGGAAACTCCTTGATAAACTTGGTTGTTTTCATATGTGATATCAGCTAATTTATGTGGCTTTAATTTACCCATAATGTGCAACCTGTGGATACCAGGGTTCATTTAATTGTACTGTAAATTAATGTAAAAGTTTCAGTCAGGAGACTCAATAGCTGTTCAACTGTGGAATCAAAACAGAGATGTAATTATACTGTGCTTGTATTTTGAGGCCTTTGACTTGTATTTATGAATATCAGAGGAAAAAAGAGCTCCAGGTAGGGTAAATAGTTTGTGAGAATTGTCAGTGTTTTGATCAGCATTTACGAGCTCTGAATGAATATGGGGAGGTAGTGTTAATCTCCACTGATTCTGTGGAAAGGTTTAGTAGGGAGGTGGAAAAGAACATAGTTAGGAAAGTTCAAACCATTTGAGCATTGGTAGTTTGTTGGGATTTTGAGGGTTTTTATCATCCTCCTGCTCATCAGCAGAGGCGGATGTCTTCTGTTTGACATTTTAAAATAAATCCTTAGCTTGTTTCCTATGTGAAATACCCTTTTATTTTTACAATTTAAAAAAGAGCCTGTGTAGTAATTTTCATTGGGGTGGTAGTGTGTAAGTTCTTTTCCTACCAAGCACTGATTGATGGACTAAAACCTAGATTTTCTCAAATCCTTTATATCATCCTTTCTATAAATAATATGAAAAACTCTGAATTAGTCTTGGTGATGGCAATTTTTTGGCAGTGTTACATCTGTAACTTTGAAGAAAGTATACTTTGTTTCTTTTCAATGACCATATAATCTTTTGGGGTACTTTGTGAGGTTTAAGCTTGTCTATGTGTAAGAATCCCAGAAATTGCCAGAGTACTTTGTTTGGTCTGTAGTTCTCACTGCTAAAGTCCTGCAAGGGAAGGGAGAATAAAGGATGTCCAGACATGAGCAGTTTTTTCCAGTTTTATAAATTCTATGAAGTAATGGATGCTTTCCAGGATGCTAAAGGATAATTCAGACTACCTTTCTCAACTATTGTTGTGATCTTATGAATGAACACAAATGATTTCTTCCATCCATTTTATACATCCAGTCCTCACTAAGCAGAAGTGTGCAGTGATTGTAGGCAGTGGTTTGATCTCTTGTTCCTCAGCTTCACCAGCAATTCCTATCTCCAACTTGAAGTGGGGGTATAAGGTAGGGGGAGAGGGGGTGGAAGATTCCAAAGCCTGCAAGGAAGTTTGGGAGCATTCTGGAAGCATGCAGCAGAGGCCAGGTGACCCAACAGTGTGTGCATCTTGGTAGGATAGAACCTTCAGAGAATTGCAGCTACAGGTGAGCAAAATACCTTCCTGTGTTGTTTGTAGCTTGTTACATGCAGAGATTAATGAGTGTTGTCTCATGTCCTGAGGGTTCTGTCTCTGCTCATGCCTAGATATTAAGCACCGTCGACTGCCTATTCTCTTCTTTGCTAACAAGATGGACCTCAGGGATGCAGTGTCCTCTGTGAAAGTGTCTCAGTTGCTGTCCTTAGAAAACATCAAAGACAAGCCCTGGCATATCTGGTAAAGTTCTCTCTTTCCCTCCTTTTACTGGTGTTACTTTACACATTCCTATTTTAGCCCTGTCATACCACTCACTACTGTATAAAAGAAATCGAGTAGGTAAAAGAGAGATTCCACGTGGGAAAACAGTAGTAATATTAAAACACTTATGGTGAAACTTGTTTTACATGTATAATGTAAAACATTAATTTAGACTGTGTCCCAAAAGTTTTCACAGCAGAATTCTTAGCCAAGTAATAGAATGGAGGATTTCCAGTGAAATCAGAAGGCAGGGTTCATATCAGAACTGCCGTTATATTTTGCTGGGAAATTGAGTAGAATTGTTATCAGAGTGCTCCTGCTAGATTACCCTGCAGGTTTGAGAATAAAACTTTTGGAGTTTTTTTCCACTCTGCAAATGCTTCAGTAAACTGTTGTTGAAAGGCCATTTAGTGAACTCTTCTCTTCTGAATTCAGAGGGACACTGTAGTCTTAGTACTGAGGCACGTTTGAGGGCATTTTTAGTTGTAGGAGCTAGAGTCTTTTCTTCCTGAAGGATGTAAGCTTTAGAAGGACTCAATGCTAGTGTTCTCCTTTGATCAGAAGAGTTTCATAGAAGTTAGGTTTTTTGTCCTACTAAGTCCTCAGCTGTTACAAATAAAAGCAAAATCAGCAGCTAATTTCATTTTAGAGCCTTTAATATTAAATTTGATTACCTGGACATAGTTTTGGGTTCGCTGCTTTTTGTCCAGAAATCATGCTGATGAATTCCCAAGCTTCTTGGAATATCATTTTACAGGGAACCACAGTTGCAGTCCAGATTCACTGCTATGCTGGTTTTCATAAACTGAAGAATGAAGGGCATTTAAACAGTTATCCCCCAGTGATTCAGCAGATGGATTTACACTGCTCTCAGTGTAGCAGAAGAGTTTTATACATTAACAGACACTGCTGGGGTTGCTGTTCCAATGAAGTCTGTGCACACACACATAATTCCTTCCTCCAGCATTCCCACCGTGTGTAGGAACTGTGTGGGAGGACAGTTGGGCTTCATCGTCTTGAAGGTCTTTTCCAGTCTAAATGATTTCATGATTCATGGCTGCTGTCGGAGGGAGTAAACATCTTTTACAACATTGTCTGAGGAAGGAGGTGCTGCAGAACAATGTGTCTGCCTCATGTGGGAGCTCTCCCAGAGCCTCTCATGTTCTAGGGATGATTCCTTCTGCTTTGAAATTGGAATTAAAATAGATCACATCATGAAATGGTGTTTCCCTGTGAGGAAGGTACTCTGTATCATTTGAGAAGCAGTCTTCTCCATGGGAAGAAAACTTAAGGAAACTGTATGTGATGCTACTTTGCAATTATGTAAATTACAACTATAGTGATGACTCAACTAAAACTGGTATTTTTACAATGTTTTTGTAATTTGGTTTGTTTCTTTCAGTGCCAGTGATGCTCTTAAAGGAGAAGGATTACAAGAAGGTGTGGATTGGCTCCAAGGTATATAATACGTAATTCTCTTGCTTTATTTTCACTCTGTTAAACTTTTTCATTTTGTAAGGTTTTTTCTTTATTATTTCCTTTGTTTTCTTCCTGTCCATTTCTGCTGTCAGATCAAATTACGCAGTGAGTACTAAAGCTCTAGCTCATGTTTGCTTTTCATTTACCTCCTTAATATACACAAAACATCCTGTGGGTTTGCCTGACCAAAGTGTGTATTATGAAATATTAATGCACACTCTTGCAAACAGTGTAACACTTTAATTTAAGCAATGTCAGATCCCACACTTCAGTTTCTTATTGTAGTAGTTCAGTTCCTTCTTTAATTTTTCTTAATGTCCTGTTCCAGTTTTACATTACTTAATGTTATATATCAAGAAATGGTGAAAGAAAATAAGCCAAATACGCTGACAAATACACTGGTTTTAATTATACACCTTCAGCTCTTTAATCTAGAGCCAAAAGAAGAATTTCTTACACTATAACGATTATAGGACATGCAGACACTCATAACTGCATGGAAAATATCAGATCCAGCTTGGATAATGTCTGACATACATCTTCCTTAATTAGAAACTTGGTACAGATGTTGTGTAATTACAAACTTGGTACAGATGTTGTGTCTCCCTCTGTTGTGTGTTGGTAAGGCGCTGATCTCTCTTGTCCTGCTCAATGTGTAGATTAGTGAAGTAGTGAAGTGTGGCATAGTTTTGGCAGACTGATGCCAATTTCAGCTCCCTGAGTGGCGGTGCTTGTGCTTGTGAGTGTGAGTGCTTTGGATGGTGCGGGCTCGGCTGAAGTGCGGTGCTGCCTGTGCTGTACCCCACTGGCCGCCGGGTGTCAGCGCTGGCCCAGGGACAGAGCCTTCTTCCGCAAGGATTACAGCCAGCCCTGGCCCCGGGTTAACTCATCCCCACTGGTCTGGGGACACCAGACTGTCCTTTCTACTTAGACTCGTCCTGCTGACTAGAAAAAGGTGGTTTGTTTTACCGAGTTATTGTGGAGTACAAAAACATTCGGTCATATTTTTAGAGGGAGGGCTGCTCGCCAAAAATAGTCTTTAGGAAGAGATTTACTGCATTACAGAAGAGCAGTGATGTATTCTGCACCAGCTAAAATAATTCTGAGATGGGGATCTTGGCAATGGGTTTCCTCCTCTGCTGCATCCTACCACCATAGAGGCAGATTCCAAATCATAATTTTTCCTAATTTCAGGCATAGTTCTGGCTTAGTGATGTTTTCTTCCTATGTTCAGGGTCGGCTTCTCTTGAAGAAACCTTTTCAGTCTCAGTCAAAATTTTGGGTTCATACATAGCTTCATGCTACTAAAAGAATCTCAAATGCTTGTGTAAATATTTTCTGACAAAATATTTAAGTTATATATGTGGATTTTTTTTAAGCACAGCAAGCAGATGCTTCTGCTGTCACTCACATAGGTCTTCATAGCTATTTGATTTTTATGGAGTGTTAAACTTCTTAATTTTCTGAGCTGAAATTCCTCATTAATAGGCTCTGTCTGAAAATTTCCTTTAACTCCCTGGTTCAGTGAACCCAAAAGCTTTAGAGGGGTTGAGTTTAAACTGTATTGTTGCTTAGCACATGTAGTTTGGCAATTATATGTTTAAAGGCTGAATGCTTTGATATTTGAAGAACAAATTTTTACCCTTGATTCTCTTCATTCCTAGAGCACTAGATGGAAATATTTGTAACAACTCTGTAGTTACAGCAGTCCCTAAATTGCAGCCTGGGGATGCCATAAAATTCAGGGGAGGAAATGACACCTGGTGAATGAGCACACAGTTCTCCTTGTCAGCAGCCAAGCTTTCATTAGTTACCCTTTGCAGACCCATTTCACAGCTGGGGTGGCAAGGGCAGAAAGTTTTGTCTTTTTTTTTTCCTACTGAAGGCTGAGTTTGCTATTTTCCTATTTTGTAATGGGGTTGCTATTGCTTCAGCACATTCTCAGTAGGGTCAAACTAACCTGTCTCTCAGCATTCCCCCCTTAGTGGGGCAAATTGTGCTGATTTCCATATTTTGTAATGGTATGCTGGATGCTTTTGGTAGCTAAAAAACATTTGAGGTGAGCTGAGAAGTGGTAATCAAGGAGCAGTGTGGAGAAGTGTGGCTACTGAGAGCAAAGTTTTGATGTGAGTTATTCAAAACTGAACTTTAAATCTTTTGCTGTTGGACAGTTAGCTGATATTCAGTTATGTGGAAACCAAAATGTGTACAAGGAACTGAAATACATACTTCATAAAATAAACTTCCAGGTCTTATTGTCATCAAAGTGATCTTATAAGCCTGAAAAAGAGAGAAATTGAATCAGGTGAAAGAGTGTTCCTGTTTCATAAGCAAGATTTGGAGAAAACTTGCCTGTACAGGATTTTCAGAAGTGGATGAAAGAGCAAGTCGAAAACAACTCTGTATAGTCCCCCATTCTTGTAACTACACCAAAATATCTAGATCTATTTTATGTTTTCAAAAGGCAGAATGCAGTAAGAATTCATCTTTGTGCTAAGACTAGATGTTTCTTTTTATTAACAGATCAGATGCAAGCAATGAAGACATGAGAGATAAATAAAGGATCTATGGCGTTCTTTTACACCCTTTGTCAGTAGGTGTACAAGTATCTTGGAAAGGAAGAATGATTTGAAGAAGATGAACACTTCAGCTAAAATATCCTGTATTGTTTCAGTTTAGTATCTCTTCCAGGAAAACTGAATGTAGACAACTAGCACCTCAGGTATGCACATTGATGAATTAAATTGAATCTTGTGACTGGAGAGCGTATTTAAACAAAAAAGATTTGTGTTAACAATAAACATCTGCATTCATTTGAGGTTTAGTTGATAACTAGCCATCAGCAAATGCCCCTCTGTTTTTTTGGGGGGACACCTTTTGAGCAAATATTTATTTTCCAGAGAAAGAATAATCAGCACTTCCTGAAATACAGCTATATAAGATACCTACTGATTTTAGATGCCCAATTTTAGGCATTACTGGCATTTTTTTATATTAAAGTTTGATGTTGGGTTTTTATTATCCATCTTTACTAGACTTCTATAAGAATATTTTAATTAAAGATACACAGATTCAAATGTTCAGTGTATTTGTTATAGATGATTGCAGATGTTTTTAAGGAATTGCTTTTAATGAAATGTTATTAATTGGTTATATTTGCATTCCCATCAATAAAACTTCAAATATATGACATGCCCTGGTTAGGTTTTTTAACTTTAATATGCTCATTGATGGTCTTCACATCCTAGAGATTTTTGGATTTCTGTTAGCTTCATTTGGAATTTCTTCATCCATTTTTAAGTGGGAATAGCAATGTATGCTGTAATAAAATGGTATCTCTGTTGCCAAGGTTTTTTTATTAATTGCATATATTTTTTACACTACCTAATCAACTAGATTGGTAGTGTAGCTCTTCCAGATACTTAAGGAGCATAAGATGCACAGAATGGGTCAGGCTGGAAGGGACCAGAGTGGGGTCATCTGGCCCAGCCTCCCTTCTCGGGCAGGGCCATTCCAGAACACAGGATTGCATCCAGGTGGTTCTGGAATATCCCCAGTGAGGGAGACTCCTCAGCTTCTCTGAACAATCTGTTCCTGTGCATGGTCACTGCACAGTAAAGAAGCTCTTATGTCCAAGTGGAACTTCCTGTGCATCAGTTTCTTGAAAGTTGTATTTTGAAAACATGGTTAAGGAACAGCTCACTGGTTTACTAAGTTGTTATTATGAAATGTATTATATACTTCTGTTGTGTATAAAGACTGTTTTACTTTCAAGGATAAATTTAATAAACTTTCTGGCTTCAAAGATGTACCATAAGTAACAAATGAGAACTTTATTTTCGTTCTGCCACCTCTTCCCTTTTAATGCCTCCTCCCCTGTTCAGGAAAGGAGCAGACTGACTCCATTGAATCAGTGATTACCTGATCCCTGTGGGATATGTAATATGCAGCTCTTGCAAAAGCTTCCCCACACACCCATTAGCAAATAAAACACACAAATGTTCTGTCAGCATGCCTTCTAGGCCTCACCTAATAGAGAAATATTTGGAGCAAAGGGAGCTGTCTGAAATGGGAGAACAGTGTCATGTCCTCTCAGTTATTAAACAGTTAAATTTAACTCTTCTGCTTTGCCAGAGTAAAATCTCACTGTAAGAAATCTTTCTTACAGGATGCTGTGGTTCTTACAGTTCAATTTGTCATGGAAGTATTTTCATGTGTCTTTCTGTGGCACCTTTGGCCTTTTGTCAACTCTTATGTATCTATACAAAAATGAAGTACAAAGGAGGAAAAGTAATGCATAATGCTGAGAAGTTTTCCTCTGAATTCTGGTTTACATTGCATTGGATAATATAGTAATTAAAATAATCACAGAATGGGTAGGAAGGGACTTTAAAGATCAACCAGTTCCAACCTCCCTGCCTTGGAAGGGGCACCTTCCACCAGACCAGGTTGCTCAGAGCTCCATCCAGCTTAGCCTTGAACACTTCCAGGGGTGGGAAGACCATAAATTCCCTGGGTAGTCTCTGCCAGTGCCTCAACACCCTCTCAGTGAAGAATTTCTTTCTAATATCTAATCTAAAACTATTCTCTTGCAAAATAATACTTGTAAAACTGTTTTGCTGTGTATAAGTATTTTGTAATTATTGTAGTTCACTTATATGTCTTATTTAAATGAAACATTTAATTTAAAGTTAACAGTTTCTTTTCTACCAAAGAAAATTTAAGTTCTTACATAAAATCTATCTGCATTTCTGACTTCCTTGAATAGATCTTGATGGTTTTCTGATTTGTTTATTTTGAACTACATAAAGTGCTATGTTTATCTTATGGATTGTCTTTACTGTCATGGGAAGCTGTTTGAACCTACTGCTTTGTTCTTCCATCCACAAATCCAAGGGAAGTACCTTAATATCTTTTATTTTTTGCTCTCTAATGTGGTTAGTAAGTGCTTTTTGAAAACAGCAGTTAGTTTTTTATTTTTATTATTGCTCCCATTCTTGGTTGTCTGGTTAGATTTTGTTCTGCAACATCTCTTTCTGTTCCTCCTCTATGGGGCCACTGGTCTGGAAAGAGTGGAAATAGGAGGGAACAGTCCTATTAACAAAATGCTGGATTTTTAATTTTTCCCCCCCTTATTAGTGTTTCAACCATTAGTTGAAATTTGAGAACATTTGTGTTCGTTCTGTGAACATTAAACCTCCAGAGGGCATCTCTACATACTCAGCTCTCTTTCCCACCTTGGGGTGCAGGCATGGGTCACCAGCATCCACAGGTGCTACAGCCCTGAATTGCTCTAAAAAAGTTGGATTTGGTACAAAGATCACATATTGCACAAAATCCTCATGTATCTGTGCAAAAAGGCTGCCTTGGAGTTGGGTTTTGTGGCTGTCAGACTTCCATGCCCTTCTCCCATTACAATCTAGGATGTTAAAATACTGAATGAGTTCTATCTGGGTGCTCCAAGACAGTTTGCATTTCCAAGTTCATGGTGCCTGAGGAACAAAGCAGACAAGGGAATATTCCTTTTTTTGATCCATGTCACTGTAGGTGTGTTCATTAAGTGGTAACTTGAAGGGCAATTGAGTGACCAAAGGAGACTCAGGGAATTTGGTCTTTACACCTCACTCAGTGGTTTTTGCTGTTGCTTCTGTGCATGCTGCCCTCCTACATAGTTATTAATTTCTTTTAAATATGCCTGGTCAGGCTTAGAACTGTAGCATTTTCAGCTGAAATATGGTGCAGTTGTTTTCACGTACAAAGTGTTGCCTTCTAGGTCTCTTTGCTGAGGAGGAGGGCAATCAGGTAAATGTGTAAATCCTAATTTTCCTAGTTGTGCCTCTCTAGTACTGAGAGCATGGGAATATTATATTTAACTACTACTTACAGCTGTGCTGAGAGCCTGCATGGCCTCAACACTCCTGGGCAATTTCACATGAAGCAAGTGCAGTTCTAAGTGTGAGGATGTAAATGTAATGGAGCCTTCTTTTAATCTCAGCCTTCTAACTGTAATTTGCTTGGGGTGTTTTATTTACTAATATGAAAGATAAGCTGCTGTAAAAGACCAGACATAATAGCACAGCTTAGTTGTCTGCAGACAGGCATTCTGATGTGGTAATATGTGGAATGGTAACGTTGTACTTCAGAGCTTCTGTAAAACAGCTGTGCAACTGTTTTGGAAAGCAGCTTATCTCTTAGAAGCTTTAACTAGGAAATATCATTCTGTTCGTAATAAGAAGGAAAAGTAATGTTGATTCAAAATGCTTGTCCTTAAAAGCAACCATTTATTAAGCCAAGAAATTATGTTTAATCTCTAAATAATGGGGGAGTTTTTGTTTGGTTTGGATTTTTGTTTGTTTGCTTAAAGTTTTACTTGTTTTTAAAGTTTTACTTGCTTGGAAAATCACTGTTTTTATGATTAATTCCTGTTATCCGTTTATCTAGTTCTTTCTGGCCTGCCTCATTTCTGTTTTACAGAAATCCTTACAAATCTTGGTCCTCAACTTTTTGGTCTGCTTCTTTAACTTTTGCTGAGTAGTCTGCTAGTGATACTTTGCAGCTCCCTTCTTGTTGTTTTGGTTTTGGGTGGGTTTTTTTGAGAAACAAAATAGATAATGACAGAAGGTCACAGAAGACAGGACTAAAAAAGCAAAAAAGGTTACTACCAAGAAAGTTTCCAAGTCTCCTCTTTCAGAAAGATCAGGAAAGTTTGTTTTCAAAGGTCAATTTGATATGCCCTGATCATTTCTTATTATTTTCACTGCTTAATTTTAAGTAGTTACTGTTACCATGCAAACTAATATTGTGTGTAATGTCTAATCAGAGTTCAGAATTCTAAATGCTGTCTTGTAACAAATGCCAAGTGTTTTTAGTAATATTTTGTAACCATACTCTAGTTCAAGGCTCTGCAGCAACCTGTCACAGTAAGTTACATCATGAAAGCATCTGTGTTGGTGTGAACCAGCATTTGTAATTAACTTGCCACTGTTCAGTCAGTTGCATTGCTACTTAATTGGTTGAATTTTTCTGGCCATATGAAATGCTTGCTCTCACAAGTACAGCATGTACGTGAAAATGTACTGTTCCCCTTCAGTGGATGTCAGGATCTCTCCATGCAAATCAGACATGTTTTCTTATTCCACTCTCCTAATGACAGCATCAAATCCCCTCCCACTACTCTTTTTCAAAATCAATCCTTGAAATGAAAGCTAGGCTCTTAATGTCTCTTGTCTACCAGCACATAATCTTGTCTTTTCCAAACTGTTTACCAGAAGATGAACTTAATGGTATTGCAATCATATTAGGCACCAGCTCAAAAGGGGGTGTTTGTAATTTCTCTGGGATTCAGGGAGCACCTTTGAAGAACAGGGTAACAGTAAAAGAAGTGTAAATTTAGCAACTTCATGCTAGGCAGTCTCTTGGCAAACAACATTGTCTTTGAAGATCACTAAGTAGATTGAAGGCCTAGCAAAATAGTTACTGAACCAAATTTAGTTTGCTGAAGAGTTGCCTAACAGTTCTCAATAGAGGGAAGAAAAGACAGTAAGGAAAGCTCTAAAAAAATCAAGGATGTTGGGATGTGTGGAAGAAGTTTCTTTGGGTTGGAGTCATGCTAGTGAATATTAAAGAAACCTAAGCCTCATGAGGCTCAGTGAGGTAACCATGATAAATTACTAAAGTGGATGCTTGGCAGTACAGACTAATGAGAGCACTCCCATCAAACTGCTTTTATGATGCAAGAGAGCTGGAGCTGAGAGCCTGATGTCCTAATCTGTGTGGCCTCAGGTTCCTTTAGCCAGAGCTTTTCCAAGGGCTTCTCAGTCCTTGGAGCATGCTGTGCACTCTTGGCTTTGAGGTGTAGTTTCATCCAAAAAGAATTCAGTTCGTGTCCTCCCAGCCAACTCTGTGATGTAAACAAAAGCACTGTTAGTGAGGATTATCTTTAAAATACCCTTGTGACCTGAATTACTGCACGAGTGGAGGCATGCCTGTACAAACTTAAGAGGGAAACAATCCCAAAGTTTTCAAACCGTGGGGTTGCAACCATGTGAAAGAACAGCAGAACTTGGCAAGAAGTCTCCACAAGCCAAGGTTCCCCAGGAATAATGCCAGTGAAATATTTAGGAAAAATGCAAGTTTGTAGTATGCTTCATTTGGAACTGGGGAAGTTTATTCCATAAATACAGGATATAACCATTGGACAGGGATTAAGGGGTAAGACTTCCAACTTGAACGAAATGGTATAAGGTCAACTGTGAAAAATAGGCTGTCATGAGTAAATAATATTAAATATTAGGAGTATTTAAGTCAATAATAAAAGAATCATCTGTCAGGCATCCTTGCTGTTCTACTTAAAATATCACTCTGCAAGTAAATCTCTCTTTGTTCTAACCTTATCCACCAACATTTATTAGCATAAATTGAATGGAAAAAAAGTGTCTAAAAATTAGGGTAATGAGTAACAAATGGAATCAATGAATCAGAACGTGTGTGTTGTTTTCAGTGATAGCAATATTCCAAGGATTTTGTTCATCATTTATTACATCATTAATGGATTACATTAAACATCTTGGTCCCAATTTAACATTTTTATCTGTGATGTGATGTTGTTGGCCAGTCATTAATTCTTGCTTTAGAGGAGTAAGGACTGGTGAAGTGTTTCTTTTCAAGGGTTGCATGTTTCTTCTGGGAAAGGTGGTGCTTTTCTCATGTAATACTTGGGTTTATTCCCTCTTCACCCCCCTTTTTTGATGTGATCTTTTACATCCTTAGGTAGTTTTCAACAGGAAAGTGTTACTCTGTTTTGAGATGCCTAGAACCTATGCATAATTGTTTTCTAAGTCCTCTGCTGAACTTTAAATCAACAGCAAGTTAATGCTCTAAAAAAATTTTGGCAGCACTTTCAAAGCAGGCTAAATTGATCTATGAACTAGTCCAATCTAGTGGTTAGAAGTATTGCTGTATTTTGCAATTAACTTATGAGTCTCACGATTTCTTTAATTGGTACCATTATAAAATAAGATCAATCGCTATTGTGTTAGAAAACAATTGCAGAACAGCCACTTCAGTGCTGATTTACCAGTATTATTATATGTATGTATAAAAATAATATAATAAAGCTATGCTGTAGCCTTACAGTTCCTGGAAATTAAAATACATATATGCAAAATCAAGTTGTTCAGGTTGTAGGAATATTTTTAAATACCAAATTTCCTTTTTACCCATTTTACAACTGTTAAAGTACTACTTAGTTCTCTGTCTACTCTGATAAGTCATGCAATGATTTAAAAAAGCATTAAAACCTCCTCTTTTTGTGGGTAATCAGTCTCATGCTTTCCTTGAGGTGTGTGTTCTGTCATCATGTCAGGTAATGCATTTTAGTAAGTCCTTAATTTATGCAGGATACAAAATATCTGTGTGATTTCTTCAATGCTGTAGCAATGCCTAAGTTGTGAAGTGAATGACAGGCGACCTGATATTGGCATCAGCCTAAATAAGAATACTTCCATCAGTTCCTAATATAAAGAAAAATTGACAGGTTTATCCAGAGAATTGGTTTACCAGAGATAATGTGAGCCTTTATTTTCAGCAGCAGTTCAGCACACCCTGAAAATTGGAAAAAACAGTTCATCTTTTATTTCTGAGCTACACTAAGTGCATTCTATAAAATACCATCTTCCATTGTAGAGAAACCCCTGTAGTCTTCTTTGTCATATTTTATTGGACTAGAGCTGTGCATTACATACAGAAAATATTTCTAAAGAACAACATTGGACAAAAAGACTGTTTCATGCTCATATCCCCATTAGCCAAACGTTCCCTTGTGATGGTGTTTTCTTTGCTGAAAAAGCTTTTCTGCCCTGACTTTACTAATGAATGCTTGAGTGAGGAAACACGGATTACTCCGAATTTTTGTTCTTGGGTATTAGAAGAAGTCTTCTTTCCCCTACTAAAGGTTTTGTTGTGTTGAGCTTAAAAAGAAAAATAAATAAATAAAACCCACAAAATAAATTGGAGGTGTGTGTAGGGGGTGTCAGTTATGCTATTATTTACCCAGCTAACCAGGCAAAGTCTGATCAACGGTCATTGAATTCTTACAAACTTGGCCTTTAAGATTTCTTTCTTACCCTTTTTCTGTGTGTTATACAGACTGTTTACTGTTATGTGGAACTTGTATGCCAAGAATTAGACTCTGTTTTTCTGTTTGTTCTGTAATAAGATTGAAGTATTTTCTCCCTGTTTGGAATAACTTATGGATATAATTTGCCTACATAAGAAAAGGTCTCTTCTTTGTTTTCTCTCTCTCTCCTTTATTTTTAATTTCTTACTGGAAGCTTAAATGGAGAGGAAAATAAGTTGTTCCATGAAACCAGATGGGATTCTGCAACATTAGCAGCCAAAAGCTTTTATGATCTGTTTGGCTTAATCCATAAGAATTCTGCTTGTTAGAGACTGGTGTACTTAAAGTCATGTTTATATGCAGAATATTTTGCAGTGTATTTCTCCAGACACTAAAGATGATTATTCCTTTTGGAATATGCTCATACACATGCTCAGTATGAATGTGCTAAGGGTTTACTTTATATATATATATGTATTCTAATTTTCAAACATTTTTTATAATATTTTGTAAACGGCACAGAACACTGGGTTAAAAAATAATCTGTGTTGTGAAATCCAGCAGGAAAGACAAGGGGTGGCATTGGTGTGTCTGCAGTCAGTGGTTCTAGGAAGCTTTGGGGTCCAGGGACTTGTTTAAAGAAATCTTTGAAAGGTAGTTAAGAAAGGTAAATCAGCTGTCCAGAGGCTTATACTGTACATAGACTTGTACCACAGTTTAAAACTGCTTAGTAAGCTGCAAATTTTAAAATGTACTTTTATGTACATGCATGGAAATATGGTAAGCCCGTTAGAATAGTAATTTGATTTTATATTTGAAAGTGTGTAGATTTGTACAGAAATGTGTATATTCATTTTTAACCACACATCTGATATTCAAAAGACATTCTAGGTGGAAAAGTGTTAAATTAATTACAATGTATAAGTAGCTGGTAATGTATTTCATGGATTTCTTTTGTTTGCATGGAAGACACCTCTTTTTGAAAGCTCTTGCATTCTTATGAATACTGAATTATTTGTGCTGCTTTTTACAATATATACAATATATGTTAGAATTTGGGTGAAATCAGCTTACTGAGGCATTTTGTTTAACCACAATTTTTTGTGGAAGGCTGGTGGTGAATAGACAGATTGTCTTAGGAGGTGAGCAGACTAAGAGCAGGATGGTTTTACAGAGAGCTCATTACATGAAGTGCAGACTTTCCTGAGCTCCAGTTAGGGTAGGGTGGTTTGCAGTCATTAACATTGGTAAGATGACAAGGGAGCCTAATCTATATTTTGGATTCATACAAGTTTAATTGATATGAGGTGCTGTCAAAAACATCTTGGGAGCCTCCCAGACAAGCTGTGCTAATCAGCTGACAGTTGTCAAATCTTGTGGAATTAGCTACATACAGCCCACCACAGTATGAGGCTTCTGAGTGCTTTTCATTCCATGCCCAGGTGCAGCAAAAGTCTGCTTTGAAAAAGATTCTGTAGGTGGGTTGGTGGTTTCTTATTTGGTACTTTACAGTTAGTTTCCCCTTTTAGCACTTTTGCTACTGGGTAGGTGTAAATGTCACAAATTTACAAGTGAAAAACAAATAGAGTGGAAAACAAATAGAAGAAGCTTTCCAAAAAGTTGATTTAAAGATTTTAATTCCTAGACTGAACTTTGGCCGTAGGTACCACAGTATATAAATCTTACCCAAAATAATAAAGAACACAGTTATGTGTCTCAGAAGCTGCTGTTTAACCCCATGAGTCATTTCCAGCTGTCTTCTCCAGACATGAAGGCATTTGAACAACAGCAGCTGACCATGTGGCTGTCTTTTAAACCATTTTCAGTAAATTAAATGGAGGAACTGTGTGTTTACAGTTAAAGGATGAGGATTGCTGGAAGCTGCACAGCACATATTTCACAGCAGGAGGTCGTGGCTAGGTAGAAAATAATCCTAGAAATCCTTGTTAACATCCTTCATCTGTGTAATAACATAGCCAAGACCCACCTCTTCTATTCTGTTGGTTGCCTTCATTTCAAAGTATAGATTAGAGATTTGAAAGTCATCAGTATTTGTTTCAACATCTGGACAACGAACACTGTGAAAAATGGCTAGGAAATATTATCCACGGTGACTTCTTTATGTATCTTTATTAATTCAGGGTCTTGTGCCACCTATTACAAACCTTGCCATAATAGATTATAGACTGGAAAGGAAAACAATAGGTAAGGGCCTATTCATTATTAAAATACTGATGCTATTTATGCCACATCTACCGCAGACATGTTCTCTAAGAGCCTGGAAAATGGGAGTGCTTATTAACAAGAAAAGTAGCAGAGCTATATAAAATATTTTGATAGATAAGTGCATTAACATGTATGAAATGGAAAACTGAACATTGCTTTTGCATAGCAGAGTTGCACCTCAAAACATAAGACTACTTCTTACTATAGTGGTCCAACAATGGAAACAGTTTGAGGATGTTGTTTTCATTTAATAGTTGTGTGAAATGTGCTTGGAGGCAAAATGTTTCATTTGGAGGTTTTAAGATTACATTTCTCCCCTAGCTACGGCTTTAATGTATCATGAAAGTTCTAAAAGAAGGGTGTGAAAGGAGGGCTCCTCCTAAACCAGCATGATGGAAGCTTGCTTTCATTTTTGGTCTCCAAACAAAACAAAAGATTTGACTCAAGAATTTAAGGACCCATAAAAAGGAGGAAATACAAAAAGCACAATTAAAATTTCACCATCTGCTCACTCTAAATCAGCAAGGAGAAGGGGGAGGTTTCCCTTCTGCACGACCATTATAATCAGAATTGCAGTAGAAAAATTAAGTGGATGTGGAATAGGCACAGCACCCTCCCCTCTCTTATTTGACATTCAAGTGACACTCTGGGCAGGATGAATTATGAAAAAATGTATTGAGAGCCCCTGCTTGACATTTTCCTCTTCTGTGCAATTCTATCCCTCTGCAACTGTGTTTTAATGGTTTCTCACTGCTTTTGGTGTAGCCATATTACCTCATGTGGGCCACATGTGAGCACTCTAATCTGGGGTGGAAAGGAACCTGTTTGCCCCATCTGTTTTGGCTTGCACGTGTTGGTGCTGCTGTTAATGCTGGCAGCTGTGCTAATGTGTGAGGCCACCTGCCACATGGCAGATACTGCATCTTTGGGTAAAAGCTTCCCTTTCCCCCCTTTGCTGGAGGTGTAGGTGGCTAAATCCGAGTTCCTCTTGGCAACCCTGCTAGCAGTTCCCATTTTATTATTTTAAATGTGTCAAAATTATTTACTCTTAGGTCATGTGCTACTCAATTACTCCAGGACACAAAAAAAAAATTTAAAAAAAGAGATTCTCTAACTTGTGCCATGTTCATCTTTTATATTGATACAGTTTTAGTATTTTGATTATTTTTAATATTTTCATTATTTGCCTGCAGTAGAACTGTCATTTGGTATGCTCCTGTATTTTCTGCTTTTAGATGCAGTGAAGAAAGGAGGAACAGATTTTAGCACAAAATGTTACTGTTTGGGATTAGCATTTCTGATTAGGTTGGCTCTTTGTTCTTGGACAAGCAGAACCCTGGTAATGCTTGGTGCTGCCCTGTGGTGCCCCTCTGGGCACGTGTGGACAGCCTTTGGATGCAGCAAGGTGTTCTGACTGCCTCTGTCTCTGTGAAAACCACTCACCATATTATACTTAACTATATCCTGAGGTGATTATGAGGATTAATTAATGCTTAAAACCTTTGAAGATACCGGATGCTTTATAAATGCTAATTATTATATTCAGGTTTGCTACAGCTTAGGGATTAGATCTTACTTAAGCAATAGGTAGGGAATCTGTGAGATGTATGTGGCAAAGAAGAATTAAAAGTAATAAACAATCATGGAGAGCCTAAGCCTCCCTGCAGCCTCTTTGAGCAGTCCTAACAAATTGCCACTTTTCTAATTTGGTTTTGGAGCCTAAGTACTTCTATTTTGAATATCAGAAGGAGTGTCTTCTCTATAATGTTCCATTGAGGGCTGCTGTTAGATTTTACAGTTTTAAGTCTGATTGCCATTTCTATAAGAATTGGCAGCTATGTGTAGGTACTCTAAAAATGTGGTTTCTTGGTTTCTTCTATGCTGTCCCAAAATGAAACATTTCATGGCTTTGTGCAAAGCTTGGGGCTTCTGTATCACTGAGAGAATTGTCTGCTCCTTGTCTAGACACTGAAAACTGGACAGAACCTTGTGTACTAAGTGCTGGTCCCCTCTGTAAGATTTGTGACTGGTAACTATTCCACGAGAAAGCTACTTTTTGTAACCTGTGATACAACCCAATGCTGAGTGGTTAAAAATTGAAATGCACGCCCAATATCCAACTGTGCCTCTGTTTTTAAAATCCACATCAAAGCAATATGAGATTTAGACTACAAAGCAGAGATGTTTGCACATTTCTTAAAGATTTGTTGATACCTGAGGTAGGAAAAAGTGGACAGAAAATCATACAGTAGGGAGTTTTTTTCAGGCGTTTTTATTGCTGCTGCTCTACAGATGGGCCTAGAGTACCAGCTTCATATCCGCCTGTCACTATGACACCGTGGTTAAGAAAGAGGTTTGGGTATGGATCAAGGTGAACAAATAGAAAAAATCTTACAGAAGAGAAGTGATCACAGGCACAGGTTACCCAGAGACCGTGGAGTTGGAGCTTTTCAAAAGTCATCAGGACACAGCTGGGCAATCTGCTCCAGGTGGTTCTGGTTGAGCAGAGGATTGGACCAGGTGACTTCCTAAAGCCCCTTCAAACCTGAACCATTCCATAATTCTGTGAGATGGCACAAAACAAAAAGGAGATGAAAGAAAAGTGGAAGGTGGAGGCAGTCACAAAGAACAGCAGAGATGCTCCCTAAGATGAGGAAGTGTGGTTCTGAATTTAAAATCCTTACATCAGGATTGGTCTATTTTACCAGTAACTCACACTCAGTGAATCATTAAGGTTTCGTGCATCACCTCGATATATAAAATGAGGATAGTATTTGTCACTGTGCTGTTGCAATGGCAAGGTCATCTGTTGGTGTAGTTTGATGTTAAGTCAAGAGCGGCCACAACTCTCTGAGGAAGAAAAATGAAGAGTTTGGTATTAAAAAGCCCAAAACCAAAGAAAAAAACAGACCAAACTCCTTTCTAGGAAGTAAACATTTTTAAAGGCAGAAGAACCCCTTTCTTCCAAGCCACTTTTCGTCAGCAAGAGTGGTCTGAACTTACCCTCAAGTGATAGAGGGAGGGGAGAAGAGGTGAAGCCCCAGCAGCGCTGGGCAGCAAGCACAGATGTAGTGGCACCCAGGCTGAGCCCAGGACAGCGCGAAGCCAGTTCCTGGCTTTGCATGGACAAACGAGTGCAGGATCTGAAAGCTGGCCCGACTTATAAAGCAGTAGGCTGTCGCTGGCATTTGCAGTCAGTCAGGAGCGTAAATTCTCAAGTTTCAAATTCTTCAGAGTTTTTTATTGGTTTGCTGTTTTTTTTCTTTTCCACCTCTGATCTTTTCTCTTTGTTCACACTAATTATGATCTATTAACTTAAAAAAAACAAACAAAAAA
>VZRX01008810.1:64239-135147 GCA_013398075.1 Notiomystis cincta | reverse complement strand
GTCCGAGGGAGCTCGGGACCGGGGCGGGGGCGCGGCTGACAGCTGCTGCCATCGCCGGGGCGGGCGGGCTGTCCTGGGGTAGTGCTGCGCTGCCGGCCCGGCTGCTGCCGGGCGCTGGGGCGGTGGAACGCGGGGGCTGCCTGGGAGGTGCACCGAGCACCGCCGGCCCCGCCAGGCTCAGCAGAGCCCCTGTGGAACTTGCGCTGGCTGGCAATAGCCCACCCCGGGGCTCCTCCTCCGCCGCGGTCAGCGTCGTGTGCCCCGGCTCGCAGCCCCTTCCTTGGGGACGGAAAGCAGGGCAGGGCAGGGCGCTGAGGGGTTGGAGGGGTTGGTTTGTTTGGTTTTCCTTTTCAGTTTTCACAGTGAAAGTTTTGTTTTGGACTGGTGTAAATCAGGCGTTAATGAAACATAAATATTACTGATGTGTCTAAGTCTCAATGCAAAATTTGTGGTATATGGAAACTTTAATAAATTTTAGTGCAAGGAGACCTTACAAGATGAAAAGGTTTGGAAACTTCTTGTGTATTTGTTCCTCTTCCTTTTTTTCTTTTTTTTTTTCCTTTTTTTTTTTCTGGTGGCTGATTTCTGTCTGTAAGTAGGAAAGAAGCACAGATAAGTTTCCTTCAGTTTCTCAGGCAGCCTCATTGTTGGCCGAAGTTAATGATCATATTTTTGTGGTGAAAAGGTGTTAACTGTGTAGGCCTTACTTCCTCGGGTGTAGTATTTATTTTTTGCTTTTAAAATGTTGGTTTTAATCTGAGTCATTCTTGATAGTGCATAGGCTTGTGTTTAAACTGACAGACAGTAAATACAGTTTAATCAGATAGACAGCGGCTATCATAGTAGTTCAGTGAAAAGCTTTAGGATCTTGCATTGCATGATATCAGCAATCATAGAAAATAGAAGAGCCTATTGCTGTCTTACACTGGCTATCTGAAATGGTCTTGTAAATATACCATAAGGGGGTCACATTGCATAACTTTGGGGAGTTTGTTTTACTGTAAGCATTTGACATGCCAGCACAGCGCCAAGGATCCACAGATCTTTTATGAGCAGAAAACGTTGCATTTTTATTTCCCGAAAAAAAGAAATCGGGAGCAAGGCTGCTGAATCAAGGACATCTTTGCAATTGCTGAAATAGCTTGGCTGTTTTGTCTGGCGGGGGTGGTTAAGATATGGGGGAAGGAGAAGGTTTGGATCTGGCTGAGGACCTGGAGAGGCAATAGGAGAGGTTTCATCGGATGACGCCTTGCCAGCTCCCTATAGCTGTGGTTTGGGATAAACAAAAAAGCCTAGCGGTCAGCTCGGTGAGGAGGAGAGTGATGCCACTTGAGTGGTTTGTGCACTAAATGGCCTGTCTGTAGGTAGCACTCACGGTAGACCTACTCCACTTAACTTGGGGCTGCAGTCTAATCTCTATCTCAATCACAGTTTCATTTCCTGCAGCCAAGAGCCTTTTCTTTATTCGGAAGTCAGGATAGTCCACGCAGATATGAAAAGGCTCTGGCCTCTTGGCCTCGTTCTTGAACTCCTCACGAGGTTAGCTGCAGGGTGGTGGCCGTGCCTCCTTCCTGGAGCGGCGGCAAGCGAAAACCCTCGCCCTCCCGAGTGCCATTTGGTATGTTAAGGAGCTTTTCCTTGTTGTGCCGGGCTGCAGCGTGGCACGTTAGTCAGGAATGCTGACGTTCTCGTATTTGGTTTCCACTGGCAGCCTTCTTCACAGATTAGCGTAATTGCATACATTACCCAGCGCCGGGCTGGGATGAGTGCCGCAGGTTCGCTCCTCGTGTTTATTTAGCCAGCAGAGTGGATCGCTGGACAAAACACGAGTGCGGGGAGGGGGGACCAAGGCTGCCCTGGGTGTGTGTTGTGAAGGTGTGGAGTGTGTGGGCGAGTTGGGGAACGCAGCTTTTGTGAAGGGCTATGAGAAATGTGTGCACCGGCATGGCTTCCCCTTCAGGTTATCGGTAGGATATATACCTTGGAACCAGACCAAGTTTGACATACACAGACAGAAACTTTTCTACGGCGGCATTTTACCTACTGATGGGTTTCAAAAAAGTAGAAGACCGAAGTAAAGGGGGCAGGAGGGGGAGCAGTATACCACGTATGCTCTGTGTGCCTGCCTCTGGAGACATGCATCACACTTGATGCCTCTGCAGAACACGATGGTTTCCTAAGTTTTAAAAACGTGCAGAAACGAGCCTATGTCTGTCCAAAAGTTGTTCTCCATCTGCTCCTGCAAATTAGGCGATGGTGGGTGGGTGGCTGGAAGCTGCCAGCTGTCCTTTCCCCAGCTGCAGAGCTGCCCCTCAGCTTGGTGAGGGATGGAGCTCTTGCCCACTCGTGCTCCAGACCATGTTCAGATTTACCTGTAAAAAACACGAGAACCAAAACCCAAACCTACCGTGACCCTGGTTTAAAATAGGAGGAAGGGGATGGGGGGAATTACATAGTTTGTTAATCAGTGTCTTAGATTCTTCTGAGAACCTCAGTTGATGAAGAGCTTATGTTAATAACTTGCCCTTCCAGCAATTTGTAGCTCCGATGAACATGAGACTTGCTGGAGGCTTGCTTGCTTGTGGAAAAAATAAGCAGTGCAGATTAGTTGCAAGTTTTGTGGCAGCAAAAAGCACAGCACATGCCTTAAGAGTTTACTTGGCTTTTACATAAAATGTAGCCAAATGGAAAGCATAAGTGTGTTCTTCAGAGCTGGGGCTGCTTTGAATGGCTTCAGTGCTCTTCATCCCATGTTTTATCATTGACTTCCACCAAAGGCAGTCATTATGCTGTGCTGGACTATTTGCTAGTTTCAATAATGCACAATTGCTTACCACAGTGTTTGTCCTGGAGCAATCTTAATCCCCAGGGTGACAAATCCCAATTGCATTTTCGCTATTCTAATAGGAGACTTATAATTTTTTAATTTTTTAAATGCATGTATCTTTAGTCCATCTGGAAGAAGACACAGCTTTTATACTGTAAGTCAACCCATTGTGATTCTTTCAGAAATACGTGGCTTCTGTGGCTAAACAATTGTTCTTTTGTGAATAAATGTGACCTTTAGGGAGGTGTGGAACTTTTTACTGAGGTACCATCAAAATGCCCTTTAAAGTATTGGGTGCATTTTACTAGTTATTCCATGCAGTGCTTAGCAGGTTAATTTCAGATTTCTCTTTTTCCCTCCAAGTGCTGTTGGCTGGTCACAGAACTACCAGTGCAAGTTTGGTTTGTCAGGATATTTCATCTGCGTTGCTAAAGTATACCAGAGATATCAAATAGAGAAGAGCAACCTTTTATCAGGTTTTAGAAGGGATTTTGGGGGCTGATTTGTTTGTTGGGGTTTTTCTCAGGCTGAGATTGTTGTTCCATTCATCCATTAGTATCTTACTGAAAGCTTTCAGAGATGAAGAACTTTGTTTGTTCTGCCTGAGGAGAGATTAGAGAGTCTTTTTATTCCTTCGGGTCTGCCAGTCATTGTTCCTGTTTACAAAGAACATGTATTTTTGTAGTTGTAAAAACTGCATTTGAGGGACTGCTGGAAATTGATGGAAAAGAGAGTAATAAATTTCAAACCTAGTTTTTCTGAAATTACTGCCTCCTGGCTGGGTTTGATTCGGATACCTTTGGTATCTTTGAAGAAATCCATTGTCTGCTGAAAAAGTCAGTCTCTTGCTTTCCAATAAATAACCCTTTTCTTTCAAAAGCCAGAGCAGGATTATTTGTGTTGTTTTTAAAATTTAGCCTATTCATGAGTGTATATGAGAGAGAATGGTTTGTGGAACCAGCAAGGGCAATACTTCAGCCACATAGAAGACTTCAAATTAGACTTACCTAAGTAAGGTGCATTATGAAAATATTCTGTACCTTTGTTAATTTGGGCTTGCTTTCTTTCTTTCTTTCTGCTTCCTAGATTTTTCTCTTATGGCTTCCGTTGCAGGATAATTCAAAATAGTATGAAAGGCCTTGATTCAGCATTGTACCAAAGTGGTTGCCTATAATTAAGCAGGTAAATAGTTCTGTGCACTCTAGTGGGACTGCTTGTTTGATTAGAATGAGGCACATACTTGGGTGTCTCATGGGACTGAGACCAGGAGGAGCAGGGCCAGCAGCTGGCCATGTGTGTGAGAGACATTTCCTGAAGGAAATGTTACTAGAGTCTTAATTATAATAGAAGCTCTCCTTGGAAGAAACGAAGCAACATTTTTTTCCACTATTTTAAATGTTAACAGCGTTGTCTCCTTTTCCAGTTACTGGCATAAGTGCCAGAGTTAATGCAAAAATATTTCCAACACAGCTACAAGTCTGTGTTTTTAAGGAACAGTTGATGATGAAAGATGAAAACTCCTCAGTCTTCTCCTCTAGTGAACAAAAGGCTCTCAGGTGGAAAAAAAATTAAGATTCCGAAATATGTTGCTGTGGGGATTGTATTTCTGTTTATTGTAACTTCTTAAAAGGGTGGAAACCCAGCTACTGCTTTTAATTTCTGAGGGGCTTTTGGAGTTCATACAGTTCAGTTAGTATATAGTATTATATTTGCAGACAGTAGCACAGCACTGGGTTCCTTAGGCTTTAACTCAATTCTTCTGGTATATTAATTTTAATTTCTAATATAATTTTTATCTATTCTAACTAGCTTTGCAGTTATCACTTTTGAAGACTTAAGGTTGGAAATGTTGGCTTCATTACTCATTTCACTTTCTTGTGTCAGTTTTCACACATGAAGTCTAGTCTCTAATGGTGTTGTGTTATTGTGATTTCATTATTTGCCTTATTTTGAAATAGAATGTTGTTTTTTTTGAATGTTCCACTGCTTCTTAAGTTGATAACATATTTTTCCAAAGGCAGTGTATCTGCTTAAGCAGTTTGGAAGTCTTGAGGCCTAAGTGTATGAACACCTTAAGGATCTGCATTTCACCTATGGACATTGTTGTGTTGGGAAAAAATGTAGGAAGAAGTTATTTCTTGCGAGCACACGAACAGAAAAGGCAGAAAGAATTGCAGTGATAATATAGTGGTTTTTTTTTTTAATAATCAGTTACAGGCTGCAAATTTAGCCATAAAACTTATTTTGGTTGGAATGGAAAATGCACACCTTCAAAACAAAAGAAGGAACTTTGGTGTCTGTAGAATGCTTCCTGGTGTATATTTTGTGAGTAAAAGATGGGAGCTCTGGAGAATATATTTTTGTGTTGAAATAGCAACCCTCTGTACCTCTACCAAGCGTTTTCTCCTCCAGCCTGACTAGAAGAGCTCGCTGCATTTTACTGGTGGCACCAGTCTCTCTTGCTTGTTTTTTCCGGGGTGCTTTTTCTTAATGACATCTTTTTGAAATTCTGGTATGCTCTGTTTATTAGGACAACAGTTGCTGCTGCTTTAAAGCTGTCCTGGATTACATTTTTTTTTTAGTATCTCATATTTTTATGCCTTTTTGTAAGTATCACTGTTGATCCCCCACCCTGCAAGCATGCAGTTTGAAAACAATTCAATTCCCTCTTAATTCAATACATTTAACCTTAATAAATGGTTTGTAGATCCATTTCTGATGTTGCACCAAGTATTTGTGTTAGTGACCAGTAACATATCTATTTCATAAGAATGCTGGAAACTGTCTAACCAATCAGACTGGCAAATAGGGAGCAGATTCCAAAGTAGTGTTGGTTACTATGCCTGACAGATGCCAGAAGAAAAACCTTGATGTAATCTGGTATAATCGCACTGCACTGCCCAATATCTGCTCAGAAACATTTATATTTCTTTTTCCAGCCTTTGTAGGGCTGTTCAGTTCCCTCACATGTAAAATGGATTAAGTTATTTAGCAAGGATCATCATATTTATTTCACTTAGTTCTAGCCTTTAAACTTAAAGGTACATGTTCAGTGTAACAACAACGTGGTTTGAGTCTTGAACATTTTTAATTAAACTTTCATTGTAAAGTATGGCCTGGCTGTGATTATTCTGATGTATTTCTTTTCCATTATATTTTTAGTTGCTCATTTTAATCTTCATTTAGTACTAACACTTTGTATAGCTGATCTAAACTGTGCAACACAGCACTGCTATTGCAGAACGTGAAGCTGACCCAGCTTTGCTGCACAAGCAAGGAACCAGTATGTAAATCAGCAGCAGAAACAGGTCTGAGAGGAAAAATCGTTTCAGTTAAAACAATCTAAATTGCTTATTGCTGTCTGTAATCAAACCAGTTTCGAAATGAGAGTAATTTAATTGAATATAGTACATTTTGTGCTATTTCAACACTTAAATTAATCAGCAATTGTAACACTTTTTCTGCCTAGGTTCTTGCCTTCTCCTCCTCCTTGCTCCATTTTCTCCCTCCTTAACTTTCTCTGCTTTCTTTTCCTTTTCCTTTTCCTTGACTTCCATTCTTTATTTGTTTTAAATGAAATGGCAGCTTTGCTTTCCTTTGGCCCTCTAATTTCAAACTCAATAACTTGTTTTTATAATTTCCATTTGTCTTAATGTCTTCAATTCTCCTCCCCTATGCATATGGCCTAAATTTAAGCATGGAAGCAGCAGCCAGAAACTTCAGTCAAATTTCTGTGTAAAATTCTCCCTCTTTCTTTAAGACAAGCCCCAACAGCCTTGCCAGAGACTAGAGGCAGATTTTGTCACTCCTGCTACCATTTTCCAAGAAGTGTCTTAACCTTGGGAATATTGTTGAGAAATTCAGAGAAAATTTTAATTTTGGAGCTTTTCAGAAAATGGCAACATTGTGCTTTGGGGAGGAGGGAAACAGAGGAAAGGTATTTTAATTAATTTAATTAATCAGTGTATTTTTCTTTTAAAATGCTAGCATTTTTATTTTCTGTTAAATACTAACATATTTTAGCTGTCACTTGATGCACAAGGCAAATTTTTTGCATTCAGTTGATTCCTTTATGCCTTGTCGCCACTGAACTTTACAGTAATATTTTCCTTTCAGTTAATTTAACAAATTGTTACTGTACCCTTGCTCATATTCCTCAAGGTACATGCCAGAAGTTTGACTCTTAAAAAATTGACTTTTTAGATTAAGTTTTGATAGTTCTCCTGGCTACACAACACACAAATGGCTTCACAAGTGTCGTGTTAGTGCCTAGAGGAAGTTGTTTCCCTTTAAAGTCTATTTGATTTAGTTGGATTAAAGGAGAAGGATAGAAACATTGATTTACCAAGTCTCCCAGGCAACCTGAGAAGTTAATAAACATGGTATTGATCATAACATCACTGAAAGATAGGAATTGTCAAGCTCAGTTTTGTTTATGAGATTACAGCTTCACTTGACAAACTGCTGAAATTTCATCCTTAGATCCTTAAGACTTGGCACTGATGCTCCGCTTAAAATATTTGCAAGTGTAATAACAGCAGACTAAAAATCAACATACAGAGGAATATAAAAAAACCAGATGTAGTAAATAATTTTCTACTTGATCTGCTTGAAGAAAACAAGAAGTATTTTTGAATCAATTTGATACCTTCACAGGTAATTTAAGAGGACAAAGCTGTAGCACGTGAAATTTGCAGATGATTAGAGTGAAAAGTATGGAAATCACCACGTAGATGACGTTGGAAACAACTATGGTTGACAGTCAGTTAAACGTGAGCTGCCAATGTGGTGGCTCAGAGAAGAAAATGTGATTGTCAGGTGTATAAACAGAACACATGTGTTCTGTGGATTCTTTGGTTACTGCAGTAATGAGTCCAGTTTTGGTGTCCATGATTTATCATGAAAAAGATGCTGGCAAACTTAAAAGGGCTCTGAAAAGAGCTCCAGAACAATTTGATGTTTGGAAAACCTCCCTCACAGAATAAAATTAAGTAGCTCAGTGGCATTTAGTTTTGAAGTGGCAATGTTAAAGTTCAAGGAATGACTCTACCTCAAGGAATGTAAATGGAAGGGAAATCAGAGTTAGGTTCTTTATGCTCCAGTAGACCTGTAGCTTCAAGAGGTTATTTGAACCCGAGACCTTTATAATCTGTCCCACATAGATGTAGATTGATTGAGAGATGAGACTTGAATGTAAGCCTAATAAGTGGTGAACTTGGTAGTAGTTTACATGGAAAGGTCTTATTTACAAATGTGGTCATTTTTCCATTATTTTTTATCTTTCAACCAAACCAAACCAAACCAAACCAAACCAAACTCTTACCTTTTTGTCTTGTACTAAAGGCTTGGCACAGGTCTCCCGTGGTGAACTTTCATAATCTAGATTATGCAGGCCAGTGCAGTGAGCATAAGGGTCTGTATGGCAAGCAGGGTAACTGGTATATATATAAATATATTAATTAAAAATCTGAATTTTTAGCAGTCATCTTTTTAATTACCACTTGGAAACTGGGACAAAGAAGAAACCAATACTAAGCAACCTATGTCTCTTTGCAGTTTTATAATAAAAATTTCATTACTGCTGCCGGTCTGTGGATATGGTGTGAGAATTCCTGTAATGTGCTGAAACTTCATGAAGATCTTGCACATCTATATTTGATGGTATTATTAGGCTTGTGGATTTCCACTCATTTACATTCTTCAGGGAGGCTCTTGCACAAATGGATTTTAAAGTACTAGGTGATGAAATCCTTAACAATCTCTCTGTTTCTCCATTGAAATATCCTTCTGGAAGGTCAGCACTGAACATGTAACTGTTGGCACAAAGTAAAATTGGAAAGAGGTCATAACATCAAAACCACATGAGGTGTATTTCCCAGAGAGATGTGTTAGGTTTGTTCAGAGAAAAAGGAAAGGCAGAGGTCAAGAGCTGGCATTACACCTAAGAATGCTGAAATAAAGAAAGCAAACCTAAAAAGCCATTACTTTCATGAGGTTAAGAGTGAATTATATCAGTGATCCCAAAAACACTTCTTCAGGAAAAATTTTTAGAAAATGATGGGAAGGAGGTGTCAGAAGTGTTGTCATGGAACCTGGATAGACGGCTGTGTGGATAGGTCAGGCCGAGTTTGTTACCATGATGCCACTAAAGCCAGGTGTAGATGCGTTTTTTCACTTGGCACCCTGGAGCACTGGTTACACGTGGACTGCACGAAAAGTAGATTCTGGAGCTGCTGCATTGGAAGAGATTTGCTGCAAAGCCCTGGGAGAAGGAGGGAGGCTCCACATCCACAGGTGCTGTGTAGTGCTGAACTGAAGTTCAGCTTTAGTCAGCTGTCTGTGTTTCCCTAAGGGAGTGCCCATTAATTTCCCCCTTCCCAAACAGCAACAGGCAGTCTGTGCCTTCTCCTCATAAAAGGAGCCCAAAATGTCACAGCAATTACTTTCAGTTTGAAGAACTCTGTGTGTGGTCAGTCTCATCCAAACTTGTGTGTTTGTGCTTTATTACTTGTATGTTTCCTGTAGCTTTTTTTTTTTTTATCTGTCACAACACATTCACAATCTGCTGCGTGCATAACATGGGTGGGGTGGATTAATAAAGGAAGAAGGGGATGGGCTTTTAATTTGCAAGTTCTGAGGGATTGTTATGAAGGACAAGAATGGAGGAAGCAGACTTCTCACACCATACAGAGATGCTGTGAGGGCCTTTTGAAGATGTGATTGTTTGTAATTGTCTTGTTCTGTTTTTAGAGGCAGTTGCAAAAGATCTTGAAAGCCATGTACTTAAATATGCTCCATTAAATTGCTTTTTTCTTTCTTGACTGTAATCCCTCATGTAATCTGTTTTTGTGTGAGCAGCAATGTAGAATGTGAACATGTCTTGCTCATAAGAATCTCTAACCTCTCCTTCCAAAGCATAATGATTAAAAACTTGGACCACAAACCTGCTTCTGGTTCAGACACCACCTGTCCAAGTATTATAGAAAGGTCAAAACAGAGGAAGCAGCAGAGGAACAAAAAGCAATAGAAAGTGGCACAAAGAAAGGTTTGTTCCGAAGATACAAAAGATACCATTCTGTAACTTAAGTTTAATCTTGATTATTTAAATAATAAGAGTGATGCTAATCAGGTTAGGCATGCTGGCAGGATAGTAGAAAGAGCAGCAAGACAGCTGAGGAGAAAAAATCCCTCTAACCTTCCTCTAAACCTTCGCTAAAGATTAGTCCATCTCTGTTGGATGCACTAATACATAAGAGAAAAAGGAATGTCTAGCAGAAATAGCAACAGAAGGGCAGTAGATTACATATCTTAGAGGCTTGGGTTTCTAGAATTAATTGTGACAGCATCTTTATTACTCTGTTATTTAGGATTTCCATGCCTTTTTTTCCCCTCTTTAAATCTATAAAATGAGAGTAATATCTATCCAGATCTGTAAACAAGTGGTTGTGATAATTTGTAAAGGACTGCCTGGTTAGGTGAGAAGCCCATGGAAGCAAGTTGGCATGGCAGAGGTGTTTTCTGTCTTCCTAAGGTCGTGCTTCGCTCTTTTACTTCTTAAAAGCAAAGACACCTCGATTCAAAACTTGGCTTAGTAGAGGCCTGGTTCTGGGTGTATAATGTAACAACAGCAGTTTATGCAGCACAGAGTTGAAGATTAATTCATCTTCCTGAGTGGACCAGTGTGCAATGCTCCCCTGAGAGGTGGCTAAGCACAAACCCAAGTTGAGATGTGCTGGAGGTAGCATTGGTGGTTCCTGCCATGGCAATGTGCTCCAGAAAGGTGCTGCTCTGGAAAAGCTTAAAACTCTGTGGAGCCAAACTTTGTAAACACAGATACAGCCCTAGTTCACTGTGATGTCATGGATGTGATGATGAGAAGAGGGAAAGCTCTGAAATTTGTAGGGAGTTGTTAGTGGGGATTGCTAAGTTGCCAGCAAATTCTCCAGTCCCAGGCACTGAGCGTGGCCCAGCTCCTGTGTCTGTGGTGTTTAGGCTGTAGAAGGTAACCTTGACTCTTTGAGAGAAACAAAGCCATTTTGTCCTAAACGACCCACGAGGCCTTTGTGCAGCAAAGAAGCTTTTGTGCTGTAAACCTACAGCTTTTTTGCTGTAAAACTCAAACCATTTGGTTTCTGTCAGAGATCCATTTAGAACTGGGCCCTGGCTAAGGGCAGAAGGGGCTCACACCAAGCACCCTCTGTGGTGATGTGACAGGCAGTGGTTTGTATTTCTGTTCCTACTGCTGAGTGACATTTGTTGCCCCTTTGCTGTTAGAAATCACTGCACTCTAAACTGGATCACAGGCTGGAAACTTCTGCCCCCCACCCCTTGATTTTATCCGAATCTATGGCCTTACTGAGAGCCCTTCTTTGGCTGAGTTAAGGATGTAGAGAGAGAACTGAGGTTGAGGAGGAATGAGTGGAGATTTCTAAAGCTGGTTCTGCTGACAAAGTCAGCATGTTTGAGGAACTACACCCTAAAGCAAAAGGTTAAGGAATGTAGAAACACTAGAATATAAACCATGAAAGGGTGTGGGGAAATGCTTCCAGGATAAGGGCTATTTTATATTAGAAAGTAAAGTTTTGATACTTTTTTTTTTTTTCTTGTTGATTTTAAGATGCTTATCTGCTGAATTGCATTATTTCAGTTTTGGTATGTATGCTATGGAATTTCTATAGCTAGCTAGAAGAAAGTAATATAGACATGTATTTAAAATATAAACAAGAAGTAGGAAAATGAAAAAAGTTGTGGAGGAAAAATATATGTAATGGGAAGAATATGAGCAAAACAAAGTGATGAAATAATTCAACCCTGGTAATGTATGCTGGGAGGACTTAATGAAAGCAAGGATCTCAATTTGTGGTCTGCAGACCAATTCCAAGGACTGATACACTGAACTCAGGAAGGACGTCTGGTAGAGATCATCCTCATTATTCCACTCTTAAGTACAGGGGATTCTTGTCCATGTCAAATGTATCAACATCAGGAAAAGCCATGTAGATCTGAGGAGGGTGCTGTATTTCTGTTTGTTTGTTTGTTTGTTTGTTTGTTTGTTTGTTTGTTTGTTTGTTTTAACCAACAACAAAACAAAAACTAGGAGGGAGAAAATAAGTTATGTGCAGAGAAACACTTTTATTAGTGTGCCAGACTGCCCAGAGTGATTGTGACATCTCCTTCGTGAAACACATTAGCAGCAGAAGAAATTAATAGGTTAGAGTATTAATTCATCTGCTCTGTATTCCAGGGAGGCAAAGAACAGCTAAGACTTTCTTTCTGTTGTTCTCCCTGAAAAAGCATCTATGTGTTTATGAATGCATTATGAAAGATTACTAAGATGATGTGAAAGTACATGGTTTTTGACTTGGAGATGATCTGTAAACGTGAGGAAGAAGCTTTTCTTTTGATGCATCTGAAAAGATGCGAAAGATCTTGAAAAAGTTAATAGCAGAAGAGTTCTGCTGTCATTTTTGTTCAGGGAATGCTGTGTCTGAGCAGCTGAGAAGGGAACTTACATTTAGTTAGAGTGGCTTTTGCATTTTGCGTGTATATCAGTGTATATTAAATGCAGATGCCTAATCCACAATGGGGAGAAAGCCTTTCATTTTGGGAGTCTTACTGAGACGTGCTTAACCTGTTCTTTACAGTCAGGAGCAGTAGGAGTACAGCAACACCTAAATTCTTTCTCCAAATCCTGGCAGAATTTCACCAAACTGCAAATAATTTTTTTTTTATTTAAAGAGCTTTCATTTCATCTCTTCACACAAGTTCAGAAACAAGGGCTTGAGCATTTGTCAATAGCAAAGTTAAATGTTTAAGACTGATGAAGAAAGGTATTCAAAGTGATTATTAAATAATTGGAATACTTACTCATATATTGGTACAAAGTTATTTTTCTTCATGTTATGGTACACAATGCAGGAACTGATGTATGTCATTAATATCACCTAATGTTTTCCTTGATAATGTTTTTGCTTTTAAGTTGCTTTCGCATAAAGATTTTTATTAAAATGTTCATTGCTGGATTGTGTGTAAGGATTGTTTTAAGAATTGGGGTTGGGGGCAGGGAGTTTGTCTCCTTCATTCCAAAGATGATCTCTCAAAAAAATTTGAATGAATCTGGTGAATTTCCCATAGGGACATAGGTGATTTTGGACTTCTGACTTTTAAAATGGAGCAGAAGGCATTGCCTTGGTAATGAACATGTACCTGTTGTCCCCTTTCTAAAATTGGTTCTGCATTTGCATGGCCCATTGGGCATATTCAGTGAAGAATTGTTCAATGTGGTGGCTATGATTTGGGATGATTCCACCTGCCAGACGTGCATTCCACTTGCTCACAGCCCTCAGAATGGGTGTATCTTGTAGCTGCCAGGTGTGCCAGGTGGTCCTGTGGCAATGAATGCTGCTGTGGTAGATCATTGTTTAACTACAGTTGAAACATAATACATAGGTATGGAAATCTTGCAATTTTTCAAGCTGGAGAAGCTGAAATTCTGTGTGCTGTTTCTGAATACTTGAGTTTGAAAACCTCTGTATGAGGTGAAACAGTCATTTTGTTTCTATCTTCAGCTTTTTGGGGCTTGGCTTTTTCAGTTACAATATGTGCTGAGTATGGTTTGGAAAATACATTTTTCTGTCCTTCTAAGTTAGAGCTGTCTTGTGTTTAAACTGAATGTGTTGCCTCTTGAGTGCATTTGAATAATGCAAGTACTCAGTGTTACAAAACATTTTTGTTTTTCAGTTCTGAAAACAAAGGGAGCGAAGCCATAAATTCAAAGAGCAGCCAAAAGGAAAGCACAGCTCTGCCTCCACTTTTGAAGGTAAGATTTTTATTGACTAATATTTATTTTAGGTAAAACCTGCCACCTTTGCTTGTGACTATTTGTTTGAGTTCTGATGTTGGATGCATTCCTGCACTGCAATGTGGCCTGATTGCCATATTCTGGGTTAGGGTCTACCATGCCAGGGTTCTAACATACATGCTGAAGACAGAAAAATTGTTTGTGCTTCAGATTCTTAAAATAAAATTCATACATTTACTTACACAAAAGAAGTGTAACTTCGGTGCTAATTCCACATGCAGTTAGCCAGTGAAGAAAACTAATATTTTTATCAAACCATATTTTCAGGCATTCCTCTAAAGCACCATTTCTGTATAATTTGCAAATATCTGACCAGCAAGGCTTTGCTTGCCTGAAGGTCTTCTGGTTGCTGGCCAAAGCACTGCAAGATCTTGCTGCTGAAATTCTTCTGTACATCGGCACTCCTCACCAGTTACCCGTGTTAATCATGCTTGTCTTGTCCTGTAAGCCCTGTACTTCAAGAAAAGGACATGTTCCTCTGTGATCAGAGCTTTCTCCTGTGGCACTAGACACACCTCTAAAGTTGTGTTTAGATTTAGCCAAATATCATAAATAATTATGGACAGGTGATAATAGCTGTCTTTGCTGCTGTCATACCCTGCCCTGCACAGAGCTGTTTTCGTGCTCCAGTCACTAAGTAATTTTGCTTGATTTTTTTGTTCCTTTTCTAAGTTGTTTTCATTCAGTGAAGATAATATGGTGGCTACTTCCCCAAAAGGGGCTTGGCTAGTCTTCCAGATTTATTTGTAGGCTTCTTAATACACTTAATCTGAGATTTCTATCACATGCTGCATTTATTGAGCACTCATGGTGTATGGAGAAGGAAGTGCTTGTCTTCTATAGTCCCTGTGTAGTTGCATCCTCAATATCTAGGGACCATTTGTTTGGGCTTCACCAAAGTTGGAGACATTGCAGTTGCCTCTACAAAGACCCCAGCTGGGTTATTTGCTCAATAAAATTCCATTTTGAGTGTGGTTTGTCTAGAGCAAGGTGGAAAATTGTTTGCTCAGAAGCCCTGTGGATTCAAGCCAACTCTGTCAGTTCAGAGCTCCTGTAAAATGCCACTGCACGCCTTCCTATTACCATAAGTCATTGATTTTATGCCTTGCAATGCTGGCAGAAATGTTTCTGATAAACCAGAGAATATTCTATCTACTATAATAGAAGGAAAATTTTCTCAGTTGAAAAAAAATCTCATTTTTCTGTGTCAGATCAGTGAAAAATTCCAAACCAGATTTTCCTTTGGATAGGTTTTGGACTGAGGAAAAGGAAGCATTTAGCATACGTGCACAGCACTTCAGCACTAGGAATTGCTTAAAAGGAAGTATGAAGAGGGCTAGGTCTCAAGGAAAAAGCAGGATGTGTAGGTGGAGGAAAGCAAGCATAGCAAGTTTAAGTTACCTAAGAGTATTTCTTTCTTGCCAAAACCTAAATCTCATTAATTTTTTTTTTTAATTTGCAAAAGTCACAATTCAGAATATTTTCTGCTGAATCTGAATGTTTCAGTAAAGTCTTTTACTCAGAACTTGTTTTTATAATACTGTACTAAAAGTTAGTGCTAAAATTAGTGCTGTAAAGTTTTGTTCCAAGTATCTGATCTTCTGCTTGTCTTGCCATAACTTTTTATTTAATTATATTGTTTTAGACCTATATTTAAAAGCCTAAAACCATGACATTCTCTTTGAAATAATACCTGGTGTTTGTATAGGCTTTAGGAAGAAGGTGTGGTTTTCATATTACTAGAATGTGCTGGCTCTTCAGCTGTACTGAAAGCTTCTTGTCTAACTTATTTTCCTCTTTCCTAAGCAGATCAAAACCCTTCTGGTACATTCGGACAGTTTCATATGCATAGTAGTGAGTGCTTTTAGCAATCTCATTTTTTATCTTGTGTGCACAGAAATTACAACTAGATAGTAAAAACTTACTCAGAGGAGGTGGAGAAAGTATTTGTTTTCTGTTGCCTCCCTGCTACATTTTCTGAGGAAAATATTTTCCTGTTTTTTCCTCTCACTGCTGTCTCCAATACACACTTGAAATTTGGTAACACCAGAGTGGCCAAAATAAACTGTCTTCTGCAAAGATCACCAGACTGCAGCTGAGCAGTTGGAGAGAGTTGAGACTGTCTTAATTGTAAACTTGGGATAATCTTAAGAGTTTTTTCCAGCCTGGGTGATTCTATGAAAGGTTTGATCTGTGTTGTTAAAAGATGCTTCAGGTTTTTTCATCCCATCATCAAAGTTACTGTGGACTGACAGAGAAAATGTTGTTATGGTAAGTGTACTTAGTGAAGAATGTCTGAATCTATACATGGGTCAGTTTTGGGCAGGTTTCCAAGCATGCTGTGTCTGTGAGCTTCTACCTCAGCATTTCAGGTGGATGGTGACTAAAAGTGAAACCCTGTTGTGTCTGTATTAGCTGCCACCAAGTTAATGAGCTGTCATATTTCTGATAGACTTCCATGCTGTGATTTTGTATATTCATTGGCCATCTCAGCAGGAGGCCAGGGGCGAAATAGCAGAGGAGCTGTAAGTCTCTGATTTAGCAGCAAAGGTCGAATGTCTAAATTATAACTGACTGGGTGAGTGGCACTGGGAATTGCGCCGAGCTATGGTAGCTCTTTGACTCTTCTGAGCACTTCAGACACCACTTCTGTACTTTACCCCTGCTATTTTTTCCCTACAATGAAATACTTAACTCATAAAGGGAGGAAAAAATATTTTAATATGCACCTTTTGAAAATATTAAACTTAATTTTTCTGTGTGCCAGGGGAAACTTTATCAATCATCACTTTATCACTTTCAAGAAAATACTACTGAAATATATTTGCTATGTCCATTAATTGATTGCAGAAAGTACACCACCACCTCCCAATATTTATTTACAGATTTTGTTTTGCTTCTTTTTCTTTGACTTAGGGCTGTAAAAGGCATCTTTTCTGAATAAACGCTCCATTTGAGCAGTGTGATTGTTGAACAGATGGTTGTGTGGATGTAAACAGTTCTTGAACTTTATGTTTGGTATACTAAGTGTCTGCACTACATAGTGTCCAGTACACGTTAGTATATCATTAACCTCCCATTTACAGCTACAGGGACTTTGTTTTCAAAGGGAATATTGCAACAGTGCTCCCTGCAGAAGTGTGTTTATGGTCCCCAGATACCCTTCCTGTAGCAATGCATGAAGGAAATAGCACATTCTTCCATAACCCACTAGGAAGCATCTCAGCACAGGAACCACCATGTGAGCTCTCTCAGGTAAACCCAAAAGTTTGAAAAAGTAAGTGCAAATTTGATATACCAAGTGTATAATTTAGATTTTAGTAGTTCAGTAGCATCAAGTATTCTGTCATTTGGCCCATAGACTCAAGCCTGAATTAACCTGAGACAGTCTCAACCTTCATAGAAAACTCAGGGGCAGAAAGTACAGCAGAGATTATCAGGTCTGCTCCTGTGCCCCAAGGTAAGATCTCTGTATCTATGTCATACCTGATAGAAGTTTGTCTGACTTGTTCTCAAAGACCTCTAGGGATGGAGATCACTTAAGATCTCTGCAACCTCACCAGACAACTGTTCTACCAATTTCATAGACCTTATAATTACAAAGCCATTTTCTTAACATGCCATCTAAAGCTTCTGTGCTACAAATTAGACCTGTAGCTAATTGTCCTTTGACAAGTACTCCTGTACACTGTGAACATGAAGAAGAGATTATTCTGTAGCTCTGCTTTCTCACATGAATTTCATTTCAAGGTAACATAAAGATGGCTGTATTTAAGCAGTAGACATGGTATTAAATTTTGATGGCAAGGACTGCAATTATTTGATAAGATGGAGCCAGGTTCTTTTTGGAGTTGCAACGGGTACAAGTTGGAACATGGGAAATTCCAGTCACTTACACAGGTTTTTTTTTAATTTTTTTTCCTCCCCTTTACTTTAAGAATGGTCAGGTATTGGAACAGTTTGCCCAAGTGAGTTGCAGAATCTTTATGCTTGGAAATACTCAAAACAAAGCTGGATAAACCAGAGCTGCTTTGTGCAGGAGCACAGACTGCATGACCTCCCCAGCCGCATTCCTTTCAGCCTAATTTGTGCTGTAATTCTCTGTCACAAAATTTTTCATCCAGTGTGCCAATTTACAAAAGGCTTTTTTTAAAGTCCCAGGACTTGCTGAATATAGGTAGCTGTTCTTACTGAATGTCCCTTATTCTGACTATAGTTTTAAGTTTTACAAAAAGTTAGAAATCAAAATTAAACCTAGAGTCTTAGTTAACAACACACTTTTTTCCATATAGCATGGGGTGGGAATTTATATTGTCATGGTTTTATTTTATATTGAATTTATTTTAAAAATCTCATCACTTTAAATTTCATCACTAATTATCTAAGTAATGTCTGCCTGGCCTATCTGTGAATTCCTGCTGAATTCCTGACCTAATAATTAGAAATCAGAGAGAGAGATTCTTTGTCTTTTGGGAGTCAAGGGAGATGGACTACTGCTGCCAGCCATGAATTTTTGAAAAACCTGAGGGTTACTTAAAAATCGTGCTGTCACTGCCCACAGCAACAAATGGAAGATAAAACAGAAATGCTTTTGGAGTTTGTATAATCAAGATTTCTATGAAAGCTGAAAGCAGATCTTTTTTCTCCTCAGCCATGATGTAGACTTTTGTTGAAATGGAATTTTATAGATGGCACCTTTTGGTTTCCCAGGACACTTTGTTAAATTGATGATTGTGTTAACAGCTGTATGTTTTGAGGCAGATATTTCAAGATCATCCCATCTAAAGTTCTGGTGAATTCCCTTGTCATACTGAAGATTTTTAGAAAGAGTGATCTTGAAATGTGCTTCCCTCTTTACAACTTCAGCTCTTCAAAGATCATGACGAGGTAACTTTGTTTCAGGAAGGGTGGCAAAAAAAAAAAAAGTCTTAAACCTTGGTCTGTTTAGTTCAGAAAACCAGCAGACAGATGAAACAGAAGTGTGATGCCAGATGCTGTAATCTGTCAGTCTGTCTGTGGAAATCACACTGTCTCATCCCCTTCCAAGTGCACTGTCTCCTTCTCCCTTGAAAAGGTAAATTTCACCTTTTTTTCCCCCTCCATTCAAGAAATTGCCAAATAGAAGAGAACAAAAATAATTTCATGTTTGTGAAAATATATTCACTAAAAGGCAATGAAAGTGTAGTACTGGAAGAGTTTAGAGGAAAGGACAGAAATAAGACAGACTATTCTGGCTCCACAGTAGACCTTGTAGTAATGAGGTGATGGTTGCATACTCAGAAGCAAGTACCAATTTTTAATCTTCGATCAGAGCTTTACAATAACTTAATGAGAAAATTCAGAAGGGAAAGTTTTTGAGCAGCTCTGCAAATGATGTGAAGAGAAACTTTATAATTTAAAAGTTCATTTGGTCATTCTAGAGACTTTCACTGAGTTTAAAATTCCCTGTACAGGTGACCTAGCAGAAACTTTATTTCAAATTGTACCCCCTTTTTCTCCACCTTTTCATTTGAAGTGTTCACCCTTGTCTGTAGTTCTTTTGTCAGGGAATGTATCTCTGGATACTTCCTCAGATTTTAGGAGAATGCTGTAGAGTTTGACAGAATGTTTGTTTCATCTTTTCTTTCCTCATATGACAAATTAAATATACATTAATGACTCCTTGCTGTTTCAAGAATTCAAATGGATAAACAAATTATTGAAGTCCTAGTGTTGAACTTTGAACAAATGCTGTTGTCTTTCCAAATGTTAAATGGTCATTGACTATAAATAGGTTTATTTTTAAAAATGCAAAACCGATACAATTTAACTAAAAGTCTCTTCCTGTTGTTTAACTTTTCCTCCTGATTATGAACATGTCATAATTTCATTACTTTTCTAGTTACTCATTTCTTCTGGGGTTGCCATGACCTGATTTTTTTCATGTCAAACCAAGCAGAGAAATGAGGATGTAGAAGGAAAACTTCGCAGTATTAAACAGCCAAAATATTCAGGTGAAATGGGTATTTGTAGAGATATTGAGTTCACCTTTAACTTAAATTCCCTCAAAACCCCAAGTCATTCTTTGTTTCTTTTGGGGGTTTTTTTTGGCTTTTTTCTCATTACTTAAGAGGTATCTTTTAGTAAGGACTAACCAGTTTTTTACAATGGTGAGCCTCCCTTATATCTTCTACACCACCACTCTAATTACTGGCTTAAATAGGAAAACCCCACTTTAACCATGTATTTTTAAAATCCATTTGTCTCATGAGCACTAGCTCAACAGTGGAGTTTTAGGGGTTCTTATTGCGTATTTCACTGTCTGATAGTGCTTTTGCCTGAATTTTTCTTAATGCCATTCTAATTTCCTTGGACAAGTCTTGTTCTTAATCTATGTCTCACTGTGTCCAATAGTTTTTCATTAGGTTTCCATTTGTATTGGCTCCTGTTGGTTGCAAAAGCCTGAAAGATTTTCCTCACAGTACTTGAAAAAACAAAAGCTTATTTTACATGTGGATTTAAGGCACCTCAGTGTGTCCCACTCACTGAAAAAAAGTGGAAGATTACACCAAAGATGTTTTAACCTCCCAGAGAAAGAAAATCTGCTGGAAAACCTGCATTAGTGACTCTCTGTGGGGATGAACTGGTGGAAGCCTGCCACCAGCCCCAGCTACATCACTGTGGATTTTACTTAGCACACAAAATTTATATACCGTGTCAGTGTTCAGACTGAATGAGATGCTCATAATTGTTAAATGAAATGCAGCCATCTCAGTTGTGTTGAAAGGTCAAAGCGAAGGCTAGGACCAAGATTAATTTTCCTGTACTATAGGTGGCTAATGCCTAAATGTGCTACTTGTGCACCGAGCACTTCAGCCTGAAGCTGTTAAATGATTTCTAAATGCCAGCAAACAGAAGTTCAGGAGTAGTACTGTGCCCCTTCCTCAGATGAGTAAATCAGGATGTTGGGGTTAAATGACTTGTTGAAAGTCCCTGGGGTGAATCAGTAATGATCCTAAACTCCTGATGGCAAGCCATCTTCTCTCACAAGCACAGGAGAGCTGAGGTGGAAGACATGTGTCTGTGCAGGAGGCAGACTGTTGTCCAGCAGCAGCTCCCAGTGCAGCCGGACAGGCGGCCTGAGAGGTCTCTGCACGGCTGTCTGGAGTTTCTGCTTCGTAATGAGCATTCATTCATGGCGAGGGAAATCCGAAATGTCTGGCAGTTGTGGCTGGAAGCTAATGCTTTGTTCACGGAGATCTGTGTTTTAATGCTGTTAATGTTTTCATTTCACTCATTAGGGCAATAAAAGAGGTTGTATTTTTGGCAGACGGACGTAGCCCTTGCTGACTGAGAACCTCTGGCAATTCAAACTTTAGCCACCTAGCTGCTGAGAAAAGGTGGTGGTTATGAGGGTGGCTGTTCCCTGCTGGTGGAGGAGGTGAGGAAAACTGAGGCAAACCTGGCAAAGCAATCCCACGTCAGGGTGCTGTTGTGCCACCTCGGGGGATTGTTCACGCTGGTGGCGAGCCCTGTGCCTGCCTGCCAAGGTGCAATTAGGCCGAGGGCGTATGTCTGTGCTGCAGCCAGGAGTGGATTACAGCCTGGAAAACATACCTCGGCTGCCACTGAATAAATCAGCTGAGATAAGAATCCTGCCCGAGACATTGCATCCTGGCCTTGTCTCCTGAGTCCCAGCTGCCAGGCTTCTGTGCAGCAGAGTGGGAGCACAGTACTCAGACACAGCGTCACTTATCACTGCAGTCACCTGATTGAAGTCATAGTCTTGTTTCACACTCTGCCAAGCTTCTCCTCAGCACCAGCCTCGTTGCATGTGAGGTCACAGGCCCATAGGATAATTCAGGTTGAAGGGACCCCAGAATGTCATCCAGTCCAACCTCAGTTCAGCTACAAGGTCAGGCCAGGTTATCCAGGGCTTGCCCAGTGAAACTTGGAGGAACGAGTTGCCAAAGGACTAAAAGCTAATTAAAGCTTCATGAAGCATGTCACAAGCAGGAAAGCTCACAGAGAGTGGGAAAGGGGAGGCAAGGGGAAGACTGATGGCAGTTCATTACAAGAGGAGTAGAAATACATCACTATAGCAGGAAATTTTTTTCCTTGCATCAGCAAGGATCTCAAAGGGGATCTGGAAGGTAGGTTTCCATCCAGAAACTACTGTTTGCTTGGTAAGCCTGAGGAACTATTCAGACTGCTGTGACACTGCAAGACGACTTTTTAAATTTATTTGTCTTTGACTGATGGCATGAAGTGTAGGTAAAACAAAGAGTCACTGGTATTCCTTCAGTGTTGTGAATATCAAAGTGCTCAAGCTTAATTGTGACTCAGAATTAAATGCTCTGTCAAGGTCAACTAAAGGCCCTGACTGTTGAAAACTGGTAGGATATACCAGGGAAGGGATTGCTTTATATATACCTTATGCCCTTGCCTTTTTTTTTTTTTTCCTGAGTGTTTGCTGGGTGCTTCTGTCAGAGGGAGACTGGGAAAGAGGCATGGGGAATAGTAAGTGAAAGTTTCTGTGATACTGGCTCGTGGAATTGCCACCGTACTGCGTGTTCATCAGGCACTTGTGCCTGAAGGCTCCTGCTGTGCTAGAGGCTTACTGGCTTTAGTAAAGTAAAATCATGTGCTTTCGTCTAAGTAATTTGAATATGGCACCGTCTTAAAATACAAACTTCAAAATCTGCAGCAGAGACTGTGCTGTTGGTGTAATGCCTAAACTGTGGCTCAGACTTTGAATTGAGATTTTGTGTGCAAATGATAAAATACCAATAGCTCAAGCTGTCTGTTATGGCGAAGTGGAGCAGAAGGGAGAATATATGGAGAGTAGGATTGATTATATTGAAGAGAAGAAAGAAGGATTTGCATAGTTTCTGTGTTAGGACTTAATATCCACATATATCTTCAAATAAGCACAGTGTGAATGTTCTCTGTGGCTTTTTTTCATGCAAGACGCTATTTATGGTTAAAGGTATGGAAGGACCCTTTCATATTGAAACTTCCTGTTCTTTTGATTTACCAAAAGTTAAGTAAAGAAAGGAAGATTAAAGAGGAAGTAAAGTCTAAATAGATTTCTGTTTCTGGAAGCAGAGACTACAAAACAGCTTTTCAAGCAGGGCATAAATTATGCTCACAAATAAGCAGCACAGTCTTTACAAGTGTTATGTCTCAGAGCTGCTCGGAGAAGACTTTCACATGCAGAGATTTAACTATATTTGATGTCTCAGTTCCTAATAGGGAAAAAAACCCTCCACTAGTTCCTGAATACAAATGGTTTTAAAAAATGGGCAAAATCCCACCAAACAAAACAACAACAAACAAAAACACCTAAGACTAAACTGTTGTCAAGCTTTTGATGTAACAATTTCTTTTATAGTTAATGCATTTAGTTCTTAACTTCATAGATATTTCAATAGTTAATATAAATGTTTATAGCTTAAAAGGGTTATGTGCACAGAGAAAAGAATAAGATTTGTATTTCCTGCACTGAGATACTCTTTTAGATCAGACAAATCCAAGTGTATGGTACAAATCACAAAACAAGGGAGAAATGCCCTCTCTACCTTAAAGTTGAATTAAAAGCTGGTATTGAAGAATGCTGAGGTGTTAGTCACAGTGAAGGGAGAAAATATGACAGTAGAACTTTGAAGTTGACATGGTGAATCATTCACTCATCGAATTTTGGAAATTGTTTTGTTTTCTTGTTTCTGTTTTGTATTTCCTTATGCAAGGTACTGAGTTCCTGTGGGATGAAGTTAATTATTCAAGAGATGCATTCCAGGCTCGTGTGTTACTTGTCTAATACTGGAGATAGCAGCCAGAGCTGTGGCACATCTGCTAGCTGCACTGTTGGCATCTTCATTTCCACGGGTGGGCTTGGGTAGCATTGACTTGTGAATTGGTAAATCCCCGACACTATGGGGGTGACTGCACCCCTTTGTGATGCATCAGCTGTTGATCAGTGCAGTATGGGGGGGAACAGATGGGATTTGTCAAAGGTGGGGTGAAAAAATGACAGAGTTTGACTTAGCCAGCTTTTAAAAGTTTCCTTAGAAATTCAGTGTGGTTGTACAAGTATCTTGCCTGTCCAAAGAAAAAGGAGGTTGTGTGGATTTCTCGAGGACAAATTAGTGCTGTTCAACTTCTATCCTCACATAAACAATTCCATTTTCAACACATGCATCTTTTAATATCAGGCAATTACTGCTGTTCTGTACTTAAAAGGTGAAAAAGCACTGCTTGAAGTTTAAAGACCACTGCTCCAATATCGCTAAATATATCTTGAAAGTTCTTAAGAAATTGCTGTTCCCCAAGAATGAAGCTGAATTCATTAAAACACTTTTTTCATCATTAACATGATCCTAGATGGCCTATTAACAAATAAGCCTCCTGACTAATTTAAGATTACTTCAAGTAGAAATAAGATTGGTCACCTAGTGGAAATAGTAGCTTTCTGTGTAGATTGGATGGGGAGGTGTTGCCCAATTTGAAACAATTACTCTTATCCAAATGTATTGTTGACACAACTAAAATTTGCATAGGACTTTTTGTTCATGTTCTTTTTCGCTCCTGTTGAGCAGGATAGATTTCATCTAAGAAAATCTAGGGTAACTTTAATCTGTTTTTAATAAACTGGATTGAATCAGAAATTGAAATTACAGGGGTTGTACTGTAAAGATAAATAGGCAACAACAGCCTAATGCACCCACTATAAAGGGTGGGTGGATGGAGGGGAGGTGCTTCCTAGAAAACTTTAGTCCAGGGAAAAAAACATTTGCAGATTCTGAAGCTGGAAACATGTTTACGTGTGGTGTTCATGAAGCCTTTCAGTGAAGTTGCATCATCCTTTTGGGCAGATGGTCTTGACAGAAGTAACATGGACAGCAGTCCTTGGATCGGTGAGAGGAGCTGACACAGAGGAAATTCAAGGGCATAAATTGGTGAGGAATAGAGCTTGCCTTGCCTCTGGGTGTAGATGCTCAGCTTAGTTGAGGGAGGAAATGAACATGTGGTTTGAATGAGGTGAAGCTCTGCCTTGGTGCTCATTCATTTCAGTTCACTGATAGGACTGATAGGCAGTTCAGGAGGTCAGAGGTGTAGGGTTGGTGCTCTGTAGGGCTTTGGCTCTGTGGAAAACCAGGCAATTTGAGTGCTGGAGAATGTGAGAGGCAACAAATCCATTTGGAAACAGAGCTGTGCAGTTGAAGGAGAGCTGTCCAAAGGTGCAACATCAGGTTGCTAAGGATAACAGGTAGGATTCACCTCTGGGATGTGAGTTGAGTTTGTTTTATCCCAATTCTTTTCTTGATTCTCCTCTGCTTTTCAGAAGTGCAGACAGCTGTGATGTGTTTGTGTTTGGCTGTGGTGTTCCTGTCTAGATTGTAAGCTGAAAACTGTTCTCACAACCACATGCAGGTTTGTTTGTGAAGCTGTGCTCTCTGAGGGGATTAGTCTGAAGTGTGAAATGGCTGTTCCTTGCTTCTTCCCCATGTTTTTTATGCCAGTTGAAGCAATTGTTGCCATCTGTCCTGTATTTTTTTCCACTGCAGCTGCTTTGGGAATTTTCTAGCCTGTGTTAGTCCTTTTTAATTTTCGTGGACTTCTTTAGTACTAAAAGAGAAGACAGCAAGCAGTGGGCTTTAACTTTTTTAAATGACAGAACTGAAAGGAATACAATGCATAGGTGCAACTTAAAATCAAGAAATTTGGGAGTGTGTGAAAATGACAGGAAACATCATCTTTATGGGCTTTTTTGTTTGTCGTAGGCTTGTCAAAATGAAGAGAAGAACCATTCCACAGAAGAACTTAGCAAGTCTGAAATTCAGGAGGAACTGAAAAAGGCTAATAGCCTCCCTAGTTTGACTCCTGGAATCAAAACAGCAGATAAAGACAAGCAACCCCGAGAAGGCTTTTTTCATTTCCTTGGAAGCTTATTTAATATTGCAACAAAATCTTCTTTGGTAGAATCTAAACCCTCTACCTTCCAAGATGAACCCAACAGATGTGAAAAGGATTTACAGTGCACAAATACCCTTCCAAAGGACATGCAGCCAAAGCATCCGAAAACTGAAGAGCCTAGAGCTAGAAAAAAAGAGGATTCTGTAAAGAAAGATGATGCCATTTTAAATAATATTGGGAAAGATATCGCACAAGATCTTCAAGGAGGCTGGAAACAGTCCTCAGATACAGAAAAGTAAGTTTTATAATTTATTATTAAATACGTTGATGTGTGTGTGTACAGAACTATGCTGACCAAGTTCTGCTGACTGGATGAGAAATGTCTGTCATTCCTAAGAATGATTGGAGTGTCCCTGGGTTGACTTTGTGCAAAACTCCATTAGCAACTGCCTTAAATAAATGAGGAAAGGAGACTCCAACTGCCACAAAATCTAACTTTAAAGAAGTTGTTTAGAAGTTTCCTGACTAGATGTGGCATTTACAAATATGTTTTTAAAAAAAGAAGTGTAAAGAGCTTATTTCCATCCATATTATGGCCTAAATAAAGGCTGAAATGTTTGTCCTTTTTATATCTCAGCAGATCAATAATTTTATTTCTGCAGGTAAGGTTTTCTCATTTTTAAATGATCTTTCCTAGCTTATTTGACTGGTGATTTTTGTTTATGTGATGTTTTTCCCCCCTAGTTCTTTGAGGTTTTCCTGTGATGTAAAGAAGGTTATGTAAAGCATACTATTTCAATTAGCCCAAACATGGAGCATTCTTTACAGTCCTGTAATATTTTTGTTTAAGATTTAAAAAAAAAAAGAAATGGTGGCAAGGGCACCATTATGTGTTTGAGAGCAGAAAAGTTAAAGCACTGGCTGTGGTCAACACTGTATATTACAAAAACTTTTCTGACTATCATAAACATACGTATAAGTTTTCCAGATTTGTAGCTGTTACATTGAAAATTTGGCTACATGTGGATCAGCACAGCACAGATTTGGAGTTAGGTGTGAATGTATGCCTGTGGTAGCTGTCTAGTTTTTGATAGGTGTGTAGAACATGGACTTATTTGTGGGCAATGGATGTGCAAGTGATGATTACTCAGGCTTTCAGTGTGGCCCAGAGTATTTATTTCAAATTTAAGCGGAAAGTAGTGATTGGGGGTAACCAGTTAGTCTCTGTCACAGTGCTCCTGCTTGCATTGCAGAATGGGAGGATGGACTCAGAAGAAACACCTTTTCTCCTTTTAAATTTTTTAATTAACTTGAGTTGTAGTCAGTGTATTTATTAGTGGCATGTGAAGTTTCATCTCCATGTAGGAGGTCAAAGACACCCAAAATAGCTGCTTATTAAGTTCCACTTCCATACTGAGGATGTCTCCAGCACTCTGCCCTTACCTATTACTCAGCAGAATGATGATCTGAAGCTTTATGTTAAAAGTGCAGTGGCTGATCAGGATATGAATACGTGATGAGATACCTATTTAGGTGAAGTTAAAACTGTATTTCCACCTCCAAAATACAGTTATTAGGAGTAATAATGGCTGCGTTCTCGTGAGCACTCTGGTTTGGTCTGTGACGTGATCGACTGGTTTTTATCCCAGACTCTTATCATGATATCACACTGATATCATGATATCTGACTGTGCTTTTTCCAAACTGCAGCTCAGCACCACCACTGCTTTGATCAGTGCAGGAGAAAAGTTCCCCTCCCCTTAGTTGTTCCCTGGAGAGCCCAGGAGCGTGGTGTTATTCGGTCTAGTTCCTGAGCAAACTTTATTCCCTAAAACCTGTTGGACAGGCTGAGTTGCTGCATCAGTCCCTTACTGCTGTTTGCTGTTTCTGTAGTATATCCTTCACTCTGCATGCATCTTACAGGGTAAGATGATCTAATTCCCTGTTTGCTTCTTGAGAAATCTTCAGAAAAATGTAGATTAATAAAATAAGGCACTAATAAAAGTTTGCAGAGTTTGAAAAGTGTGGGTGTTAACTCAATGAAGTGACCTCTTTGCTCTGTGCAAATATTTTTTAATTATTTTTGTTTTCTTGAAGTCAAAGTTACAGTTGGATTTTTCAGTTGACCATCCTTTGACATTGTCCTGTATTGTTAGATAATCTTTGCAAACCAGTGTAGATTTTTTTAGCATAGTTCACGTGTCTCATGGCCAGGCAAGCATGTAAGAATGTGCCTTGCTAGTTTGAAGGTAAGGGTGAGTTGGCCTCTATACAGAATGAAGTTTTTTCCATGAGAAATAACTTTTTTTAATGTTGTTTTTTAATGTTGTTTTCATGGAAGAGAAATAGTTGGGTTTTTTCATTGTAGCTATTGTAAATTAAGGCAAACATTAAACCAATCTATGTCCTTTTAAGCTCATTCTCTAAAGTACAGTGTACATTCTGCCCTTTTTGGCTTGGGATACTAACAAGTTAGAAAATCTCTGTGTAACTTTAATTATGTTTTTCTCTGCCTGACCACACAATGTGAACTGCTCTTCTGAAGTAATTAGTGAAGAAAAATTGGAATGACTGTGGGGAAGCAGAGGCTTGCATTGTTTACCTTTCTTAAAAGTTTGAATTAAGGATAACTTTTTTTTTTTCTTTTATGGAAGTGGTTATGCTGGATTTGTTCGGTTTTAGTTTATAAAAGTTTTAAGGATGTAGAGTGGTTTATTCTTTCCAATTACTAGCTGGGTTTTTTAATAAATACTAACTAGCTCTGATTGAATTAGCATAGCTAAACTGTAAAAGTGCTCTTGATTGCTGCCAATTGGCTAAAGAGTCTTGTTGGAAGTGGGTGCTACAAGCAGGTGAGGAATGGTGGGGAGAAGGGGTAAAGATGTAGCACAAAGCAGCAGGAAGGCATGGAAACCATGGAGAGAAAAGATGATGCAAACCTAAAAGTGAGCCATATAAAGCCAAAGGTATTGGTTCCACTGATTATTGCATTAAATTGCAATTTTAGTATGTCCTATAGAGGCAGGATGTAGCAGAGGTCCTTGTGACCACTGCATTATTAATGTTGCAGCAGTTTCCTTTATCATGAGGAAGATGTAAATGAATTTGTTCATTTTAAACTACAGTGAAATATTGTGTTAGGAACTGTCTTGGTTAGTAAGGAGGTTGCAATGATAAGTGGAAGAAGGATGGTTGTTAGACTGCATAATCCCCATTAGAGTTGTTTAAAAAAGAGAGCCTAAACCAAACAACCTTTCAGATTTTAAAAACCTACCAAATAGTTTCAGATGCCTCTATTCAGACAGCCTCATTCTCCCCATCTCCCTAAAGCAATATTTGGTGAAATACAAGGATATCAGAGTGCTCTGACCTGTAAACTGAGGTTAATTTAGCCCTCAGTGGGAGGTCTGGCACTTGGTAAAGACTCAAGTTTCCAGGCCTTGAGCCAAGGAAAGTGGAATTCATGAGCTCAGTGTGTGGAGTACATGTTTGTGAGGGATAAAATGTGTAGGTCACAATATTCCTCCATCACCCTGGCTGGTTGGCTCAGAGGTAATTTGTACCTCAAAGGCTTTTGCTCCTTTCATCCCAACAGTGGCAAGTGATAAGGGAGGAGCACAAAAGACAAAACCATGATAAATTTGGCAAAGTCTCTAGACAACAATTACTGTGGACAATAATTGCGGCACAGAAGGTGGGTGAGGAGAATTGGGCTAAGTCTCCAGTTATTGCATCCCTTAGTCTTCCATTTCTGTGGGATGGTTGAAGGTTTCTTTGCCTTGAAGAAGTGAAGTGGAGAAAGCAACTGCAAAGTAGGGTATTTGCTACTTGTAGAAAAACCCCTTACTTAGGTAAGATGGCAACTTCTGGGTAGGATAGTCCCCTGTGGTAGATTGGTAGGTAGAAAAGTGAAAACTTTGTGTTTCTTCTTTGTGCTCCTTAATGATGTTTAAAGCCAACCTTCAAATGAAGAAATAAAAATAAAACCATGGAACAATGGGGGTGCACTTTACCTCATTTCTCATTGCTGAAAGTCTTCATGAGAGGTGACGATTTCATAAAGTAGGTGACAAATATAAAACACAGATTTGCCCCATTATCTTTCTCTCCTCTAATGTGAAATTCTTTCACTTTCATATATATTGCTTGTCACTAAAAAGCAACTATTTAGCTTCAAAATTGAGAATGGATTTGCTGCAGTGTGTACCTGCCATCTTCTCAAGAATCCCAGTGGTGGTAATGGGTAGTACCTTGTGCAGGTGACTGAGGACAAAACTTTGACAGATATTTTCTTTTCCCCCTGCCCCAAAGACCGATGACCCAGATCTGTTCTATTTACTGCTTGCCATTTGTCTATGTTCCAGTACAATTTTTTTTTGTAATATCCAGTAACAATAAGTGGATGTTGCAGATAGTGGTGTGCAGAACAATAGTGCTTGTGAAACTGCGCAGCTTGTTCTGGAGTTCAGCAAGGAGGAGCCTTAGTGCATTGCTGAACATGACTGAAGAGGCAAAAATCAAAGTTGTACCTACTGTGAAAGTTTTGTTTAAATAATCCTGGTTAAGACACTAATACCCCAATTCTGTTTTCTTCCTTCTGTTATGTAGCTTGTAGATATGGATGTGAGAAAAACCTTTGAATCCCACAACTGCAAGGATTTTCTATCTGTAGGTAAAAGAGGGAGGGGATAATTTCAAAAGCAGATGCTCAAAACACACATTTACATTTCTCACCATACTAAGAGCTCAGAATAATTTAGTTATTGCAAGCAATATCATTCAGAAGTGAGGTAGCCCTAAGGAGAAAGAAATTTCAGTCCATTTACAGTTCTACTGTGTTATACATTATTGGGTTCTGGGAGGGAATGTTTGGGATTTTTTTGTTATCTATTTTATTTTTAAGTCTAGTAAACCTGTTGCTACATATCTAATTGATGTATATAAGTATTAGCAATTAGTATTTCCCACTTTAGTTCTGTCAGCAAATCCTGCCCTTTTATTTTGCACTGGTAGAAATACATCTGATAAAATCCTTCAGGTTTACATAATTCTGGTTAATAGGTTTGTTACAGAGCTTGTAATTCTCCTTTGTGGTGCTTGTCAGAGGCAGGCTTGTGGTAATAACAAAACACAGCCCTTAATTTGTCTGATGGATTGTTGTGTATTGCAATTTTGATATTTGTCAGTAGTATAGATGTCAGTAGCAGCAACATTCATCTTTCCCTATAGATGCCTTTGGCAGAAAATCAAGAGTAAATGAATGGAAATTAATCACTTAATTCCAAGCAGTAGTCTCATCAGGTAATTCCTGAGGAATAATGTGTAGAGGAGTGGGGAAGCTGCTGCTCCTGCATTTGTTCGTGTTGATTCATTGATCTTTTGGTGGCTTTCTGGCCATGGCAGTGCATTGTTGTTAAGTTCCTGGTGCTCAGGTGGACAGGGAGTCATTGCTGAGAGTGACCTGCTTCCACTTGAGAGGGATATAAACTATATGGGCAGCTCCACCTTTCTAGGTCAGCCAAACACCACCCAAAATTAGATGGTTGTCCCAGGGAAGGAGCAGGCTCATCCTGCCCCTGATTCCCTGGGTGAACTGTGGAGGGTGGTCACTCTCAGGGCTGTGCTGCAGGAGAAACTCAGAACCCAAGGCATTTCTCTACCTGCCAGAGAGAGGTGCCTACCCAGAGATGGGATGTGGTCCAAAGGAGAGGCTCTTGTTGGTGCCAAAGCAAAGATTTTTGTGTTTCTGAAGAACGAAACTTTATATTTTTAGAGTAATTCTTAACAGATGTGTGATGCAAAATTGAGCTAAATAACCTGGATTATTTCCTCTGATTAACTTTTTTTTTAATAGGGTCATTCAGCTGTGCAGTGCATTCAACCGAGTCAAACCCTTTGCTTTCCTTGCCACACCTGAAGCTACGCTCTTGCTTTGAAGAGAGTAAAGGGATGCGCTTGCTTTAATTCTTCATTACATATCAGAAGAAGCCAAGAGGAGTGGCTTTCTTCAGCCTTCAGGTGAAAAGTTGAGGGGAGACCTCACTGCTGTCCCCACTCTTGCACACCAGTGAGAAAGCAGCACAGGCTCCACTTGTCCCTGCTCACTGGGAGGGACAAGTCCCAGACACCTGAATCCCTGAGTGTGACTGAGGAAGAGGGAGGGGTAGCAGGTGAGGACATTTCCCACAGGAATGGGGCAGGAAGGCTGGCTGCTGCCAGGTACTGGGGAATTAGGGCAAGGAAGAGCTAGGAGTGATCCCGGGCCCTTTGTGCTGGTGTTGGTCTCACAGCCTCTGGTGTTTTGGGTCAGCCTTCATGTGTGCTCTCTTCCTGCAGGCTCGAAGAATAGGTTTTCCCAGATGTGGGAGATCATCAAGAAGTACTACCTAAAGGGCAAGGGGAAGGAAAAACATTCCTTCCAAGGTCACAGAGACTGTGTTTGCTTTTATTAAAATTGTCATTGACTCTTAATTGCCCTTATGGAACATTAGCTTTGAAATTTCCTGCAGAATCAAGTGTGTGTAAATCACTTTGTTCAACCAAACTTTTGACCTTTTCAAACATACATTGTGACGTCCCAGGACACTAAGTATTTTAGACTGCAGATTTAAATCATGAAGCTATCCCCTCTGGCTAAAAAATTGTTTTCTTTCATCTAAGTTGTGTATGGCAACTATTCAGTTAGCCCACAGTGTCTTTTTTCCAGCAAGCCTTTCATTTTTCCCATTTATGAATAGCATAGAAATCAGCTGGCTGGCTAAGCTGGATTCCACCAGAAGGTGTTTCAAAGTGACTTTAAGACAGTTGTTTCCTGATGAAGTACCTTAAAATAATTTTTTTTAAAAGCTGTCAGTTAAGTATACAGTGGAATAAAAGCTACATGGAAAAATATTAAAAGAAAAACAGCATAATTTTAAGATGGTCAGAGAGGGGTAGACAGGAACCACAAGAGTCACACTGACATAGATCAGTAGTTTTCAGCCTGTAGCCTGCAGATCTCTCTGGTAGCTCCTTCCTCAGGGTCTATGAGAAGAGATAGGGGGATTCATGCATGGATATGCTTGTAAAAGCAGGAGACTGCAGGGCTGGGGAGAAAATATCTGGAAGAGTGAAGTATGAGGGGAAAATTTGCTATGGCATGTTTTGGGAGAGACAGGTGTTGCATGCTGCAGAAGCAGGCTGGGCAGCAGTGCCCTGCTGTGCAAATGAACTGTGCCACTGAGATTCTCTATCAGCCTGTGTGGTCTTCCTCCACCTTTTGGAAAATGTGCAGGGCTCTCTGTTTTCTGCCTTTTTGTATGGTACAAATAGGGTGGGAGGGATCGCCATCATGATGGCATGCACTTGATAAAAGTGCCAGCAGTGTGTTCTTTATGAGTGCACTGGAGTGAGGCACTCAAGGTAGCAGGTTTCCTCCTGCTTCAGGCCTTCCAAATCAGCAACACTGTTTTATAACCACTGCCACTTGAGCAAGTTACGCAAGGGGTCTGTCATATAATATGTCAGAACATGTTCCCCTCTCCTCCTTGAGTTAGTCCCCCTTTAACTTTTTATATCTTTTTCACAATAGAAGAAATATCTACAAGCACCTACTTTTGACAAATCTAACGTAACTCATGTTGACATCCTCTCTTGTTGCTGTCAAAGTCTTTTGTGAAACTGATTTAAGGCTTTATAGGGAGTTGAATAGCTTCCTGTGAGGACAGGAAAGAAGGAATCTCCTAGTATTTGAAATATGTGACAGAATGCACATTAGGTTCTTTGTATAATCAGGCTTTCATCTGCATCCTCACATGAGCTGAAAAAAAATTTTGAAAAGAGTTTTTACGGAAAGTTCTGAACTGACATATTCTTTTGGTGATCAGAAATAAAACAAGTCTCTAGTGCCACTTTAAGATCTTTTGGTGGCACAGCCTGCTTCTAAATTTGTTTCATAAGACTTTCAACTGAGTTGCTGGTGCTGCATAGGAACATGGGTTTTCATTTTTTTAAATGTCTTCTTGTTGCATGGGAGCATTCAGAGTGAATATGCTTCTATGTGCTCTAAAAGGAAATGCATTAGGACTAAAAGATCTGCTGGCAAATTTTTTTATAATATGCTGAGCAGCAAATTCTTTATCAAAGGTCAGAGACCCTGAAGTTGCCTTGTCCATAGAGGAAAAGTTGGTTCTGGTTGAAAATAGAGCTCCCTGACCAAAGTCTTGGTAGAGTGAAGCCTGCAGGAGAGCAGAGCTGTGTGTTGAGAGTCTCTGGCACAGGCTGGGGCTCTGCAGCTGAAGCAGGGCTGGAGCCAGTGCTCCTCAGGTTTGGGTTTGTGCACAATTCTCCGAAGGGCAAATGGCTTGGAGTATTGCTCAGACTTCAAATTGATCAACTGGAGCATAAAATTCCCTCAGAAGACAAACAGGGAGCATAAAGAATTGGGAGAACTGATAAAGGTTGCCACATAGGCAAAAAAGAAGCTTCTGAGTACTTTTTTGTTTGACCGTCTGGGGGGGGTCTGTGTCTCCAGTCAGTGTAGATATGGAAGCCAGTCATGCTGGGTTCTCCTTCTGTAAAATTTACCTATTCATCCCATATCTAGGTGCTTTGGTTTTCAGAACTGCTGGGTTCACATGAAAAACTCAAAGGCAAAGTTGGGTACAGGAGACAACTGGAAAGGTGTGTTCCAGAGTTCTGGTTCTTGCTACATGTTTGTACATAAATCTGAATTCTCCCCACTGCATATCACACAAAAATATCAACCACAAAATAAAAGACACTCAGTTAAAAGCTAATTCTTGTCAAGCTGTTTATTCAAAGTCATGCCTTGGTTTTGGTGGAAATGGGTGTTTGGCATCTTGCAGTACCATTCATGTGCTCACTTCAAACATGTATCATTACAGCTGATCTGTGCAGTAATCCATAAAACTCTTTCTTTTTGAGAAATGGTGCCAGTGTGTGTTCTGCTTGTTTTCTTTAAAGAAATTTCATCTGGGTTCAGGGCATTTGTAGGCCAACTTTTATTTTTTGAGGTTGGCCAAAGTATAGAGGAGCTGCTGGAGTTTGTAAAAGCTTAGTAGTGATTATTTAAAGCAGGAAAGGTTAGTCAGTAAGGTTAATTCTGAATAAGAGCATGATCAGGTCTTACATTCTTAAGACTTATTTTTAGTATGACTACGACTGATGCTGAGTAAATATACTGTGCTGCAGAACTCAACAGATCCTTCCCCTCACTTTTTTAGGATCTCAGGAGTTTTAGAAAATATCTTTTAATTTAGAAGAAAGTTTTCTGTGAAAAAGGGGAAAATAATGTGATTTGGTGCGGTTTTTTTGCTAGCCTTTTCCCCCTCTGTTCTGGTTTTTTTCCCTCAGAAATGTTTATGTTTCTTCAAAGGGTTGTGAATCCTCAAGTCAGCCATTTTAACAGATGAAGTGTGTGATGTTTAGCAGCTACCACTGCTGGTATCTCTGGAAACCAAACTGGTGCTATTGGAAGACTAAATGTGGGCATCTAACTTGGCAAGTTGGGAGATGTGCTGTTTATACAGGACTTTCCTGTTTCCTCTGTGACTTAAATACCTGGCCAACAAACCCTATATTGAGATTCTGCAGTAGCCTCCATCAGAGATGACAGTGACCTTAATCCCAATACAAACTGAATTTTAAAGTTCTCACAAACTCTAAATTCCCATAATGTATTTTGGCATTAGCCTAAAGGTACCTGACAGTGTAAAACATGCATATAAATGATTGTTTATATCTCTCTTTTAATGTTTATGAATATGAATAATTTTATATTTAGTTCAATTGTACTCTGTCTGTATTCTTTACTTGTGATTTTAAATAGTATTAAGTTCCTTCTTCAAAATAAAATTAATATTGAAGTAAGAATCTTGGCCTCAAAAATCTTGCAGAAAAGAGATTCTATTTTTAGATTGGTGAATCCACTCCATTTTCATATTCTTCTATATCTTTTGAGAGAATATTTACTCAGAATCCATACAGATGAGATTTGAGGTTTTAGTTACACAATGACACTCAAATGTTTCACTTTCCTTACTAAATTTATTTTTTATTTCTCACTTAAATTATTTGTTCTCTAGAACAAATTTGTTCTCTAGACTGTAGAGCTGTAACAACTTCTCAAGAAATCAAACTAATGGGAGAAGGTGCAAAGTGCTTTTAGAAGCTATAAAGCTATATTTATGTGTTGCAATGCTTTTGTATTAGAAATCAAAATCTTAGCCAACACCGTTGTTGTTGTTGTTGTTACTTTTGCCCAAGAGACTCTTCTGAGATGAGTATGACAATTTTCCAGACAGCTGAATGGCTGATTCCAGCCATTCACTGGGTTAGGAGATATAGGGCAGACTTGGAAAGGATTTCTTCTTAGTTTGAGTGGAGGCTGAGGCAGAAGGGAGTTTAAGTCTAGTCTGAGCATCTACTTTGTCTTAAAGTGAAGAATGAAAAAGTTGACAGTGACTGATTTTTGCAAGAATTCTTTAACAGGCGGAAAAATAGGAGGAAAAGAGAGAAGCATTTGAAAGAAAGGTGAGTATTTGTGATGCCTCCTAGTTTTAAGAAAGGAGAAAAACTGCTTCTTCAGAAAATGGAAAGTGACAGGCTCTGAATTTATTCTTAGCGCAAGATCAGAAAGAGCAGTGAAGGAGCCACGATCACAACTCCTTTGTGATGATTCTTTCTTTCATTTAGTTTTTGCAGTCACTGTTTTTTACTGCTAAATTTAAGACTAATGAATGGCTAGATCTATCAGTTCCTTGTCACATTTCTAGTTTTCCCATTTTGGTATTCCCTCCAGCATTCCAACAATCTTTATTCTTACCCATTCTCCGTTAATTCTCTTTCCTTACTACCTAGTGGTTCAAAAAAGCATCCTCTGTTGAATACTTTATTTTTTCCCCCCCACATATTGTGTTTCTCCTCATCTTGTTTCTTAACAATATGTTGAGATATTGGGTAAAAGTTTAGATTTCAATTCAATATTTTAATGAAGTTTATAACGTAAATTTTCTTCAGTTTTAATGTGTAGGCCTGCTTTAGAAGGATCAAACATCTTCAAAACAGGATGATTACTTCTGTCACTGCAAATGTTGCCTTGCAGTGACATTTGTCAATAGTAATTACCTTGTCTGGTAGAAAATAAACGATGGAAGAAATCTACTTTATTGTTTATAGTTTAAATTGGCTTTTTTGATAAAAAGAGATATCCATATAATTTGTCACATGAACCTGCATTTAGCAGAAGGAAGAAAATAGTGTTGAGTAGTCTGCAGTTTGTGCTAACCTGTGGAGGAAAACAGTATTTTACATCATCTACTGCTAGTGCTAAGTTTTATTATCATGCCAGCAACTTACTATCTGTCCTTGCTAATACTGATGATCCTTGTTCCAGGCAGACACGACGGAAGCCAGAAGCACCCGCAGTCACGTATGCAACGTATCGGGGTTCTGCAAGGATCAGGCAGCTCCTGAAGAATCAATCAGAAATTGGAACAGGAGAAAAAAGTCTTGAGAACAGAAATGCTTCAACAGTCAAAGAAAATGGAGAAGTCCAAACAACTCTGTCTGTGAAATCAGGATGCCTAATAGAAGAAAATGGAAAAGATGAGGGTAAAGATCACCGAGATGATGCCGTATTAAATTCTTCTGCAGTTAGAATGGGAAGCAAACAGTCTGGTAAAGCTCAACGTTGCTTGGGAAGAAGTAAACATGAAAGAACTGCAAAGGCCACAGCTTCATCCACTGAATCATGTCATGAGTTACACTTAAGAAATACACCTGCTTTAGCTGCAACAGAAGTTAAAAGGACGTATTCACTAGATTCATTATTGCCATTCAGTAGTAGGAACAGTGGGATCCTAACCAATTCCACTTCCCAGAGTACTCATTCCCTTAAGGTGAGTTCTGCAAACTTTTTTGCAGATTTGGTTGGAAAAGAAGATGGACTGCTGGGAGAAGCAGAAACTCTGTTTCAGACAGACAAAAATGCCACTTCTAACTTTGATAAAGAAAATTATTGTAGTAAAGCAGCTAATAAGGAGTCCCCAAAAGAAATCCAGGATGATTGTTTATATTCACCCAAGTCAAAAAGCAAGATAGTTAATGAAGAACTGCAGGTGGGGAAGGGAGAATTTTGCTTTAATCATCAAGTGGATAATCTCTCAGAGCAAACATTGGGTGTCCAGAGGCTTCATTTCAGTACCACTACATTTCAACAGCAAGCAGATCAGCATACCACAAGTGACAATAAAGATAGTGATCCAAGAAATGGTGATGCTCAGAAAATTTTGACAGCTGAGGAAAGAGAGCAAAATCCACAGAACTTTCCTGCTACTGTTTTTCCTTTTAATGAACAAATACCTACTTCACTCATCGTGGCATCCAAAGGAGGAAAGTGCATGGCTATAGGCAATCTAACTGCTTCAGTGTCATCTATTGGACATGATGAAGATACAGTCATGGGCAGGGGGACTTGTAATGAAGAACTGAGTGAGTCAGGGAAAGCAGTGCATGTACAAAATGGTCACAAGCTAGTTCATGTGGAGAATTCTAAGGGTACTGCCACACAGCAGACTGGTTTCCCTTGTCTAGAAACAGAGGGTGAGGAAACAAGGAAGGTTTTATCCGAGGTTGCAGTGGAAAACCTTGCCAATGTGTCACTGTGTGCACATGGGTGTCAAAATGTGAAAAAAAGTTTTGATGAGCTGACAGCACTTCTAACCCACAAGTCTACCTCTGTGTCTGTGATGGTTCCTCATTCTGCCTTGAGATCTGAAGGAAAGCCTTTGGCCAGCCATTCTGCTTTCACCCATGAAAAAGATGATGTGCACTTAATTTCCGAATCTCCACCTGTTTCTGAAAATAGGTGTATTAATTTTTCTTCCGAGAAGGAAAACAGCAATAAACTTAGGGTATCACCCACAGTAATTGATTCTTCATCTGACAAACAAGAAAAAATGCTGCCTTCTGCCACTAACTCTGAAAATGGCCAGATTGCTACTTCTGAACAGGATGGCTTTGTATTTCCAGCTGCAGAGTCTAGGAGAATAATCTCTGTGGACAGGATGACCAAGGGGCCACCTTGCTCAGGAGACCTTAGAACTTCGTGCCAAGCAAGTTCTCTGAAACCTGAGATTGCTCCTCCTCCATTTGATAGCTCTGCTGATGGAGTAGGTGCAGAGGTTGTTTGCATCTCCAGGCCCACTTATCCTCCTCTAGTATCCAGAGAAGCTGCCAACCTTCTTGTTTCTGCCTTGGAGATGTCCAGCACTGCTCAGGGGAGCAGTAATTCTTCCGGTCACAGAGCTAATGGGGCAGATGAGACCTTTTCCACACCACAGGCTGACAGCAGTGTCCTGGCAGAGGCAATGCCATCACCCATCTGTCCCTTGAAGTCTTTGGAAACTGTCTCTGAGCCAGCCTGTTCTGAGACCGTGTGCCGGGATGCTGAGGGACTGGTGATTCTTGGTGATGCTGCTGCCTTGGAAGCCCCTTCTGGCCAAGAAGCTGCTGCAGCTGCCCAGGCAAACGAGCTCTGTTCTGGGGAAGGATGGGGAGATACTGGTGTGAAGGGACAAGAACATTCTTCTTTCCCTGGTGCTGCTGTTTTGCTGAAGAAAGCTGAAGAAATAGTGGACTCAGTTATACACTTAGCTACAGAAGAAATAATAGCAAAAGAAGGCTTTGGTGTCTGCCAGCTTTGTGGGAGCAAGGATAGTTTAATAAATATGGATATTGCAAATTATCAGAAAGCTGAAACTGTACAGCTGGCAGCAGGAGAAATCAAGTCAGCTGTGCAATCATTAAAAGATTTTAATGAGGGCAGTGAAGGAGGCTCATCTTCGTTTAGAGGAAATGAAAGAGTGGATACAAATAATCAAGATGAAAAGATACTCACTTGCATCCCTGATAAAATTGACCTACATAGGGCGCTAGCACTGAAAGCAAAAGAAACAGTTGATGAGGTCATTAACTCAGCCGTACAAAAACTGGCATCCAATCAGCAGCAAGGCATGGAGAGTAAAAAGCTTTCTGGAAAGGTTCAGCCTAAACCTGAGGCTGAAATGCCAAAGACTTTAAATCTGGATATGAGGTTTCCTGCCAACACACAGGAATCAGCAGAGATTGATGAAACTCAGCCTATGAGTGTAAATGGTGAAAAGGCAGATTGCTCGGGTCCTCCTTTGCTTCCAAATTGTATGGAAAATGGCATAGATTGGCCCCAGAGAGATGAAAATATACCAAATAATGCAATTACTTGTCAAACAAATGGATTTCTTCCCTCTGGCAGTTTAGCAAAGCTGGAATCAGACCTTCTGACACCAGCAAAAGAGAGGCACAGTGGAAAAGTGTGCGACCATCTGGCTGCAGGAGAAATGTGTGGCAAAGTATCAGCAATGAGAAGAAAATCTGAGCGAACTTTACATTTTATAGATAGAAATGCTACTACTGAAGAAGCACTTTTGTCATTGCAGTTAAAAGGTTTGTGCAATAATACAAATATGCCAGAGTGCATGCTGCTGCCAGCTGTAAATGCTAACTTGTCATCTTTTATGCCTGATGAAGAATGTATTGGCCTGCAGAGTGAATCCAAAGAGAAAAGCGGCCCTCAGATGTCTCTGGAAAGCAAGGCAGAGGACAGTCTGTATGAAAGCCTCTCTGGGAAAGAGCCTGCAGAGGAAGAACCTGTACAAGTAAAAGCAACATTCCAAAATTCAAAGGCAGTGGACAGTGAAGAGGAACTAGCAGAGGGGGCTAGTGAGAGAGCAGAGGTTACTATTGGATTAGATACACAGTCCATGGTACCTGAATTGTCTCTTCCTGGGGAGGGCGGTGAAGGGAAACGCTGCTTCAATACAGTCTTTGCCCAAAATGAGAATCTGAAGCAAGCACAAATGAAAGATCAAGATATGGAGAGAAATGATCAGCTTGAAGAAAATGGCCTGGACTGCAGCGATGACATGAAGGAACCAACAGAACTTTTGGCTTCTTCTCCATTAATTGAACAGTGGGAAAACAGTTCTTTTACGATCATTTATGAAGGTGCTCTTCAAACTGAGAACAAATCTGTCTCAACTGATGAGATGCAAACTAGTTCTCTTTCTCCTTCTGCTTTGCCTTCAGATGATACAGATCACCTAAGGCATGAGAGAGTAAGGAATAAGCTGGAGTCAGCCTGTGTTTATGGGCAGGTCAGCAAGGTGACTGAAGCTGCAGAGAGCCGAGGCTCGGAGTCGTTCCTGAGCGTGGAGGCCAAGCGCTACAGAGTTTATCCCTTCTCTCTGTCTCCCATCTACGAGGACGACAGCTCCCAGGAAGATCTGCTCTCCACAGATGTGTCCCCAGAAAGCCGTTCTGGGGCAGTTCCTAAGGACAGCTCTGACCACTCTTCAGTGCTTTCCCTCCTTCAGTCCGTGTCTGAGCGCTTGCAGTTCACTGCTCGGTTCAGCAGAGAGGAGGACGACGCGGAGGAAGAGGAAGAAGAATCTTCATATGAAGAAAATATGCCTGATGTTGAGAGAGAAGACAACTGCCTTTCCAGTCAATGCAGAGGGAATTTTAAAGCAACTCCTCAATCAAATGACCAAAGCAGATCTTCTTTTCTTGAACAATCATGCCATCTTTCAAAAGAGCAATTTGACTCACAGGAGCAACCAGAACAGTTTCCAGATGTATCTTCTCCCAGTCAAACACCTTGCAAACCACTTCCAGAGAAAGCTGATGCTGCTGTAACACAGCCTCTTACAAGTGTGTACTACCAGTACTTGAAATCTGCCAGAAAAGGCTCCTCTGAAAAGGGGACCAGGTTTGGAAGCATTCTCCAGGATGTGCTGCAGCCAAAGATTCATTGGTTTCAAGACACCACCCTGCCAAAACTGGGAGAACTGTCAGAGGTAAGATGTCATGTCACATGGTATTTGTAATCAAGGTGATTAGCCCATGTTCAAAGTTGCTGCTTCTCTATTCTCCTTGCTACTTTTTAATTAAGTTTTCATCATAAAAAGTAATCAAAATCTTTTATCAGAAGTTACTAGGCTTTTTAATGTCATAGTTAAAAAAAAGTCTTCTGATAAAATAATTTTTAAAAGATAACAGACTTGTTTCAGCACACAGGTTAAAGTGATTTAACTGTAAAACAGAATATGTGAACAGAAGGTAAAATAGGGAAATATACATAATAACGAGTTTTTATAATAGCACAAGACAGACTTCTCCATGTTAAGGACATTTCAACCTGAAGATGATGGAATTGCCTTTTATCTGAAAATTGTTCTTTCATTTCTTTCACTTCTGAGATTAATAGAGTTGTGTTGTCCCAGAAAAATATATAAATATTGGCTTACTGGGCTCTTTGGTTGTTTCACAACACTGTCTTCTACAAATGAGAGCTCAATTAGTAAGTAAATAACATGGCTGCCTCTCTAGAATAATATTTCTTTTTTTAGTTTGCTTAAAGCAATGGCAAATGAGGGTGTGGAAACAGTTCTTCCCATGTGTAGAATTTGAAAGTGCCACATAGACCAAATGTGTAACTGAAGAAGTCTTACCATGATGTTGGGAGTACTCCAGTCTGTGTTAGAGGTATCTTTTGGGTTTTCCTCTCTTAGGAAATGCAGTTTATTGTTTGCTGAGAAGGGGTAATACATTTGTAAAGGTTATAACTTCCATGACAGCTTTTCCTTTCTAGCACATGCTGCTTTCTGCTAATTGGCTTAAAGAATTTACACCAGCTCTGAATGGCAGTGAAACAAATCTTGGTTGTTTCTACTAAACACAGTTGTGTACATGTACAGGAATAGTGGACCCAGAATAATCTGCCTGTGCTTTGTGCCACTTTTGTAGGTGCTAATAGTTGTTTGCCATGTCCTTTTAATTTCAGAACCTCATTGACAGGGCAAGTCTCAAATGCAATCCAAGACCAGGGAAGGTAAGCAGAGTTTGTGTCACTTAAATCAACATGATACATGGAATAATTTGTCGTGCTGTAATTTTTTGAATGGAAAGCATCTGAAATTGTTGGTCTAATTTTATGTATTTTTATATATTATTAGCATATGCTTGCCGATGATAATAGTGAGAATATATTATTTAAAATCTTGCCACTAGTAATTTTGCTGTCTTTCTCAGCAATTGTTGTTTTCATTCAGTAGTGTTTCATAAAAGAAGAAACTGTGTAGCCTCTCAGTTGAGTGGGCACAAATTGCTAGCAAAAAAATAACTGTCTGTGCTCTATGTTGAAATGGGTCCTCATTTGCATGCATTGTGTATTGTTTCAGATTATTATTTATGATACTTGTGGCAACAAAAGTAAACAAGAAGTTCATTCTGATGTGCTAGATGCCTCATCATGGATCTTTCCCACTGGAACAATACTTAGGATAATTAGAGGATGGTAAGAAATCCAGGTCATATTTAAATAGAGCCTTTCCAAAAGACTGCATGTGTGTTTCTCTTGTGTTTTTATTCATTTTATTTATGATATACATTCCATCTGCAGGAGTGTCTTTTTCTTGCTTTATAATAAGACCGATATCAATGGAAAAACATAAAAAAAGGTTTTAAATGCTGGAATTAAAAAAAAAAATGCTGTTTCTCCTGGAAGATAGCTTCAAACAGACATTTTCTAATAGAGTTAAATTTTCTAATAGAGATTTTTTTTCTATTTTCTAATAGAGCCACAAGTAAGTTTTAGAGTTCTTGCATGAAGTGCTGAGCCAGTGCAGCCATAATCACAACTAGAAATGTGTATGATAAAAAAAGGTGGATTTTTACAGTTCAGTTTCATTATACAGTAGCTGTTGTAAAAGGACCATCAAATGAACATTCTCAGCTGCTGATTTTAATGAGGCATTTAAAGGAATGTGGATGCAGGAGGATATATAAAAGGACCTTTAAGTTTGCAAATGTTCCTCAATTTGCTTTGGGAAGCTGGGGCCAGATCTGTGTCAGTTGTTGCATTGGAATTTAATTTGTGGGGCTTAGAGGGAGTGTTTGTGACTGTCTGCCATGCATGGCACATTTATGCAGTTTTCAGGCAGCCTTGTGTGATTTTGCATACATTCACATCCTAAGAAATGCTGAACGCCATTATTAGTGTGTTTTATGCTTTTTAGTGTCTGCTGGAACAGGATACGTTTGGATGTGACAATTAATATTTTTGTTCTGGTAAAATAAGGCTGTTTATTCACATTGTGGTTCAGCTGTATTTTTATTTCATATTTGGTCCTGAAGAAGAACTGTGTCTTTTACTTTTCAAAACTGAAGTGAATGTGACTACTGAGGGACAGCATAAGATAGATGTGATATTTGTCTTGATGAGAAGAGCTTATTCCTGGGCTTTCCATCAGATGTGCTCTACCAGCAATGACTGAATTCACTTTATTATTATTGCAGTTGGATTTTTTATGAGAAACCAAAGTTCCAGGGTCGAAAACATGTACTGGAAGAAGGAGAGGCTGTGCTGGATCACCTTTGGGATCTCCCAGGTGTAAAACATCATCGAAGAAACCTCACAGTTGGTTCAATCAAACACGTAACGAAGGTACAGACTGTCTTCACAGTACTCTCACATGCATAATTGATTTCATGGTCACAGTGGTGTATTACCAGCAATGGACAATGTGTGTGTAGTGTTTCTGACTTCATTATATTTGCTGTGACTCACTTTTTTCACCTTCTGGATGATAAATTTGAGGGCTTTTGCTGTGCTAAGTTTTCTTTTCTTCTTGAGTTAATGAGCAGGTGGATTGTTTCTTTGCCATTACCCTCACATGACACAGACACCCCTGCTTTTAGATGTTTACCTGTCCAGTTATTTGAAATTAAATGGAATCAATTCATATTTTTGAAGAAGTTTTTCTCTTAAGCTGTCTGCTGTGTCTGGATGGCTTCTACTTCAGTAGTAGTTTGGTTTCTGATCCCATTTGTACAGCATAGTCTCCAAAAACTGCTGCCATTCCCTCTACAGCTTTTGTGTCATCTGTAGGATTTCCACATGGACCATTGGTACCCTACAGCATGTGGCTCTGCCTACAGCCATCAGTTTAGAAGGCTTTTTGTTGAAAAGAATCAGATATCTAAAACTAAATATAATGCATCCATTGTTGTTCAGTGAATGAGGAATATATTTTCCAGATCTTGTGATTTAAGAAGACTTAGTGCTCTTGTTGTTCAGTGTAGCATTCCAGTTAGTCAGTGGCCCTTGCTGTGAGTGAATTATCATTTGTATCACAATGTGAAAGATTTTCAGTAAAGTGGTTTCTCTATTCTCTGCTGGTATAGAGGTCATTTTAAAATTGATAACCTTTTTGTCATCAGTACAAGGGCATAATGTCATAGCAATTAGAAATATTTTTTCATTCTGTTAAAAAAGTTGGAAATCAATTAATTCAAAAGACTGAAGGCAAGAATAATGAACTTGACATTTATTTGAGCTAAACAAATTAAAAGCCTTTGATCAATATGTAATATGAATGTTGATCAATAGTGTGGAAGGCAACTAAATAAATGAAGGTATTCACAGTAACAGCCAAGGGAAGCTGGATGTGCCTTGGGTATGAAAGAAAACTCTTGGATAGGAAAGATACTGTATTTAACTTCATGCTTGCTAAAAACCTTTGCACTACAGCTTCCATTCTGTGGTTCATTTATATAGAACACAGATGGAAAGCTTTGTTACTGTACACTAGTTCAGTAATCAACACTTTCCTTGTGTAAATTAAACCTCTAGCAGGTATGGCTGGTGAGGTTAGTGCACACACTAAGCCAGGTTTTGTTCTCTAAACCTTTATTCCTCCATTTTTAGGTTGTTTTTTAGCTGCTGTGGAACTACTTTTCGAAGGTAGCTTGCCAAAGTGCNGTGAGGTTAGTGCACACACTAAGCCAGGTTTTGTTCTCTAAACCTTTATTCCTCCATTTTTAGGTTGTTTTTTAGCTGCTGTGGAACTACTTTTCGAAGGTGGCTTGCCAAAGTTCTACTTTATTTTTTTTTTTTTTTTTTGAAAAGTACAGGCATTGTTTTTATTTGACAAATAGCGGATTCTTTTTTCAGGCAGCTCATGTGTGTGATTCATGTTTTACTTCCATTCTATAGAGGTTGTTTAATGGCTGTTCAGTTGCCTTGAATTAGCAGATTTGAACATTGGCTAAATATTTGAGAAGAAAGCAGCTTGCCAAGAAGAGGAAAAACAGATTTTTACTATGGAGACTGTAGGAAGTCCATTTAAATTTTTTTTTACTAGTATATTGACTGAAGAACAGTCTGCCAGTAGCTTTGTGCTCTTGATTTGGCTTCAAGCCTCCCCAAAAAGCAGAAATTCCACTAATTTGTGGTTAGCTTGTGGCCTGTGGATATGCATTAGGTGTATCCATGTGTATTTAATTTCAGAAAAATTGTGGGGAGGAGATTCCAAAGAAACAGATTGTGCAACCAGTAAAATGAAGACCTGTCTGAAAGTATGTGGAGACTGAATTCTTCTAAGCCAAGTGAGCATGAGCCAAGGCTAGCAAAGTCTGCCTGCACACACTGGTTCAGTGCAGCTCCTGCAGCACAGTCTGTTTAGTCAGGTCAGTTCTCTGGCCTACTGTAAATACATATGGTGACCTTCTTGCACGTGTTGGGCTTTTTTCTATCTGTTTTTGGAAGCCCAAAGAGGGTGCTAAATGTTGTGTTCCCAAAAGCAAGAGCCAAGAAGAGGTCCTGACACCTTCATTCTGGAATAATCTTACAAACCACTATTTTGCAAGGTGACAAGGGATCTGGAACAGCAGTTTATAATCACTTTCTGCAAGGTGGTTGGGCAGGGAATAACTGGATTCCTTTTGGAGTCTCCTTAAGCAAAGCTCTTTGTAATGGGATTGCTCAGAGTATTACATGAAGGGTATGTTTCTTTTGTTTGTGTGGTTTGCCAGGTGAAAAGAAGTTAATAATTTAAGCAGGGACTACTTTGTCAGATGCCATAGCAAGACACCCAGCAGCTCCAGATGGTCTCATTTGCTGGCTGGTATTTACAGGACAGTACTCGTTAATTTGCTTGGTATTATTTTACTCTACTACCAGCCTTGTCCAGTTCTGTAGTTGGGTTTGGGGTGGTGGCTGGTAGCAAGAGTGGTACAGTGCTGGAGCACTGAGAGCAAGAATTATAAATGGGTGAAAAAGCCTGGAGGACTAATGGATCCAACTGAAAAAAAATGCTCTAGAAGCAGATAGCATCCTGAAGACAAAATGTGTGTCTAAAGATGGTGTCTAGACTGTATTACAAAGCAATCATGTGAATACCAGCACTAATTAGGCCTGGTGTTCAATAGGCTCTTCTCTCATCCTGTTTTGGCATTTCCCTTAAGAAGCCAGACTTCAGTCATTCTTTGTCCTGTTGTTGACACAAAACTACTCCAGTTAAGCTGATTTGATCACTTCAGTCACCACAGCTGACAAGTACAAGGAGAAAACCTAACAGTGCTGAACTTATTTAGTCCTGCTGCAGCTGTTAAGTCTGTAATCCTAGATCCAGAAGAAGGATAAACACCCAAGACCACCTTGAGAGGGTTGAAGGCTTTAGGTCTGTCACTTCTGCTGGAGGTCTTGGTTAGGCTAGAAATATGTCAGAGATGCCACTGAAGAGGAGTATTTCATGTTGAAGTCTTAAGGCTCCTCTTCAGAAGGAGCCTTTGCCTTTCTGCCGAGGGCCATGTTACTCTTTTGGAGTTGTCTGTAAGCATTCCATGTGCTTTGTAAACATCCCAGCTCCATAAAGACCACGAGGGAAGCACAGGCATTCCAGGATGACTCTGTGGAGGTGGGAGGAGAATACCACAGAGCAAAGAAGGCAGAGAGGGATGCCTGGAGGCTGTGACCTACCTAAGCATTTGCTGGTTGTGTATTATCACTGGAAATGAGCACCTAATCTGTTTGCCATGCTTTTTGCTCTGTTTTTGCCTGATGTGCCAGTAGGACCATGAATGATGTGAGTTTGGACTGCTTATGGATGGTGGGGGGTGGCACAGTTTGGGGGGTATGTTTAGAGAGAAAACCTTCCAGTTTGGGATCTGGGCTGAAACACTGTGGTAGCAGTTTTGCATGATAATAGTTGTTCATGTGGGTATCGTGTTTCCAGATCTTGACGCCTTGCAGATGATAGGGCTTTGGACAGAAAGATCTAGTTCTCCAGCTGACTGCTATCATATTCATGTGGGTTTCATTCCATATCTAAAGATGGTGGCTTTATTGGGAATGTTAAAGGAGCCTCTGAAAGTAATGAGGTCCATTAAATATGCTCAGGCAAATATAAACATGCTGGGGCCAATATTTACCAAGCTAAGTTTGCATGCTTGAATTGTGTAAATTAATGGCATAGCACAGAGTGTAGATCTGCAAATGTAGAGCATCCATCTCATACAGTAATAATAAATGTTACCATTTTCTGCAGTCTGTGCATCAGTAAAGGTAGATTGAACTCCATATTTAAGTCAAAATCTGTATGTGTGACTTTAAAAAAATGTGCTTAGAAAATATGATGAACTTCTTGCTCAACCATGTTACCACCTTTAAAAATAAATATTTGAATTGGTTTTGATGATGATCTCAGTTTATTGTGTGGTACTTTATGAAAGAAATTTGTGGACTTAATCTAGAACACACACAAAAATACAATCAGTATGAGTAGAGGTTTTATACTGTCCTCAAAATCTGGCTGGAGAGAGATGGTGATAAATAGGAGAGACTTTATTATGAGTGCTGGTGCTCTGCCTACCCTGCTACATTTGTCATCTCTTGAGCTGGAGACTGCCTCATGAGCTTCAGAGTCAGAAGAGCAGACTTGAAAAGAGAATACAGACTGGCTTTTTCCAATCTTAAATTAAAAACAAAAACAAAAACCTCCTACTGAATTAAAATTAAACATATTCCATCGCATATTCTGTCTGAGCCCGCAGGCAGATACTTCTATTTTGCTACTTGTCTAGTCTTGTAGGTACTTAGTTTCAGTATTTATCTGAAGCCATTAAAAGTCTGGCATCATTTTTTGTGGAGTTCTTCTAGGTGCAACTAATGATTTTCTGTATCAAGCTTTATTGTTGGATTTATGAATTTCAGCCTTATTACATATCAGGTATTTTTAGAAAATAACCCCACAGACTTCTAAGATTTCTCAACTGTGATTTAGTAAGATACGTATACATGTGAAAACTATGGGGAGATTTCATTTTTTAAAATCTTGTCTAGCATATGCTTAGAATTGAGGAGTGGAGTTACTAGCCCTTTGCCATGAAGCAGCATTGTACTAGAAAGTCTTTTTTCCTAGTTTTTCTGGTTTTGTTCATCTGAAAATGCAAATTCCAGTATTGCAGTTTTTGTTCTAGAAACAAAGAGTGAGCATTGTTTGCAAGGTACAATACAGAGGAAACGTGATTGTGCATGAGGGAGAGTTGCCAAAACAGTATTACTGTGTTACCTCAGGTCTAGGGAGGCAAGCGAAACAATATCCCAAAGTGCATCCATTCTAATTGCCACACTTAGTGCTGACAGTTCAATAGCTGCTGAGAAAGCTTTGCTGACCAAGGGGCAGTGGGATGTTACCCCGTGAAAACCCCGCTAAAAACCCCCGTGCAAAAGGACAGTGTCATGAGACAAGGTGCTGTAACTTGCAGAGCTTTTGTGCCCTGTTGCTGGGTTTCTCTGCAAGCTCTTGTGTTTTTCCTTTCAGAAGCCACAGTCCATGCAGGATCTCTGTCATGATGTGCCCTTCCTGGGTCCTCACCAAATCTAGAAACCAGGAGCTTCTCTGGGGGCACCCTCAGAGACTGCTCCACATCTCTAGTTCATATCTTCCTCCAGCCTACATTCAGGATTTTGGGAATCTCTGCATGCTGTCCAAGCCCTCTGTCCTAAAGCAAGAGGGCCTGTGGCTCAGGAGGAGAAGTGTTCTGGGAGGTTATCACTGAGAAGTGAAGTTTTCCAGCTACACACATGAGCTGCCTTTCACTGTTCTGGAACACCCTGCTGAAACAGGGACTTGCAGAAGATCCTCGTTGGTTCATGATGTGTTTGAGTGCTGGAGAAGAAAGTCTTGGCAATGCATGCTTTATAAATATTGCAAAATATGGGTGGCTCAATAAAATCCCTGCAAATTCTGGAGAACAGCATGTGGTCAACAAGTTTGTTCTCCAGCATGGTAACTCTCAGTAGTAAACCTCCGAGTGAGGAAATAGAAGTTGTTGCTTTGTAGTAACAGGAAAATTGCTAAAGTGTCTGCTTAAAAAAAAACCCAGATGTTTTCTAACACTGATCTTTTTTTCTTTCTTCATCTAAAATGCTGTAGATTTATTTAGCACAACAAAAAAATTTGAACTCTTATGGCTTGATACTGTAGTTGGATCCTCCATTACAGAACTTACTTGTCGTGGAGGGGCAGAGGTGGGAATGTAATAGATATTTCTGGAAAGTTTTAGTTAATGCATGTATCATGTGTGTTATGGAAGCATTTTCTTTTAAAAGAGAAATAGTCAGTATGATGCTGTTCAGTCCTTTAGTTGGAGAATATTTAAACTGGCCTTTTTGCAAGTAGCCTGACAGGCATGAATTTCTTCTTTGAAAATTAGTGAGAGATGGAAATTTACCTCCCTTAGCTTTTTTAAAGTTCTAGCTTCCATTTTAAAAAAGAATAAAACCCTTCTATTGTGTAAAGCCTGGAGAAGGGTGAGAAGATGGGGCAAAAAAGGGGACATTTGGGGGCAGAGTCTGCAAGTGTGGTTAAACATTTCCCTTTGATTTGTTTCCACAGGACTGTGGCATTCCAGAGGTGGAGTTCTGCCCAGCAGCTGGTAGTACTGAGGGACTTCCCATCTGCATACAGGCTGCAGTTGCCAACTTAGAAGACCTGGATGTTGAGAAAAACCCGTATATAAGAGTCAGATCAGGAGTGTGAGTACTGAACCTTTTTAACAGCATTTTGCCAGCAGGTAGAAGAGTAATGTCAGGAGATGAAAGTCTGTCAGCAACATGAACAATATTTGGGGAGGTTTTACTAGAAATCAGTAAACATACATTTGATATTCCCAGCCCTCCACATCAGCACTGTGCTCTGTGGGCTCCTAGTAATGGAACCAAATTTTTGAAGGCATTTTCTCCTAGTTGCTGGCAGATGTTTTCAATAATTCCATATTTGAGTAGCTTTATGAATAGAGTAAGCAACTCAGCTATAATTAGCTTTTAGTTCATTGGAGAATAGATACTGTCTCCCAAGTCACTCACCCTGTTATAACCATAACACTGTGGCTGAATACCAGAAAATTAGTATTACATCATCCAAGCATTTCTCAAGCTACAGCCATATCCTGACATTCTGGAGGGAGGTGATACAGTATGACACAGGGCCCTGGGTAGCCCAGCACTTCTTCTCCTGAGCAGAATGGGCTGTTCTCCGGGCCAACACCTCACAGTTCCTGAAGTGTGGGAGTTGTGTGGCTCTTCTCATAAATCATTGCAGAATGAAATTATCTATTCTATTACAAGAGTCTTGCCTTTCCATGTGAGCCAAGTCTTCCTTCTCACAATCTCACAATATGTCTGTGAAGCTTGCAGTGGTGAAGGAGTTAAAAACAAGAGTCTTGTCTTAGGTTTGACAAAACTTGGTAATTTTAAGAAAATCACTTTCCATATGGCTCCATGGCTTTCCTCCATTCCTTGCATGGTCTCCTAAAGGTGTGTCCAGCTTCTACATTCAGCTTTCTTTTTGATTTAAAACAGTCTGAAGTCAGCATTTTTAATCCTCATGTCAAAATTACGATAGCTTCCAAAGGAGTGTTGTAAATAATCATATTTTAATAACTTCCACTGAAAAAATGAAATGGGATTGATGCAAGAAGACTTTTCATTCATAAGGTGACAATCCTAGCTAAAATTCAATGCAAATGTCTCATCCTCAGTACTGACAGTTTTTTGTACACTCATAGAGTAGTAGCAAGCTGGCTTTTTTAAGTGACTGAACAAATTGGTAATTTTCTTCTGTTTCATTTATATTTAGCTTGGACTGAGAAACAATGTCTGAGATCTTCTTAGCAGTGATGTTGCCAGAATATTTAAATACAGCTTTGTTTTGATGTGCTGTCTAAAACATTATCTAGCTCTTATGAGTGCAAAAAGGAAAATATTTTTAATAAGATCTTTGTATATGGAATCTAATTAATGAACTTATTGAGTCCTTTATCCTTCTGCTGTAGATGGCTTGCTTATTCAGACTTGAATTACAAGGGGGAGATGACAGTTTTGGAAGAATGTGATTCACCACCTGAAATTCCTTCAGCAGATGTAAAATCCCTGCGTCCCTTAAGAATGGTGAGGACTTCACAATTTCCTAATAAGTTGTGTGCCTTCCTTTTTTTTAATTTTTGCTTCCCCAAAGGTTTTGACCTGAATACAACTTGGGGTTCTGATGTTTTTTCTGGATTAATCCTTAGATGTGCAGTGCTCCTCCATGGTGTGCTTGCTTGGGTCACTGTGTCTTGCTGGACTTCTGCACTGCCCAACATCTTCCTGGGAAACTGCTGTTGTTGGGCAGAGGTTAAATAAGGCAGAATTGAAAAGCTTTTCATTTTATTGCATCCAACACCAGTTCATTAACCAAAAAGCCCTTCTGAAGTTCTGATTTTCTTTTTTTCAGTTAGGGTCTACTGAGGATGGAAGACCAGATAAGGAGTTTATTACCCAGTAGTATTTCTCTGACCACAGATTGCACACAAATCTGGGGAGGTGCAGCTGGTTTTTGTGTTGATAGGCAGCACATGGATCTACATGTGAGAGATGGGAAGGGGTATGACACAAATTATACTGTGTGCATAGCAAGCCTACAGAACGTTTAAAAGCCATAAAGGAATACGACCTAATAGCTGTCTCTGTAGCCACTCAAGTGTGGCCAGTCTCTCATTCCCTCACAGAGCATCATTCACTCATATTTCCAGAGAAGATGCATTTGTTGTATTTGCTCTTTGACCATAAACATAAATATGTCAGACTCTATTTTCTCTCTCCTGCTGTTTTCTCTCTCTCTCTTCTAGTGTTGCACCATTTGTGCTTTAGAAATTTGAAATGCATACAATAAAGCTTTAAAAGTTAGTTTTAAAAAAAGGTCAATATTAATTAGTTTAAAAACATGTTGTAAATATTTATTTTAGATTTCTAGACCATGAAGGAATATTTTTTAATTGCTTGCAGTCTTAGAGCTTTGTCAGTGCACTGATGTGTTTGTAGGTCAGGTTTGTAGTGTGCCTGGCCTTTTGAAATCTATGGCCAGCATTGAAAGTGGTGAATATAATTGCAAAGACTTCATGCTCTGATAGTACTATAAAACACATGTCAAAGTGGAACTTCAAGTTTAATATAAATACCTGTTTCCCCCCCCCATCTGTTTTTAGGGTGGACTAAAGGTGCAAATGCCAATGAATGTCAAGGTAAGCACAGAGGACATTAAGAATAAAATATAAGTACATTGGGAATATAAAAGCTTTATGCAAGCTGTTTTCCTTTTGTTTGGTGTGTGATCTTTGATAACTATTCAATGTTTGCTGCTGAAGAAAAATCCCCTAATGCTGTCAAGTTCACGTGTTTGATGAGGTGTAGAAGTACCAGTAGTTTGTTTTTCACGTATTAGGAAAGTGTGAATTTGCTATAAAGCGAGTTTTTCTGACTTGACACATTAGTCACTGTAAAGATAAAGGGATTCAGGGAGCTTTTCCCATATAACATACCAAGTTTTTTAAGAAAAGGAGAGGGAGGGATGGAAGGAAGAGGACTGGAATAGAACCCTTCCATCCTATTCCCTATTCCAGTACAAGAGTGAGTGAGACCGTGATCCTTCTGTGATCTGAGGAGCCAAAAGTCGATCCAGAGTTATTGCTCCTTTTTCCTCCTTGTTCTACAAAAGCATTAATGGTTTAGGTAACTTTTAATTATACAAATACATGCATGACTTAGGTGTTTTTCTGATAAATGCTGCAACAGATATAAATATTGTTAATAGCTGATCTGTGTGATTCAGCAGATGAGGAACCTGAAGGGGCTGTTAACTGCAGTCATAGAAATAACTCCAGCAAAGTACAGCAAAGTACAAAGCCTCCGCTTCTTGTCTACTTTTGAAGGATTAAGCTCAATATCTTATTTTCTAGATAATAATATATGAGAAAACCCACTTTGGAGGACGGTCCAAAGAGTTTTCAGAAAACATTACTTCTGTCCCAGCACTGTTTGGCAGTGAAGAGGAGTTTCAGGAAACTGGATCACTACGTGTAATTGGTGGAGTGTAAGTATATTTTACTTTCATATTTATTTATTTTAAAGGACAGAAGGATAATTAAATGCTTAGAAGTGCTAACTAAGGGGTGATAGGAGTCTTCCACAGGTGAAATGTTTTGAAAAAAAAAGGAGTGTATATTTCTTTTATTATCAGCTCTTCAGTTATCAGCCTACCAAGCTAAATGTGTGAAAGGTGTGAAGTCAGTGTTTGCCATTTGGATATCGATAAATCAATTTTGTTCATTCACACAGAGCTTTAATTTGTACTGTTTTATACTTCTGATAGTCTCTGCTTAATTTGCTGAAACTATCTTGGGTAGGTGTGGTCAGTCTTCAGTTTGACATTTTTAATACTTCTGAAGCCTGCAAACTGTTTTATCATCCTAATTGTTTTCCTCTGGCACCTGTTGCATGTTATCTGGAATTGAGAATGTGCTGTTATTTTCATTAACTGAGGTGTTGGATGGTGTCACACCTGTGTAACAGGTGGGTGCTCTGAGGTAAACTCAGCACCAACTACCAACCCCTCATGTTGTTCTTTCACCCTCTCCCATCAGGACAGGACTTTCTGAGAGCAGGCAGGATAGTTGCTGCTGCCAATGACCTCAGAAATAAAACAGTTTTCAGAAAATCTTGCTTATGTTTCATAAGGGGTTTTCCACTTCAATATAAAGATGGGATAAGATACATCCTTTCAGGCTGTTGTCAGAATTTTATGAGCCCTAAATTGAGAACAACTTAGTTGTTAATACTCAAATAATCTATTCATAAGTGCACTGTGTATTCACTATCTGGGAAGCCTCAGATTATTAAAAATCATTGTTCTGTCTGTTGTGGCAGCTTTTATTTTTAGTGCTGTGGTAACATAAACAGCTGAATTAATGTAAACCAAATGGTACTAAAAGTAAAGCTATCTCTGCCTGCCAAATTTCAGTGCCAACAGAATTTGTACAGCAGTTCTAATATTTACAAGGGAGCTTTCATGAAAGAGATGCTTACAAGAAAAAAGGAGGAGGAAGCACTTTTTAGAATTAAGATCCATTAGAGATTTGAAGTTGATATAAAACACCTTCTAACTGAGCCTTATCTGTTTATTCAAAATACTTTGAAAAGTTCTATTTGTTTACTGCTGAAACATATTTCATATGCATTATAGTTTATATCTTCAATTTGTTTGTCTGTTTATATGTATATATTTTTAGATTAAAGCAAAAAAAAAATATATATAAAAGCAGGCAAAATCTTGTTCTGCTGAAATCTGTTAATTTTGTCACCAGCTCCTGCAAGGGTATAGTCTCATTTATTAGCACACTGAAGAGATCCACTGCTTGCTTTTTATCATTGCAAGTTTTGGCATCTTGATACAACCTGGGTTCTGTGGTAACAAATCTTGGTGTTGGGAATGTGGCTGGCTGAGAGGGGGTACACAGAGAAGCATTACATAAATCAACTATTGTTGGATAAAGAATCATGTGGCGGGATTTTGGTCCACAAAGAACACTTCACGGGTGCCCGTTGTGATTCCAAACAAGCATTGCTTTGTTCATTGGCTGGGTTTGTAATGCTCATTTCTGTGGGTTTTGGGGTGTTCTCTTTCCCCTTTATTTGTTACAGAAAATGATGTGTGCAGCTGTTTCGCCCTTAGTTACTCCTCTGTCTTTTGTCTGCCACAGATGGGTTGCCTATGATAAGGAACGCTACAAAGGCCACCAGTACTTGCTGGAGGAGGGAGATTATGAAGACAGACACTCCTGGGGGGGAACTGACAGTGCCCTGCTGTCCTTCCGCTTCCTTCAGGCTGTAAGTGCTTACATGGATTTCATACAGATTATGCACAGCTCTGCCCATAAAGAGCAAGGTTATTCTTTGTACAAGGTACAGCTGCCTTGGGTTTGGTTATTCCATCTTTTGCCCATGTTCATGCTTATTCTTTTCCTACTGGCTGAAATCTAGACTGCACTAAGAAGGAGCAGGTTCTAAATAGTCTTTGTGAAGTTCATACAAGAATTGTATCGTGCAGAATTCCTTGTCTACCTGCCAGATTTTCCAAGTACCTCACTCCTGCACCTCGAGCTATTTGAATCTCTCAAATGGAATTTTCTTAAAAGCATAACATGCCTAAGTGTACAGAGTAGTTCTTGATTAAAACAAAAATAGCTTTTCAATGCAGCAGCTGTTGTAAGCCTTAAAACAGCATTACCCTCTGTCTGTGATTTTTCTGCCAGAAAATTTTGGCAGCAAAAATAATCATGGTACAAAAAAATCTCTGCTACTAAAATGTGTTCAGTGCAGGCAAGGATGAAATAATGATAAAAACTATTTATAAGAGTGAAGTATTGGAAGCAAAATTAGGCTTTTTAGCAATGTGGAAACATGGGATTAGAATTTCTTTATAATTTCCTTTGTTTTGGTTTGGGTTTTTTGTTTGTTTGTGTAAGGGTTTGAAGGGGTTTTTTATTACAATGGGAACTCTCTGAGCATTAAATATAGCTGCAAAGAGTAACTTCTTCTGAGACTAAGATTGTTCCCTCTGATATTACTCAGTTTTGTATACTCAGATTACTCATCTCCTCATCTGAGGAGATGTGCTATTCCTGAGCCAGGAATTTTGTGGAAATTGAAGATGGACATTTAGAGTAAACTCACTGTCTCAACAGTCTTTTTTTTTTTTAAATTAAAAGTTAATATGAACCCAAGAAGGCATACTTAAATTCACAATTTGCAGGTTTGTTTTTCATGAGAGGCAGCTAGCAAAAGCTGTATTTATAATCAGAATCTATCCAAATGAAGATAGGAGAATGAATTGAATTGAAGAAAAATATCTATCTCTAAATAATTTATTTCCAGGTTTCTGAGAAAAAAGAAGGTAGGAAATTTCTTCAGATTCTTCATTTTGAATGTGCAGAATAATCCTATTCTTTTCTATATTTCTATTTTCTATAATTTTCCTCTCTTTTCCAGCTGTCTGTAGGATACTTGAGCAACTTATATGGATCTTTTTAGATTTTCCTTTTGACAAAGGACATCAATACAAGTTAAAATCGTGCATGTGGGTAGCAAGAATGACCTTCGATGTCACGTATTTAATTGTACTTGCATTTAGAACACAAGGCTCAAGTCATTAACATTTTAAAAACATGTATCATTCACAGTCATATATCAACATTTATTATTCCAGTTGGCTTATAAATATGTATAAATATTTACCTATTGATAATAGAAGTGAAAAGGAATAATTCCCCTCAATTTGTTGCATAACTGAAGGCAATCAGCTGCTTGCCAATAAAATGAGTAATGGCACTGGCATTGTATTGTTTGGCTTGACCAGCAGATTGCCTCCCTCTCTGCGATGTGCAGCACACAGGGCAGTGTTCAGGCTGTCCATATGCTCTCTTTATGACTTTGTATATGATATTTAAGGTCAGGATTTTAAAAATATTTTAGTACCAAACGTTCCGTTTCAAGGGGACCTGGGCAGAAATCCAAATCCGTGTGCTTAAGGCCCCTCACTGCACACCAAATGTCCTGGGTCTTCTCACTAAGCTCAGAAACTCTGTCAGGGGAAGATAGAGGTTGCAATGGTCTTAGAATCTGCAGGGATATCCCTGGATTTCAGATCTTTATTGCTCTTCCCTGGAGATTATGATTTAGTCAAAGGAATTTGAGAATCTGTGTAGAAGAGCTGGGATTCTGTGAAGCATAAACTGAGCCTCATTACTCATGGTCACTGTAGATGGGCAGTGGGGCCAGGCTCTGACCCTGCTCTTTGGACAGGCTCACTGGTGTGGGCTCAGTGGGGCCAGCTCAGCCAGGCTTGGATTTTTCCTGCTGGGGCATCATTACGCTGGCCAACCTTGGCTGTGTTGGCTTTGTGGCCAGCCCAGAACTTCAAACAGCCGAGCCCAGCTCAGAGGGTTGGCAGCTGAGGCTGGTGAGCCCTGAGTACCTGAGTCAGCTGCAGCACAGTGGGATCAGAAGTGTTTGTGTGGTGCTCCCAAAGTGGAGCTGGGGCAGGGGCCCTTCAGTGGCTCTGCAGAGCCTCACCAGCCCTGTCAGTCCCTGCTCTGGGGCTCAGCAATGTGTAGAGCTATTCAGATGCTCCACGTGCCAGGTTCCACCAGGGCCTGCCACTGCTGGGGAAATCCAGCCCCTGTTGCTGTGCACAGGGCAGTGGCTGCAGTCCAGCTGAGGCAGGAATTTCATTTCCTGACAAGTCAGAAAAGTCGGGGGCTGCACACAAAGCGGGGGCTGTTGCACGTCCCCCCTCCCTGGCCACTGGTGGAGATGCCCACATGTGTGGGCACGCTGCAAGGGCTCTCAGCTTCTGGCTGGCCTGAGTATTGCTGCAGTGAAGGGCTGATGGGGGCTTCAGGGGGTGTTTGGGAGGCAGAGGTAAAAAGATCTTGTGGAATTGTTTTTTCCAGCTGCTGCCAGCATCTGTGTTGAACACACCTGAGTCAAATGCAGAGCCTGTCCCTGAGGGCAGGCATCAGGCTGGACTCTGAGCTGCTTTGGGGAACAATGGCATTTGCTTCTTTTCTGCAGTGTCAAAGGCCTTTCAAGCTGGGGCTGGCCCATGGCTCAGTGAAAGAGCAAAGTTTCTGAGTATGTTGCCTTTGGAGCTTTCCCACTAATGTTTTCAAGTCTAGAGTGATTTGCCTTGGTCTGAAAGTCATTTCTTAAAAAGTATTTTTCCTGTTGCTTATTATTTTTTAAATTTAATTACACTTGTGGATATATTTCAGTATTTTAAACTTAGTTAAGGAAATTATGTGTAGATTTGATCTAAATTACTTTTTGGGTACTCTTACAAAGTCTTTTGCTTTAGGACTGTTAAAGAGTAGCTGTTTTTCATTTGCAACAGTTTAAATAAATGAAAGCAGGAAGTGGTCAACGCAGTAAGTTTTACTACAGAATTTGTTCCATCACCTTTTACAGAGAAGTTGAGCCACATCAAATATTCGTTCTAAAATTGTTTTTCATTATTCATTGTGATTGTATCCTGTAGAAAGATATGGTGTCCTCCTAAGAGCCTGTTTGATCAGGTTCACTTGGCCAAATGAATCTGCATGTTTGGTTTGGCCTTAATTTCCAAGTGGTTTTTCATAGTTATAAATCTTTGTTTTCTCAGTGTTTAGTGCAATAGTACTCATGATGGTGTCCTCATATGTTTATGGATCTCAGCCACATTAGTTATTTGATAACCTTTTTCTTGTTTGCAAGAATTATTTTCAACTTATTATAACACTGCTCAGTGTTTGAGAACACTGGAATTGAGTTCATGCTTTCAGTTAAAAGTTAAATGAATAAAATGAATGGATGGTTGTTTTCTGTTTTCCCAAGCAGCAACTGAACTGTGTGCTTAAAATTGCTAAGTGGTTAAAAAGCTGAAAATTTGAAACCCAAATTCAAATAATCTGAAGCTGTGCAAGTAATCTGGCCAAGAAACTAAGCTGGCTGAAAGCACAAAGCATTGTCACACAGCTATGTAAGAGAGAATGTGACAGTGTTAAGCAGGATTTATTTATAGCTACAGTGAATGTATCCAAAAAGTACAAACCCCTTGTGCTGGAAAGGTGATCTTACCCAGGCTTTTCCTCTCCATAATTATTGCCTTCTTGCTGGGAAGGGATGAGGAAGGAGAAGTTTAGTAAAAAACTATAGTCATGGTCATGCTTGAAGTAGTTATTTGTGAGGCTTTTGGAAGATCACTTCAAAATCCTCAACTCTTCTCTTTCTCATCTTTGCACTCTGAGCCATCCTCAAAGAGGAAAAGATGGTGCTTAGGGGCAGCAGGCTCTTCCCTGGAGGCCATATCAGATTGCCAGGTTCCCAGTTATTCCAGAACTTCAATGCCAAAATATCCCATAAAGATCCACACCAGGGAGCCAAGTCCCTTCACAGCTCTGTAAAATGCTGTCTTTCTGGCTACAGCTCTTACTCAAAATGCTTTATGTTGTGAAGAGTCATTGAGCTGTGACAGTCTTCTAATTTCTGTGCTTCCTCTTAGGACTTCATAGAGTCTTCAGTGGCACTCTTTCAGTCCGATGATGAAGATGGGAAAGCATTTGATATCATCAATGAAGAAATCCCTGATTTGGAGCAGGCTGGATTTGGCCCCGAGACGAGGTCGATTCTTGTGAAAAGTGGCGTGTAAGTCTACCCAAATATGTGGGTGGAAGTGGTAAATATTTGGGGGAGAAAAGTGCTTCTTTAAGTTTCCTTGGGGAGTGGAAGGGAAATAATAATTTTAGTTTTCTGTAGCTCTCATGCCTACAGCTTTATTTGGATCTGAGCATTCTTGTTTGTAGAGAAAGTTTGTGATGTCTCTCCACAGGTGTAACATAGTTTCATGGCAGTAATACTGAAAAGGTATTTTAGATATGTTAAGAAGTGGTGTAATTTTTGAGACCAGTCCAAAAAGGATGAGATGTGCTTTATTTGTAATAAAGTCAGACTGCTAGCAGTGAAAATTAAAATAACTTTTATAGAACTATAAAAACTAAAACATAAAATACATTAGGGGAAAAGAGTGCTGTGGAATCATGTGGGTGTAAATTCCAGACATGTAATAGTAGTTTTAAAAGTGCAGTATTAACATTGTCATACCTGCCCTAATGGTGATGGGGATCAGGAACTGTGAAGTGAGGGACCTGAACTGCTTATGTAGGGATTGGTGATTAGTGTCTCATGAGGATTAGGTGCAAAAATGAAAGGCTGAGACTCAGTTTGGAGGGGAGGGATACAAATGAGAGCTGCAAAATCCTGAAGGTGGTAAGACAAGATTAATGCAGTTCACAGAATCTTGCATAACAACAGCTGGGTGAAATGCTTTCCAGAACTAGCTGGAGATTACTTTCAAGCAGATTTTAAGGTGGAAAGAAAAAAAAAATCTTTCCTACACCAGAGGCAGTGAGTTTCTGGAAGTGGCTGCTGAAGGGGCTGTGGTAGCAGAGAGCACCAGGAGGTTGAAAAAACCACTATTAGATAAATTAATAGCAAACAGTTTCATAGGGTGATAAAAGTGAAATGGGTAAAGACATGCCCTGTAATATCCCTAATATACAGTCCCAGTGCTGGGTGAGGAAGAGAGGAATGCACCACCAAAAGTGGGGCTTTCTAACCAGCCCCCACCTGCTTCTGCCACTGTGCAGGGATAGAGGGACCTGCTAGTTGAGGGTTTCATTCTTCTTCAAATTGCAACAGAGAAAACAGGGTAGGAGAACCTTGAACTGCCAGCTATTGCAAGCTTTTGCTTTCTCTCATCAAGCCTTCCTCAGTTACTTCTCTTTCTTCTTCTTCCACCATTTTTCCTAAATCCAACTGGAAAAACTAGGAAAGCCCTTTCTGGGGGATGCCAAACAGGTGAAGATTCAGTTAAGAGAGATTAAAAAAGTTATCAGTTAAACGTCTTTCCTCTGAATTTCTGAGCAGGGCATCATCTCACAATGAATTTGATGGAAAGGCAGATACCCAAAATCTTGTGTTTGTCAAAGCAGGAAAAAGCAGAAAATCAAATATGTGACAGTTTTGTGCCTCTCATCAGGTTTAAGGTTGCGCTGTCTGCCAGATGGACTTTCTGTTGTGCTTGACTTGCTGTTATCAAACTACTTAAAAAATGCCGTGTTTTCAGTTTAATTTTTGTGTCATTCTCCAGGTGGGTGGCATATCAGCAGAAATATTTCTGTGGAGAACAATATGTGTTAGAGAAAGGAAAATACAAATGCTTCTTTGACTGGGGAGGATGTAGTAAAACCATCATGTCAATTCGACCTGTTAAGTTGGTGAGTTACCATAATTTAAGGGAAAAACTTAAAAGAAATGAGACCTTTGGAGTTCAGAGTTTACCATAATAATTAAACAGGAGCTCACCTTATAACAACTTGTCTATTTGCTTGGAAACAGTTTAAAGACCCTCATGAAAGGCATAATGAGTCTGTCATAATGATGGAGACTTAGATGGACACTGTGGATCTTTCTGTCTTTTGATAAAGTTATCAGGGAAACATAAGAAGAATTTCCCTTTGGCAGACTGCATACATGAAGAAAATAACCTGGCCTGGAAAGATTAATTTGCCTTAAAACATAGTAATTTATAATGTCTATTTGATAATGTATTTGAAAATACTTGAGAATTTATCTGGCCTATGTTGTTACATAATAGAATGCTGTTGGGTTTTTTTCATATTTTTATGCTAAAATATTTGTACTAGATACAGTGAATAAAGACAGGAAATATTTTTAATCCATTATTCAATCCAAGGTAGTGCCAACTCACCCAAACAGATTAGTGCCAGAACTGTCAAAACCCTATTGCAAAACAAAGGCAATCTTCAGCAATAAGTATTAAATGATAATAAGTAATAAATTATTAATAAGTAATAAATTATAGGAATGCAAAAGGAATACTTAACCTTATTTTGAAGAGCATATGTTGAGAAAGGTGTCTTCTATTGGTTTCAATTCTGTCTTTTTTTTCAAGAAACAGCCTCAAAAGTAAATGCAGAGACATTTACATGGACTCTAATGCACATAATGGGAACTAATTAATGCTGATGCAAGTTCCCTGTGTGAAAGGCATTGAACAATCAGGCAGGTAATTGTGAGCTTACTGGCAGCTCATAGCAGAAACTGGGGAAGAGAATTGTGCCAAGAGCCTGGGAAGTTTTTTTCCCCTCTGCTCCTGGGTTCATGCTTAACAAATTTCAGGCAACTTGGCATGTCTCCTAGGAAATTAATTAATGTTGGTGTTTTCTAATGTGTGTATATGTATTATTATTGCAGGAGCCCCTTGGGACGAATGAGCCTCCACATTTGGTACGTTGGCATTACGTAACAGTCTCTAGCACTAAATTACACTTAATTAAATGCAGGTAACACTGAATGCCTTGCTTCAGATGATATCTCAGTAATTTCAGGTGATACCTTGGTATTGTCACCTTCCACAGCAGCTCAGTCATGGAGGAAACTGGTAGATGGATAAAAATAAGGTCTGCTAAATGTTCTGCTCTTTGCTTTATTCCAGATCGTACCCTGTAGTATTCTGTCCCCAAAAATGCAAGCAGTCCAATAGGTTTTGAGTGACTTTGGGTCTCTGTAGCTATTTATTTCCCTCTTCTTTCCCTCCTATTTTTGGAAACTCACCATCACATCCATTCATCCTTCTCTTTATGGCAGATTTTCTTTCCATTATATTGCATTGCATCCAGTTTGTCACTCCTGTGCTTGCATGTCAGGTGAAGATGAAAATATAAACTGCAGAAAACTGAACTGCACATTTCAAACCTGCAGATGCATCAACAACTGAAAGTTAGGGCTTTTAGTCTTGGAGGCTGGTAGTTCTGCTTTCCAAAGTCTTCCAAGCAGGTAGACCTGCTACCTAGGATTCCCTTTTTGTTACAGTAACATAAGAGCTTAACTGAACACATCCTGATCATGATAAATCTGTGATAAATCTCTTCAATGGTACTTTCTGACAGTTTCCCTGAACATTGTGCCTAACCTGATGATAACTTAAGAGAAAGCAGTCCCTATAATTCACTCCAAGTCTCAAAAATTAGTTATTTTAGGGTCTTACATTCTTGTCCTTACCTTACAAGGTTTATTATGTTCCATTAATGGACCTTTGAGTTCTCTTTCTGAAACAAAAAATCTGCTCTATGCTCATCACCACATGTGCTCTGTGTCTCCTGCAAAGTTCTTTCCCAACAGAGCTCTCCCCCTGTCCAGCATGAGTTGTTTGGTTGATCTTTTTCTGTCTTGCTGGCATGGGTGATGATCTGAGTGATTTTATTTCTCTGACATGCTTTTAATTAAGCAAATTTGGAGAAGTTTATTTCAAGAAACATGACTTATTTTCAGACAAGAGATATTTTAGAGCTCAGTGGTTCTGTTTCAGCAAACTTAAGTATTTTGTCATCTGGACACAATTTCTCTCTTGCTTGCTTGGATGGGAAATGTTGTGCATTGTGTTACTTAGCAGGTGGACCACACCCTCCTTTTTCTCCAGTTCTACCATTTTATGATTAACCCAGGACTACAGGAAATGTTTCCTGTCTGAAGACATAATTGGTGTATTATTTTAGCCTTAAACACTGACTTCCTGCCCAACCTATTCACATGGCTGTTTGCAGCCAAATCCAAAGTCTTGCAAGTATGCTCACAGGAGGGCCTTGGTAAATGATACCAGATAAAATAACTGACTCACATAAAACTGGTGGGGTCTAAACAGTTGAAGATAATTTAATTTCCATCTTCAATTCTTGTATTTTTTCAGGATCTCTCAAAACCTATTCTTTGCCTGCATTATTCCAGTTTTGCAGACCTTTAAGATCAGTTCAAACCTTTGAAGTTTCAATAAATTATGCTTTACAGGCTTTTTATTTTCCAGAAACGTGAATAAAACTCTATGTGTGTAAAGGCACAGACATTTTTAAATATTGACATGAACTAGATGGTATTTTGCCTCTTGTGATCTCTAATAAGTCTTAACACCATTTGTGAAAAAATTACTATCTTGATTTATCACAATCCAGATTTTCATAGGATTCTGCCTTAGAGCTAGGGAAGGAAGAACATCATTCATATCACTGCAGTTCTTATAGGAGGGGAAATATTTTGAGTAATTGTTAATGGGAAAACATTTAATCCAAAGACAGCCCTTTGGATAAATACCAAGAATTTCATATTCAGAATAAAATAAAATTTTTCTACATGAAAAGCAGTTGCATAGTTTGGAACTTCAAAGCATGGTGCATATGAGCTGGCAACATCCTGATGTTTGACCTTTGAGTAAGTCAAATGTTGGTTATTTTGAATGATTATACATTCTCCCACCTTTAATAAGCATTTGTCTGAACTAAGGGAACTGTTTGCCCTGTCTACAAGAGTGTCTTTTTTTCATTTCTGTTCTTATCAGAGATCGAAAAGCATCAAAATTTTCTTAAATCTCTCAATAACTCCCCTGACCTTTTCTGCCTGCCAAGCACCCTAATAAACCAGGTATACAGAGTGTAAGAAATCACCAGCTCTACAAAGCCATTCATTTTATTTATTAAAGTAAAGCTTTGCCCAGCAAGAGCAAAGCCTCTTTCAACAGCAGGTGACTTGTAAAGGTGATTTAGGAAGCAGAGGTAATTGCTGTGCAACTCCACATTTGTATTTTAATTTTCTGCCCGTTGGATTTTTGGGAAGCGAAACCTCACACAGTAATGTCAAACCCTGACAAAGTGGAGATGGCTGCAGTTGGAGACTAATTGCAGTGTTTGCACTGAGGAATCACTGCTCCACCCCAGCTTTTGTCAAATTAAGACCCTCATTCATTACTAGATGCATTCTGTGTTAAAATGAATTGTGAATCTTTTTTGAAAGCCTTGCATAGCACGTGGCCTATGAAAAAAAGGCAGTGTGTATGTATATATATTCCCTTTTATAAAGAGCTTTGAGATGAGTGGGTAGAAAATACTATGTAATTACAGCTTAAATAGGTGCTTTGTGACATAGCAGTGCAGTTGTATTTACAGAAAAATCAGTTACACTTTATTCATTTTATTGTAGCAGATCCGTGTTCTCCAATTAGCACTCGTAGCCTGCATGGCCAGGTTAAGCCTTTCTTTTTAATTCTGACAGGAAACATTCATTTCTTTTAAAAACACAGACTGAACTTTTCCATAAAATCATTTGCTGACACTTGTGTTTGGCCTTCTTGCTCTGTGCTGGCAAAAGCACTTGATTTCTTTTCTTTGGCAGGAAGCTTGGCCAATTTGGGGCATGAAAGGGGAAGTAGCTCTTGCAACAGCCATCGTGCTTTTCTTCCATTACTGAATATGAGCTGTTCTCTTCATACACTTAAATTTTTCATTCTTTTCCAGCCTCTCTTTCAGGCTTTCAAATGAAATTCATCTCAGTTACACAATGGCAGCCCAGGAGTACAGAATTCTGGGTGTCTTTGCTGTAGATCATAGCCTACATCATACTAGGGTTTCTTTTTTTTTGGGGGGGGGGGAGGTGGGTTTGTTCATTTGGGCTTCTTGTCTATTTGTTTGGAGGAGGTTGTTTTTTGGGAGAGGTTGTTCGGTGGGGTTTTGTCTGTTTGGTTTTTTCTATTTTACTACAAGATTTTGAACCTTGTTGCTTTTTCGGGATGAACTGATCACATCTTACTGGTGGAGTGTGGTTCACTGTGACTTACAGTTCTTTACCATGACATACAAAAGCAGCTTAGCTGAACTTCAGAGGTCCCCAGCTCTCTCAGAAATCCTCCTGCTAAGTGCTGAAACATTTCAGGGCCCTTTGTCAACAGCAGCCCTGTATCTTTTGACCAACATTTCTCCATCCTGCTTTGAGCACTGGATTGCTGAGCTGTGGTGAGAGTTAGCTGCAGTTCAGGGATACTTTGGGTGGCTGATAACAGCCTCAAGTCCTGCTCTTCTCATTTTTCCCTGGGCCCTCTCCTGCTGCAATTCAACTTATGTTTGATAACACTGCCTGCCTTAGCATCACTGGGAAGCCTCCTGTGCCAGCTCAGAGATGACAATATACTTGGTATTTCTAAAAATAAAGCAGCTGTAGAAATGTAAAAGATTCTTTGAATGACAATTCGTTCTGTTAATTGTATCTTTATGAATTGAGTGGATACTTCTCTGAGAGTACAGCTTTCTCTGTTTACATGAATGATAATGCCTTCATTTTCCTTCTAGTCATTGTTTTTGTTTTGTTTTGTTCTTGTAGCTCAAAGCTTTCAGTAATACACATTTCCAAGGAGCATGTGTAGATTTCACAGCAGAAGTTTCTGATTTTACATCATTCATACCATGTTCTTTTAAGGTTCTCCGGGGATGGTAAGTGTCTGTTGTTTTTACATGCCATCATTTTCAATAATATGAATTTTTTTTAAATGTTACAAAATTTCAGACAGCTGAAAACACATGACACATGCCCATCACCTTCCATCATGTCTTAGACCCTTTGTTCTGCAAGGCATCTCAGTAATTCTCATCCTATCCTTGATTTGGGTACTGCACATTTTGCTGTCTCTGGGGAAGGTTTGCACAGTTACTGTGACTCTTTTGGTTTTTTTAACTCCAGTTAGAATTTATTCCAGACTTTGAGAACTTTGGTACAGTGGAAGTGTCAGCATTCCACTCAACGTCGTTTGACTCTGGAACTGAGGTTTCTGTACCACACGGTTTGATTTTGCTGCTTTGGTTGCTTTGTTGCACAGCCTTTCAAGTCACCTTACTTTAAGCTTGACAAGAACAAAGAGAATTTTTTATTCCATTTGTCCTTAGCAAGTGTTTGGTCTGTAAATAAGCAGCTAGAGCAGCTTATGGTTTTTGTTCCATTATTCTTGCAGTTGGCTCCTGTGTTACAAAGGGGAAACCACTGACAATCACTGTGTGCTGGAAGAAGGCCTCTACGTTGACCTCAGTTCCTGTGGCTGCCCCACTGCTACAATCAAATCCCTCAAGCCTATTCAATATGTAAGACTTTATTGGAGGGGGGAAATAACAACATTTCGGAGCTCTTTTCCTTGTCAGAGGTCTGAAGCAAGTACTTGTGCTAAACAAACTCCCAGTTAAGGGAAAGAGTGAGGTTTGTTTTCTTGGCTTACAAGATTTTTTGGGCTGGGAACAGGTCAGGCTGCATGCACACATGCACGTGGTCACTTGGAGCTGCTCTTGGCTGCTCTGAGTTTAAAGTTGCTCTGGTCTGGAGTCTTGATGTGATGTCTGTGCCTTCCTTCCACATCTTGGTGTGCTCTTGTGCAGGAGCATCAAAGTGGTATCTCTTGGTAAAAGAGAAGCCCCCTCCTCTCTAGCACTGGCCACTAGCTTCTCCAAAACCCTTCCTCCTTCCCTGATCACAGGACACAAACTCAGTGTGTCCTTCAATGCAGCTCTTATTAAGATAGACTTCTGTGATTACTCAGTTCAGTTTTTTCACACATGAAGTCCTTCTTACGACTTGTGAACAAATTTTTAAAAGAAAAGCAAAAAAACCCAACCAACCAGCCAAAAAAAAGCCCAAAGAACCCCCCCAAACCCAAAGTAAATGCAAACACCAAACCCATGGGTGTGGTAAGAAGGATGTACAACTCAAATTTGAGAGCTGGACTTTTCACTGGACTATAAAGATACAGTGACTTCAGTGGAGCTGTAGCTTCCCACCTGCTGAGAGCCTGGATTTTAGATTAAAGCCTCTCTTTTCAAGTTAGGCTTTTGGACTCTGCTGTGCCAAATCCAAGTGAAGTTTTGACATTAAATAGTAGGCCTCATCCAAATCCCTCAGCCTATAACCTCACAGGGAAGTAAAGATGCAGTTTGGCATGGTAGGTAACTACTGGCAGCCCTCGATTCCCGAGGGCCAGGCCCTGGAAGAAGCGTGTTTGGCAGGCTCTGTGTGGGGAGCTCGCACACATCTTCCTCTGCTTTTGCACCTCTTAGTTTGGTTCCTGTTTGCAAATAGGAGCCCTTGTATTTCACAAAATCAAGGCACTAAACAGCATAAACCACCACTGAACTGTACCTGTTTCCCAAATGGCAGTGCTCTCACAGCCCCCAGGTCCGTGTGGGAGCTGAGCCCAGGGCAGTGCTGGGGACCCTGGCGTGGCAAGGACGTGACCCAGAGCACGCAGCAGGTCACGGCCAGGAGCAGCCACAGTTAATTCTGAGCATTGTCCACAGTGCACTGTTCTTGGAACAGAGCCCCTTTTATTACAGCATATTTCTGTTAGCTCATTCCAGAGAGAAGAGAGCCTATTCCCAAGTGGAATTGTTGTGTAGCTTTATTGAATTCATTTGTGGCGTTGGGAACCCCTTCCATTATTCAGCTTTGAATACCAGCCTCGTTTCAGAGCTAAGGTGTGTCCCCTGGTAGCTAACATGTGAGAGGGAGGACTTTTAACCCTGACACCAAGCCCTGGATGTGCATTGTTTCCTGCTCTCCTTTCAGTGAGATGTATTTGCTACAAGTGGAACTGTGGAGGAGAATAACCATGCTGGGAACATTCCATTTGTTCTATAGAAGATGCAGCTTTGATGAAAACAAACTATTTGCAAACAAATGTAAGAACTGCACTAAATTTAAAAAGGGTCTTTTTTCCATTTAAGGAAGTAAACTTTTGAGGTTTTAGTTTGAAAATGTAATTTGTCTGTCTAAGAGCTTAATTACATAACAAAATGAAAATTTTCTTCCTAAATCACCAAGTTGGTCCAACTAAAATAGAAAAACAAACAAACCCCCCAAAACTTTCAGAGCAACGCAAAATTATTTGGATAAGAAAACAGGCTCTCACTAGTGATGGTTTGATGATTTCACTGAAGCAACAGTATTTTAGGTTGGCTAATTTTTATCCTAGCTCTTAGCTCTTGGAGGGATGTTTTATCTGTTGTCTGGTGAAAAGTAAAGTTGTCATTATTTAAGTATAGCATTTAAGGTGCTCCCATGCCCTCTGCACACACACACTCCCATTTCACAAGAAATTCAAATTAAAATGGTTCCACTTTGGTTATTTCCCCATTTATTGTGCACTGCCATCGTGGAGGAATTCAGCACATCTTTGCAACCAGTTTCCTCTACTGCTTGTCCAGGAAGTAGCAAGGCAAAAGTTGGGCAAGGGTCATAAGGAGCGTGGGGAAGGTGTTCCCTTTTCCCAGGAACCTCTCAGAATCACAGAATCATGGAATGCTTTGCACTGGAAAGGATCTTAAAGATCATCCAGTTCCACGGGCAGGGACACCTCCCAATATCCCAGGTTGCTCAAAGCCCCATCCAGCTTGGCCTTGGACACTTCCAGGGATAGGGTATCCCCAGCTTCTCTGGACAGCCTGTGGCAGTGCCTCACCACCATCACAATAAAGAATTTTTTTCCAACATCTAAACTAAATCCCCTCTCTTTCAGCTTGAAGCCATTACCCCTTGTCCTGTCACTGTAGTTCCTGGTGAAGTTTCCTCTCTCCCGTCACACATTATTCTCCAAGTTGTATAATACTCAAACTAAATCTTTAGGAGGCCCTGGCTGTGTTTTTTTCCTGCTGTTCCATTTTGCTCAAATTCAGGTTGGGCTGTTTCGTCATCCTCAGAGCGTTTAGGAAAAGCTGAGGATTAACAGGAGGATACAAAGAAGGAACAACTGACACTGATGTCATTTGCCTCTCATCATCTCCTTTCATCTAAAAATCCCAAAGCACTCTTTCAGAAAAGCTTGTTGATGAAATGTGCTGTTATATTAATCTTGCAGTGGGGAGTTCAGCTCTAGTGCTGCCTTTTCTCAGGCATGTTGTTTTGACAAAGCCCGTCATATTTGGTGTGATTTACATGGAAAAAAATGCCCAAAGATTCTTGCAAGGAGCAATTAGCTTTCCTTCTAAAGTGTTACGTTCAACCTGTAAATTAAACCAGTCTCATAGCTTCTAGAACCAAAAATGACATCCAAGTTGAAGGTTGTGCAATGCTTTTTTTGTTTGGTTGGGATTTTTTCCCTTTTCTTCTGAGGCATTCTTTATTCTTGCTCTGATCAATTGTGATAGTCGTTGTATTTCTATATTATCTTCTCTAAGTTAAATACAGGTGTTAGCTAATCTCTCCAGCATTTCTGTGAGGCAAATAAAGAAATCAGATCCAAAAACTAATTGCAGTTTCCCAGGGCCAGGCACTGAGTCACTCTGTGTGGCTGAGACTGGACCGTGGGCCTTGCATCGTCCAGCACCGCGCTCCCTCAGCCAGGCATCCACCCCACTCTGAAGGGAGCAGCCAGGCAAGAGCAGCTCCAGCAGGGATGGCTGTAAATGATGAGTTGGCCAAGCCTGGAGAGCAAAGGTTTTCCCAGGGATGTTGTAACATCCTGTAACAGCCTGTGGAGGCTCCTCCAGTTCAGACTCTGCTAAATGCTTTTGCTAAGCAGCAGTTCAGCAACGATGGGAAATGGGGCAGTGCACCATCCCTTGCCATGGCTGAGTTACACTCATGCTTTGGTCTGGTCCTTTGGATTTTTCCCTTTGCCTTTATTAGGCTTCCCCATCAAAGTCTGCAAAACCTAAG
>VZRX01008810.1:46339-64168 GCA_013398075.1 Notiomystis cincta | reverse complement strand
AAAAAAAAAAAAAAAAGGCGTGAGGTAAAATACATTTTGGGATAGGCCCTTTTCAAAAGGGCTTTATTAGTAATGATTCTTACAACTTTCATAATGAAAAATTATCCATAGCTAAAATTATGCTTTTTGTTCTAAGCATGTGTGCAAATTCACCTGTGCACTTGGTTTTCAGTTCTAGTGATCTTTGGTCAGCTTCTTTGTGTCTGTACACTACTGAGAAAGCTCAGCTTGCACTGGTCTTTGTTTATCATCAAACACTTCATGCTTGCATTGTAGGTTTTTTTCTGAACTGGTAAAGCATAAAAATCTGTTCTGAATTATGAAAAATCATGTTGCACAGCTTCACTCCATTAGAAACAAAGTAAAAATCATTGAGGGGGAAATCTGAGCTGAGTTGAACTGTGCAAGAGATTTTTAGTGTGTTGATTTTCCGTGGTTTACCTGTGTTATTTTCATTGCACCATGTACTGTATTAGCCATAGAACACCACACCTGTTAGGTAAAGAATATCAGTGTATTTCAGTTTACAAAGCTGCTCATATCTTGACATGCTATGTAAATATAGCATTCCTTAATCACTGGCCTTTTGAATATAATAAATCCCTTCAAGTTTCTCTCTGGACACTTGCATGAAAAAACAGGACAAGCAAAACCTCTTAAAATGTTATTGGTGCTGGTTTAAGCAAAAAGTAGTTAGTTCTTTCACACACAAAAATCAGGTTAAGAAATTCTTTAGTGCTTTGTCATTCTCACAAGTGGCAAGCTTTTCCCAAACCATGGCATTTTAGGCATTTTCCTTGAAATAACTGTGAAAAGAAGCTAAAGTAATGCTGACCTAGACCATAGGAGTGGGTAAATATAGATGTCTTTAACTCACCTTTCAGGTGAAAATGCTCTTCAGCATTCTGCAAGAAAGGCTGGGAGCAAGATGCCTCTGTAGTAAGCCTAACAGCATAGCCTCAAACCTTGTTTTTCACTGTTCCCAGTTTCCATGGAGCTGTGCAAACAAAGTCAGAGAGAAAAGCTAGGCCAAGTCACTGCTGCCAGCTGTTGGCCTAGAAGGGAATACAGAACGGGAGGAATCAGTGCGTTGCTCTATATATGGCTGTGGAAACAGGAGCGCTCAGGGCTTGGCACAGCAGCCTGGTTTCTTTCTGGGCTTCATGTCTGCAAGGTCACTGCATCTCTTCTGAGGTCCCCCTGGGAGATCAGAGTCAGCTGTGGTGTGTGTGTTTCAGGGACTCTGAGCATCTGGACAGAGAATTCTCAGAACTTTCAGTCCAAACAGTCACAACCACAGCAGAGCTGGAATAATTTTAATTGACTCCAGCAGTTTGCTGTCGTGGTTCCTGGTGTATAAATGCATATGCTGGGTCGGATGACCCGTCCATCTAGTACAGCAGCCCTGTCTCTTAACATCCTCAGTGTTGCAATAGCAGGATAAATATTTAGGTTTGGATAACAGTGTCCAGCAACATGGATGCCAAATGCTGTTTCTCATGGTTAGCAACTCACTTGTGAAAATTGTTGGGCCTGTTCTGGACATGACTTCTGGTGTCCACTCGGGTGAAAGGCAGTGCCAAAGCTCTTGCCAACAGGAGTGTGATGATTCTGCCTGGCTGAGCAAAGCAACCTCAGGAGCAGCTGCCTGCACAAGGCCTGCTGGTCTGGGTTTTGAAGTGAGCCTTTAGCCACACACTGTAAATCTGATCCATCCCATCCAGCAGAAGGCACTTGGGAAGAGCTGACATTCCAAAATAAAAACATTACAGGTTTTAATCTCTTTCTGGTTTGTAACATTAGATTTTAGGAACTCAGTGGCTTTAAAAATCTCTCTGAGTGGATGATCCCAAGCTCTTCTTCAAACTGTCTCAGCAATCTATGTGTTCATGCAGTGTTGCATGACTTAGGCAGTCCCTGCACTGGCTGGCAGAGGAAGGCAGTCTCTTGAGACAGAATCTGACCAACCAGCTGCATACCAAGTGCACTGAGTCAGTGTCAGGCAAATTCATATGTCCTGACACACCCCTGAGCTTTTCAGAGACATTTCACTACCCTACATGTGCCTCCTCAAACATGAAGATTAATTTCTCCTAATTACTCAGTGCCTGTGTCAACTTTAATTCAAGATTTTGTTTCATTTATTCCACCTGAGGCCATGACTTTGCTGCCAGAGAAATCCCAACTTTTTCCTGAGCCAGCTATCTCAGGGTAACATCTCCTAAAAGAAAGTGCCTTCCCTGGAGAGGCTGCTCACTGAGTTAGTCAAACTTGTTCCCTCTTCCTTTACCAGCTGCATCCAGGTGTAAACTGCAAGTGCTTTTACTTCTGGTTTTAGGCTAAAAATGCTGAAGAATTGTATAATTGTTCCTTGTACTAAGGCACAGAATTTGTGTATTTAAATCTGCTTCCTGTGTTTTTCTGCTGGCCTGGTAGCTGCACCACATTTTCATGCAAACTGATTTTTTATTTGCTTTCACAGGCAGTCTATCAACTGTAGAAAAGGACATTAAGTGAAAAGTGTTTCAATTCTACATGAAATTGTAGAATTTACTAATTATGCTATTCCTTCAAGATTGTCAGAAGAAAAATAGGAACGTCTGTTAAAAACATTGAGAATTTTTTAGTTGATCTTTCTGACCCTTTACAATTTGCAGATCTCTAAAATTTTTCAGTGAGCTTCAGCTAATTGAAGACTATGCACAATAGACTTTGATTTGCCTCACTGTTTTAGATGCATGTTCTATCAATAAGTAAATAAAGTGGCTTTTTGAAAAGCAATCAAGGCCCTTATGATACAAATGGGATCAAAATGTATTTTTCCAGAGGCAAACAGAGTCCTCTGCATTGCCTGGTGACTCTCTGTGCCTGGCCTGTGTCAGTGGGGCACCACACTGATGACAAAGCCATTGATAAATGCAGCTTGTTTCAGCTCTGTGTGCTTTGGGGTTTTCCCTTGTTGTTACATTTGCTGAGGGAGCACAAGCTAACCCCAAAGCACTGTAGGAAATTCAGCTGAAGTGGGCCAATGTGTGCATCATGTCTAACGACTGAAGTTGAACTATTTATACTAAAACTTCATTCTGCTTTTTTTTCTCCTTCCTCCTCCCGCAGGCTTTTGCTGAGCCCTCCATCAGTCTATTCACCCTGGAATGCTGCAAGGGCAGAGAGCTGCACTTCAGTGAACCAGTCAATTCAATTTTGAACGAGGACCTCCATTTTTACACCCAGTCTGTATGGGTGAGAAGTGGATTGTAAGTATGGAAGAAACATCCCTGTCAGTTTTGTACTATAGGAGGTAACACAGTCTCATGATTATTGCCTTGTTCATAGCATGGTTTACATGCTTAACTTTTATTTGAGGCACAGACCTTCAAAGGCAGGTAGTGTAAACTTGGAGTGCCTTTATTAACTGGCCATAAAATGCCAGCTATAAACTGCAGTGATTTAAACCACTGCAGCAGCTCCATGAAGCTTGATGTGCTGACTGGCTGCCAAAGAGGCAGCAGCTTCTGAGAGGAGCTCAGGGTGGATCTGACAGCTGGAACAGTAATTTGCTTCTGTTATTAGTTTAACCCTCCTCCAGGAGTGTGAATGTACACCCAGGTTCTTCTGTGAAAACATTTTACATCTGCAGAAGTGGCCTTCTAACCTCTTCTGTATCTCTCCCTTTCACGTTTTGGAAGAGCTCCCAAGTGTTCTCTTTCAGCCTGGTTTTCCACACCCACAGCAGCAACAAATAACTTGCAGAGTCTCATCCTGCAACTGAGAGTGGCTGGAAACTGCTGCTCTCCTAATGGGACACACATTTCCTATGTTTATGTTTGATCTTTCCCCACCTTTTCCACATGGGCAAGGCTGTAATTTTCTTGAGAGAATACTGAACATAAGCTTCCCCACAGAGCTTTGCCACTTCCATGCTGAACCTTTGCTGCAAATACAGAGTGAGTGTGTTGTCTGGAAATTCAGTCACTTTGCCCAAGCAGTTGGAAGGGTGATGGCTTTGGGATCACATAGCAAGAGAGCACAGGAGAGTGAGTGCAACAGGCCAAACCCTCCTGCATCTTTCTGTTCCTTATTGGGCATCCAAGCCAGGTTAGCTGCCTCCGTCTCTGGGATGGCTTCAGGGCAGAAGGGCTGGGCTTTCTCTGAGCTCTTTTTGATGCTACCTAGGAAAGAGACCTCCACAGCCCATCCACATCCCACACAGCAGACAGGTAGCCTAAAGGCTGGGGGTGTCAGGTGATTCTGGGATGTCCTAGATTGTTTGTTTGCCATACCTATGATTAAGAGTTCAGGAAGGCAGATTTAGAGGGTTTTCTAGCTCCTTGTTTTGCCCAAAGCTTGCTGTCAGCTTTGGGCAAATAGCAAAGATTTATGTAAATATTTATGTAAATATTCTGATGACATCTTGCTGCCAAGCTTAGGTAAAAGGCTCCTTCCTGAGCCAGCAGGCCACCTCAGCAAGGCACAAGCTGGAATCTGCCTGCTGGGGTTCTCAAAGGTGTGGGAGAGGTGGCACAGCTTGTGTGAGAGCAGAGGTGAGTTTTGTCCATGTCACTGGATACCAGGACCCCAACCTGGCTTCAGATGGTGATCACTGTAACAAGTCTTTCCCCTCTCTGTTCCCTATTAAATGTCTGCTTTGAAACTGCATTCCAAATGAGACTGTTCCATGCTCTGAGAATAATGTTAACAGTGAATTCTCAGTGACTTGACAGAAACCATTGCAAGGAAAGAAAAGTCAGGAATGGGTTCAAAGTGTAAGGAAGACACGGGGCGGGGCGGTGAGGCTGCCCTGAATACCTGTTAGTCAGGAGGTGTGGACTTTGTTCAAAGGAACAGGCACCCAGCCTCATTGCCAGGCAGCTCACAGCTGGCACAGTCGAGCCTCCATGGAGCCCCTGAGCAAGGCTGGCTCTCAGTTTTTCTGAATTATAGGCACTGGGCAAAAGCAATTCCAGGTGCTGTGAGGCTTTGGGTGTTTTCTCACTGACTCAGAGCACAGCCATCCCTCGTGTTCTTGGCAGCTGACCTGTAAAACAGGTAACCTGGGAAACCAGCACTTGCTTTATGTTCAGAGGAGTTAATGAGTCAGGCATTTAGGGTTCAGTGTCCACACAACAATGTGCTATTGATACAAACAGAAGGGATCTGTGCTCCTGAGGCTGCCTTTGTGAGCAGCATTTATTGAGCAGATGCCCAGATAACAAGGGGTCTGTATGTGCCGGTGCTTTAGCTGGGTGTTGCAGGACTCAGCCACGTCCATGGTGTATTCATGACAGGAAAATCTGCTGCAGCAGGGTGTGGGGTTTGGAGTGAATACCTGTAATGTGCTTTCAGACAAGTGGAATTGTATAAAAAGCTTTGACAAGACATCAGACAAGATCCTCTCATAATTAATGTGCAAAACCAGGCAAAGCTGCAAGTGTGGCTCCCTAGTTTCCAAACAAAGGCCTGCTGAAACCAGCATTATTCCCATCTGGGCTTATGCAGAGGTTCTCCTATTTGTGGGAGAAAAAAAATGGAAGGGGAGAGGGGAGATGGAAAGTGTAGTTTACAAATTCTTGGGCAGACAAACAGAAAACAGGTCTGAATGTCATCCCATTGAAATGGATGGCGTTCTGCAGCACAGAAATAGAGGTTTGCTATTAGCACCACTGTGGAGAGGTTTGGGAGCTTCCAAGGGCACAGCCCTGACCTGCAGTTTGGTTTTGCTGAGGATGACGAGTGCCCTTTCATGTTCTGTTCTGTGTATCCAGGTGGATTGCGTACGAGGGGTGCAATTTTTTAGGAAAGCAGATTCTGCTGGAGCCCGGGGAGATTTCAAACTGGAGTGAACACAGTGGCTGGAAAGTGATTGGCTCTCTTCGTCCTGTGAAGCAGGTACTGTAAGACTGAGTGAGGAAAAGGGCTTTTTATGGACAGGGCTTTGTGCACAGGGATCAGTTCTACCACCAAGTACAGTGGGCTGTGTTGTACTCCTTAAATCAGGCCAAGTGATGACAGCCAGAAGGACCCACTGGAAGATTCCTGAAGCAGAAAATGCCTCTCATGGCAGTTACGGAGATCCATGTTAGGATCCTAAAGGGAAAGAATTCCCAGTTTCTTGGTGCCAAGTTTTGTTTTTCTGAATTGCTCATTAGCATGTTCTGTGAAAGCTCTATTTTTACATTTTTGCCATATAACAGTATAATGAGGAAACCAATTCCACACTGGCTTGTTTCATAATTAACATAAATGGAAGCAAGAGCAAATTTTATTGTTCTGTTGCCTGGATTTCCAAAAGAGGCAAAGCTCATACAGTTCCCATCAGGTTTTCCCTCTCTGCCTCACCCTAGGTAATTCCAATTTCAGACTCATTCAAAGGTTCAGGTCTCTAAATCACAAAGAGTAACTAAACACTGTACTGATACAGGTTATGTTTATGGATGCTTGGTGGGAGAGGGGCCTTATTGTCTGTAGCTCAGGGTTTGTTTTAATATGGAAAAAAAGGGAGATTCAAAGCTCCCAGAAGAAAAGCCGTGCTGGAGCTGGGGTTCCAGCAGAACTGCCCTTTATATCCTCTTTATTTCTTTAGTAACCCAAGTAAACAGGGATACTGGGGACCTTGTTTTCCATGGATGTTCAAAAGCAGTCTGTATCTCTCTGCCATATATTCCAGTTAGTGAGGGCTGCAGTTGCTGGATGTTTAACCCAGTAAGTTTTGTGTCCCAAGAATAAAAAGCTTGTGGAGTACAGCTCATTTACTGCCCTCGGAACGAGTGAAATGTGTTGAACTAGGCATATTTGCAGATCACAGGAATTAGTTCTAGAACCATATTTAGATTTTTTGGAAAAAAAACTATTTACCATTGTTGTTTAAAGCTGCCTAGCTGCATGTGAAAAACCACTTACTGTGCTTCACATGCACGTTTGTTTCTAGCCAAAAAACCACTGAACATCCTCAAGTGAAAACAAAAATTGAACATAGAGTTTAGAAGGCCAATGTCAGGTGGAGAGCGGGCCCTCTCACATCAATTTGCTTGATCTCTGTGTTGTAAATCTCTCCCCTCACTCACCCCACTGCAGCCAGCAGTGTACCTGAGAGTGAGGAACAGGGCCCAGGGGAAATACCTGACCGTGACTGGGAGCCTGGCAGACATCAGGGCGGCGTCGGTGTGCGCGGCCCCGCGCAGCGGCAACAACTCCCAGCTCTGGCACTACTGCCGGGGGCTCTTCAAGGCCAGGGTGAGTTTCACAGTGGTTTTCTACTAATGCTGCCCTTGATAGCCTGTTATGAATACTTAAAAAGCTGATGGTTTAACATTAAAAAAATTAAGTAACAAGGACCAGCACCTTTGATCGGGCAGCTGGTGAGGTGTTGAATAATCTGTTCCTCATGTGCTTGCCAGGCTTCCTACCAGCTACAGCACAATTTACTGCCATATGCTCAGTGCCTGAAACAAGTCAGGCACAAAACCGAGGCTCTGTGGCCCGGCTCTCACTTCTCTCTTTGTCTCTTAGGCCAACAATGCCTGTCTGGATGTCATTGGGGGCAGAGACGTGCCGGGGGCCAAAGTCGCCCTCTGGACAGAACATGGGAGGGACAGGCAAAAGTGGAGACTCAACGAGGATGGAACCATCAGTTCATACCTCAGTGAGCAACTGGTGCTTGATATTAAAGGTATTTAAAAACAAAATACCCCTTAACCTCACAGGTTTTAAGTGAATTTTTTGATTAAGGGTAATTGCCATATTCCTTTTTTGTTCTTGTTTTTTGTACTTAAGGTTAGAAACTGAATCCTACCTTTTCTGTAAGATCCAGTTGCTTGACAGAGGGGTAAGAAACAACAGGGCAGGGAGGAACCTTTCTCTTTTGATTCCAGGTTTATTTTGATCAGATCGACTGTTGTACTGTGGGGAGTTAAATAGTGCAGATGGCGAGAAGTGCAAGTTGCAAAAGACAGAATGGTGAAGGAAAATCAACCACAGAATAGCTCAAAAAGAGAAATGGAGTTGAAAAAAGAATTAAAATTGTCATTGCTCAATGGCAGACACCAGCCCCCCTACTTCATGGAATTCCTGTTTTTCAGTTAATTTTCCTACTTAGTCACACTTCTCAAAGATTATGTATAATTTTTATGAGCATTTCTTTCAAAAACTGTTCCTTCATGACTTCATTTTGTTTTTAAGGAGGAAATTACTATGACAAGAATCACATCATTATGAATCAGCCAATAGAAAACAAACCTTCACAGAAATGGGATATTGAAATATTGTGAGTAAAACCCACCCCACAGATGGACTGTTTGTGGGCTACCAACATCTAGAGGGGGAAAAAAAGAACCCAACTACTGAAGTCACACACCACTGGAACCATATGCAGCAACTCCTCTCTATTATCCTTCACGCCAAGCACCAGCTCCTAGAAGAACTGAATTTTGCACAAACCTGGAAGATCCAATGTCTCTCTGCAGGGAAGCTGATTCTGCAGAGGCTGCTCCTGTGAAAGTCACCATTACTCTTCCTCTGAAATATGAAAGGTAAATGCAAGAGTAGGCAGAGGTTCTGCAGGATGGGAAGTGCAAGAGGTAACAGGGGAGAGGCTCTTGAGAAATGCTGTCTTCACCTTCCTCTCACACTGCTGGAAGCTGACTGAGGAGTGAATGCACTAAGGAGCTTCAAGGAACTTGAATTGGGCTTTTATGTGTGGCCCAAGAGAAATTTAGGCTGCAAGTGATCCTGAATCATGTCTCTCACTAAAATGCAGTATATATTGTTCATAAAGACACCTTTGAACTGGAATTCCAGATCGGCATGTGAAATGAAGCAATAGAGGGGCCTTTCACCCCCTAAATGATACTTCATCATCTTTATATGAGCCTTTATCTTCTCTGCTTTTAACAGCACCAAATTTCCAGTTTTGGGAATGGGTTTTCCTGACCTGTGGCCTGTTTCTTACCCTGGAAATTAGGAGCTGTCCCTGAGGATCACCTTTAACACGGAGCCATATTTGTGTGTATCAAAGCAGGGGTAGCTGATCCTGGGCCAGGGGCACTTCCACAAGGGCTAAGCTGCACGTGCAGCACTGATTTTAACTGTAGCTGTATTTTGGTTTATTGTAAATAGCTTAATTTAATACAATGTCATTTGCTCTTGAAACCATGTCTTCCTGCAGAAACCAACTCACCTTGGCATGTATTTCCAAAGGTGCCAGCAGCCTGCATTCCAGGGCTGGCTTTGTGTGCCCAGAGCAGCATAGGGCACATCAGGGTCACTGTGGCACCAAGAGCAACTGATGGTCCAGAGCTTGGTGTGCCAGGGCTCTCCTCAATTCCCACAGTATGCAACCACAGCTATTGCTCCCAACAGAGCCAGAGACCTCACTGACTGCAGATGCTGCTTGAAAAGCATTTTCCTGGCTCCACACTGACCAGCCACAGCCCCTTGGAGGGCTGTGAACACCTGACATGGAAGAGAAGTCCCTCAGATCACTGGTTTCTGCATCACTAAATTAATCTTCACTGAAAATATTTTTTTCCCAGCATTTACATATTCAGGTATGTATTTCTAGGACTATTTAAAGAATTCAGGTTAGCTGAAGACAGATATTTTAGATTCTAAAAGCTGTAACTATGCCAGCTGTGCACTCAAACAGGATCAGCCCCAAAAAAAGACATAATTCTAAGTTTGCCATAGAAATAAAATATATGGATGTCTATTTTTATATGAAATGGAGTTCTATATAGTACTATTTAAAAAAAATCTACTTGCACTTACTATTTTACATTCTAAAATTATCATAAATCTGCTGTTTGAGTAACAGATCCTCAACTGTATGTATATATTTTTTCAACTAAAGCACTTGGTTAAGCTTTTTTCCATATAAGTAAGTACATCAAGTGTTCTGCATGTGACTTTCCATATGAAATTTTTAAAGCCTGTGTAAAAAGTTGTAGTTTTTTAAATGAAGAATGACTAAATCATAGTTGGTGTCTCAGTGTTACATAACAAAGTGAAGCAGGCTTTTATACTTAAGAGAACTTGAATGTAAAATGTTAAAGCATGTATATTTTAACTGTATAAAACTTTTTAGGAGAAACATTTTGCTGGTTGATTTCTTTTTAAACAAACTAAACAAGTTTTTAGCAGATGTTGAGCACATTCCTGTAAAATATTTCTTTTCCAATGGCCAAAAAAGGGGGATAAGTATATTGAAGATGTGGCTGTGCTGTTACATGAAGAATCAATGAAGTATTAAAATAACTGCACCAGGCTCATCAAAAGTGAACACTGAAGTTATTGATTCCAGCTACAGGCTTCTGCGTTACTTCTACTTGAAACTGGTGCTGGGGGAGGTAGAGGTTAAATATTATTCTGTTTATTCCAGTGATTGGCAGCATCAGAGGGAAAAGGGGTTTTCTTGGGCAGAGTCTTGCCCCTCTGGGAACAGCACATGTAGCTTTTACCAAGAAGCTTTTGATCTGTCAGGGCAATCAAACAGAACAAACATCTTCCTGCTGATGAACTTTACAAATGAAAAAAAAAAAACAAGTTAATGTTTTATGCCCAAGGTTCTGGAGCCTGTTCCATGTATAACTTGACATGTTCTCCACATCCCAGCAGCTCTCCAGAGGGAATGGGATACCACAGCACTGGTGGTACTTAGGAGTGACTTCATCCAGCCACAGACTTGGAGCTGTGGCTCACTTACCTGTTTTTCCCCATGCCCAGTTTCCCAAGTGTGGAAGGCAGGTAACATTTGGCACCAGAAAATAACAAAATATAGATACTGCAATGCTTTGTTAGCACTACAAACCAGAGGCTGGATGGATAAAAAACCTAATTTAATAAACCTTGCTCTCAAGAAGTGCTTAATAGCCAGGAGCAGCTAATTCACAAAAGCATCAAAGAACTTCAATCAGACATTCAGTCCATAGTGACAAGGCAAGGTTTTCTTTCTCTTCATCTGAGGTAAGGTTAAGCTCTTTAACATTAACAGTGCTGCTACTCCAGATCTGCTTCAGTGCATCCAAGTATGACAAAGGGAACCGCAGCCCGTGAGTCTGCTGGGGAAAAAGAGACACAAAAAACCCTTCAGCAAAGTGCAGTGACTTCATTACACAACAGTGTGTGAGGCTGTGGGGAGGGAGCAGCAGGAATGTGCTGTGATTCCCCCTGTGGTTTCCACATGGAGAAAAAAAATAATTTTAAATTTACCCTCTTGCCTAACCTTACCCATTATTTTAGCAAGGTGACAGCAGTTTGTTTCTAGCTGACACGGGGTCTTTGGACACAGAAGCACAGAGGACCTTCATTCCCAGGAGTCTTTAAGGGCAGGAAGGAAGATCTGGAATGTGCACATGTACAACTTGAACTCTAGAGGAGCAGTGAGATTTACTTTAAAAGGAAAATAACAGCCTTGCAGCAATGGCCAAGCCAAGGACAGGCTGTGCTCTGTTCTGCTTCATTGATGGAGTTATGCAGACCTGAATTACATCTCAGTAGAAGAGTCAGGTCTTCACTCCCCGTGCTGACTCGCCCCAGGCTGAAGTGAGCAGCCCTGCACAGTGAGTTCCAGTGGGTACAGGCTCTAACACAGGTTTAACATGGCAGAAATGGTGCAGTGATCCCCATGGAACATGTGCTACATCTCCAGCAGCCTCAAACAGGACCTGCTGAAGGGCACACAAGTAAGAAGAGATGCTTTTAGTTGCTCCAGCAGCTTTGCTAACTGGGCCATGGGGCATGCACAAGATATCCCATTAATATCTCAAGTGTTTAATTAAGCATGAGATCACATTACTTGGTTCTACTGTTCGCTGCCCGTGTTGCTGTGTCAGCTCATCCAGGTACTTTGGGAAGGAAAAGAACACAGCAGAACCCACTGAGCAACATAACTTTTGGGGGGTGTTTGCAGGAACAAACCTGTGTCAGGCCATCCTCACTGGCAGTGTCATCCTCTGTCCCCATCATGTGAGTTTCTCTCCTGTTCTTTAAGGAATGATACACATAAACCATCTCCCTGCGAACTTCATCCTAAAAGACAGCAGGAAAATACAGTTACAGGTGATCCACACCCTCATGCTCCTTAACTCCAGAGCCCACTGTTACAGCAAGGAATGATCCAACAGCCATCTCCCACAGCAAGAAGGGACTCTCCAAAATACATCTGAAAATTTATTTACGTCCTTCTACCTTAAAACTGCCCCTGGTGGAGTCACAGGACTGATGCTGTGTAGAAAACAGGCCATTAAGGGAACATCTCCTAAAAAGTCTTAATGAACAGGTGTGCCTCAATAAATCTCCAGTTTTAGACTGATCTATCTCTTAAAAATCACATCCCCATTATCAATCCTTGCTCAAAGCTGTGCAAATCAGTTGCACAAAAACAAACAAAAAAAAGTTTCCAAACCCTACACAGTCTCAGAGCAATATGGACACAAATAAAATGGAGGAGAAAAATCAGAAAGTTCTGATATGTTTTCCTTGGAGGGAAACATTCCACTCATGAAAAAAAAAAAGAAACAAAAAAAAACTGTACAAGAGAATCCATTCTCTGTGTGTCACCCCCCCACCCCATTTGTTTTTTTAAATTAAGATAACAAACAGCACTTCTACATTTTCATACTAATAATCCTTCACAGATAAGGAGCAGTGTAAACACACCATGGTGCAAGATGCCAGTATCTATGTTGTGGAACAAGTTAGCAGTGACACTGTCACCCACTTAGGTACAGAGAGAACCCAGCAGGGAAGACTAAATGCAACCAAGAGAATTCCCTCTCTTCAGGAACCCTAAAAACTTATAAGATTATAATAATAATAATATTATTATATTATAAACTTCTTCTTGTTCTTAAATACAAAGAATTAAATTCTATTAGCCAGAGCTATAGAGACCATTTTAGCTGCTCTAATGATCTACCCCATGTAAGATCAGATAAAAACCATGCAGAATCACATACTGAATATAATTCTGTACCTCCCTCCAGAAGGCTGGAATGTGCAGTAGCACTGCTCAGCAAACAGCCCCAGGATCTCCTAACAGCAATAATGGGATGCAGGATCCAACCAAGCAGAACTGCATAATCCTTTTAGTACAACAGAGCAACAATTCACATGCCTCCCACTCCAGGCATACAAGGGGGGCTTCTTAATACTTACAGCATTCTCTTGATCTGGTTCCACAGTGATGATAGCATGGTCTCTAAACTGCAGTCTGATTTTGCTATCTATTTTTGGCAACTTCCCACCTAAGAAAAATAAATTCTCCCTTAGAAAAGGAAGAAAGCCAGACACGGGGTACAAATTGAGGCCCCTGTGCACTACCCATTCTCTTGTAGACAGACTTTTTGTTAACCTATTTTGTTTCCACACCCACGAGTTCCCAAACTTGTGGTGGAGGGAGAAAAGAGAAAGATTTTTTTAATTCTAGGATAAGCTTTATTTCAGTCTAAGGCAGATGGGTCATCTTTCCCACCAGACACTGGGAACTAACCAACAGAGATGTGCAAACACTCACAGGGAGCCAGGTACCACACAAAGCTGAGCCTAGACTGTGATCTTAGCCTGCCATGAAATGCTGGAAGTTTTAAGAGGCAGATTTAGCCACTACCATCACATCAGCCAGTGTTAGGGAGCCCAAACTCTACCTGGAGTCAAAACATCAGAGTCACGTCCCAAGCACGGCGGCAACCGGTGCATAATGAAATCCTTCTTCATGTCAGATGATCTGAGTTCCCTGGAGCTCTCCAGACGATCTGCAAGCCTTCTCAAAAGGCTGCTCAGCTTTTTGGTGGAGTCACCTGTGTTCACCTGCTAAACATCCACACAGAATTCAAGCTGAACAGACCAGGCCTAAAGCAGTGCAGCACAGCAGTGAAAATGTGGACACTCCTCTTATCTTTGCTTAGTCCCAAACCAACTTTTGTTTCTTTTACACGTTGCCCATGAGCTGTTCACATATCAGAGCTGAAGCTCACTGTCCCCTTGCTCTGGGGTTACAGGACTTGCAAGTGCAGTTGAAGAGAGCCTTGTTCCCCCTGCAAACTGATGAGCTCAGCAGCAGCAGGACAGGACTACCATAAGGAGGTCTTACGACAATTTACAGTTTCACTGACTTTTAAAGATTCAAAAGCTTGGCCTGACAGGAACTTTTTCTGCCTGACAGATCACCTGGATGCACCATTACTCCCTGAGTCCCACCTACTAACCATGAGCAGTTGCCTTGGAATGCTTGTCCGCAGTGCCACGTCTTCTTTTGCTGTATCAAACACAAGGCCAGGAATTGCATCCAGTAAGAAATCTCCCCAAGAACTGAAGGATAGGAAGAAAAAAAAGTTACTGAAATAGTTGCACTGAAATAAAACACACATCCTACTTTTTTTTCCTAACTAAAGTAGTGTTAAGATGTAAAACAATTATTACTCATTCTAGTCTCTTTTTTTTTTTAATCATCTCTACTCAAATGTTACACTGTCTGCTACCCAGTGGGAAGGAAAAACTCTGGCCAATAAAGGGAATTGGACACCTACTTCTCAGTGCTTCTCTTGCCCCCAGCTTCCATCTGCCAGTAAGTATCTTCAGCTATTCACTGCTTTTCCAAACTGCCCTGCTTATCCCACACATGCACACTGCTCTGCCTGCTGGGATCTGCTCCAGACAAATTCTGCTCCAGCAGAGATGTCCCTTTTGTGTTGGTGCCTACAAATACCCAGAAGTGCCACCTCCACCAGCACTTCCTCCATAGCTATTTTCAAATCTCTTCAATTTTCCAAGGAAATGTTTCCACATCATACTTCCATCTACAAGCCAAATCAAAACACCAGGAATGCTGCTTATTTTACCTACACTTACTGACAGCAGGGGCAGAGGAAGGCACTTACACTTCACTGCCAATAACCTTAATGGATGATGATTCCACTTCTTAGCCTCAGAAGAAAAGCAGTCTTGAAGCTTTTCCTGCTCCTCTCCTCACCCCTGACAGACATCCCCAGGGAATGTGCTCCTGACAAGTCACGCACTGGGCTGGCCTTGGGCTCATGCAGCCATGGAGAAATTGCACTGACTCCACACAAGGCTGCAGAGTTCCAGCAATCCCATTAAAAGGAGCTGGATCCTTGGCTTCCTGGCACTGCTTGACCAATAAATCCATACAGATCCAGCTGGACAAACCCTGCTGTGCACACTGGCCACAGGAGGAGTTACCAGCAGCACTGACACCGTGGGTTGCCACAATGGCACAGCCAGTAGTTAGAGATGCACCTCACAGTTATCTAAAACATGCCCAAACTTGTTCTGCCCTGTTTGGCAGCTAACAGAAATCTTTCCCAGTTCCTATCTCAGGCCAGTGACTCCAAGCCCAGCACCTGAGAGGCTGATTAGGTAGCAGCAGCAGCATTTTTCTCTGTGTGATAACAATGTTTCAATGGGTACAAGGACCTGACCTGTTTAAAAAGAAATTTGACTCTTGTGCATGGGGTAGGACATGAAAAACACAGATAAGCAGAAAATTTTTGCACAGAAGAATCTGTAAGAAGAGGTGTGGTTGACCATCAAATACAGGCAAAAACCTAATGAAAGGACATGGCTCTTTATCTGGATTATGAAATGAACAGCAGCGAGGTTTTTTTATAGACAACAGTGAGTTTGCAGTTGTAACGTTATCTTCCACATTAAAGTCTCCAGCTGGTAAATAATAAAAAAAGCAATTAAAAAGCAATCAAGCTTCTTGCATGAAAACCTGGCAAAGAGGCTGCTTCAAACAACAATGGTCTCGCTCCCCCTCCTTCCCCTAAACCCCAAAACTTCAATTACTGCTACCTCAACACTTAGGTTCTGTCCCTAACAGCAGGGCATCTATGTAATAGTGGGGTATCTACCTATACTCCATGTCACCACATCTCTGGGGGAAGGTGACATGCCCTAACCCTGTAATACCCACAGGAAAACAAACCACACACAGGCTGAACACAGGAAGGACCCAAGCAGAGCTCAGTAAAAGGTTATTTTTTTTAAGAAACAGGACATCACTTCCTTGAAACATCAGGTTCAGGTCTCTACTATTCCCACACATCATCTGGCAGAGAAAAGCCATACAAAACGAGAAAGGGAATTACTTGTTTTGGTAGGTGCTGATGGTCACATGTGTTGAATAGGAGATCCCATGAGGAGTGTCAGCCTGGTGAATAGTCCCTCTTGGGAAGTACAATAAGTCACCTGGCTGCAGGAAAATAAAAGAGAATTTAGGCCACTTGGTCAAATCTCACTGTAGTCTAAACAGTGAAAATACTCTCTGAGCAGACAGACTGACAATATATATTCTTTAAAATCACAAAATCGAGCAATTCTCCAATGTACACTTCAATAACATAAAGCACTCTTAAGCCAGAAGTCCAGCACCTCAAACTTTCCAACCTACTGTCAATATTTGCTCTACACCTGTCTGCAAACATGAGCTTTTAACATGTCAGAACATGCACAGTCCTGTGCACAGTCCTGCTGAGCTGCAGGAAGGGGACAAAGAAGCAGCTGAGATGAATCTGGTGGCAATTCAGTGGACTGGCAGAGGAGCAGTGCCATGGGAATTTGGTCAGATCATATCAAAAGAAAAGGTTACTGTTCCACAAGAAAAGTCAAATAGTCTAAAAATTTTAGTTAAAACACTTAAAAAAAAACAAGTACAACCTTCCTTCTCCCCTATCTTCTCACCTATGTAAATTAAATATCCACACAAAAAATAATATAGATCAGTGAAGTCAAGACAAGAAAGAAGTGCAAAGCACATGAAATTGCTTCCACAAAGGAAAAATCAGTTTATTTATAGCTTGTCCTATAAACACCAGCACAAAAAGAAAGGTCATAAAGCAAAATAGTGATGAAATCTGATTCAATTTTAATCTTAACATCCTTAAACTTGGTCACACCAGGTACTTCTAAGAGCCTATCAAACATGATTACCTTTCTGGCTACCACAGCCCAGACCACCTGAAGCAATTAAATTATAATACCTTTAGCATGAATTCATGTGTGGGATTCCCAATCCTGTCTTCTGACTCAACATTGTACTCCCGAGCCAAAGGCACCGTTGGTTTGTAGAGTCGCCAGTGCTTCTCTCCTTCCAGCTGAAGGATGAACACCTGCAAAAGACCATAAATCCAAATGCCTAAGGAAGCCTTGCTGCTCCTCACACATCCAGCTCATCAGGTATTTTAAATTATTTTCTGACTTGCCAGGTCTGTGGAACCAAGCCAGAAACCAGGGACAGAAATAGTGGCACAGGTTGCTTTTCTGACAAACACAGGTTTTCCCCTTCCCTGCTCTCAGCTACTCCCAGCATGGCAAATACCATTCCTTTCACAGTGCTTTTTATATACCTAAATGCAGAAATTTACATCTGAACTAAATTTTTACACTATATTTAGACAACAGAGAGAGGAGTTATGAAGTGTGATCTGTTTTATCTTGAATTTGAAAATCCCTGTTTCTCTCCAGTCAGTTAAAAACTTAGCCACTACTATTAGTACATTTTCAGCAAAGATATATAAGGAAAATTACTGTAAGAAAACACTTGCAAATAATTACCCTAAGTTTTCAGTGGAAAAGCAGAAGTCTTTCTAGAACGTTTACTAGGGGAAGAGGTGGAAGCACACATAGAGACATCCACTGCCAGGAGCCCACAAAGGGTTTCAAAGACAAGGCTGTGCTGTCCTACCTCAACATCATCGTAGTGAGGGGGAAGGCCCTGAGATCCCTGTGGAGTGATGTAAACATTGGACCCCACCAGAGACCCAAAGTAGCACTCCAGCTTCTCCTGAATCTTCCACAGCTCCTCCTATTAAAAAA
>VZRX01008810.1:5340-46057 GCA_013398075.1 Notiomystis cincta | reverse complement strand
AAAAAAAAAAAAGAGAGAAAGCTCAGCCAAGCTGGAGGCCACCAGCCCACAGCCTCCCCATTGCTGGGGAAGAATGGTGACACCCCCACAGAGGCACCTGTGGAAACTGGGAAGCAGTTTCTCCTGAAGGAAAGCATTGCAGAAGCAGAGGAGGTCTGCCATAAAAGCAACAAATAAGCCAAAAACTCTGGTGCCTCAATATAACACTGATGTTTGCTCTCTTCCCTGTATCATCTTCAGGTTGCAAAACCAGGCAAAAATGAGGCTAAGCACAGAATAAACCACCCACCATCCCACAAACAGCAAAACACCTTAAGAAAACAAACAGATGCAGGATTTGCATCAAAGAGAGAATAACACAAAGGTTAGACACCTTTTACAAGTGACCCCAATTGCCTGGGAATATTCAAGCACAAACTTACTCATCCACACCCAACATGTGACAGGGAAACACCAGGAGATGCCAACAACTGAGATCAGTCAATGACACTACACGTGGGACTCAGCTGTGATTTTGGTTCCTTATTTGAGTCCACCTCACAATTAGACTGTGTTGACACCTTGGGAGAAAAAAGGACTGCCTAAATCAAAGTACCTACAAGTATCCAAGTCCTTCACAAATGTACAGCACCACTGCCTCCTTCCCACACACAAAGACTGAGACTCAGCTAAAATGGGGTGGTCACTTCCATGGTGCAATTCAATGCTAATCCACTGGCAAGAATGGTGGAGTGTCCTGGAAATACTTCACATGGTTTCATAACTCACACTTGATTAAAGGCAAGTGGTACAAAAAGCCCCTGTTTACACAGGGAAAAAGTGGGGCAGGAGAGGTAATTTAAGCATAGATGCCTAATCATAAATTATATGCATTTAAAAAGAATACTTAATATTATAGCGAAATATTATAGCATTAATCAGATTTTGTTCTTACTGCAGAGCACTGAAACATGATGAGCAGTGCAGAAGTATGAACTGTGTTTTAATACAGTTCGTGTAAAGATTTCAGCAGCTCACCAATGCCAACCACCTCCCTTGGGGGCGGATATGAAGCCATGTCCAGTGCCACTCAACAAAAGCTCCACCACATTATAAAGCAAGCATTAATTACAATGAAACAACCCCACCTTAAATCTCTGAGGCTGATGAAACTGTATTGTTGCTTTTTTCTGGTCAAAATCCTTCTTCAGCTGCATGTAATTCACTCTGCCTTCCTTATTTAAAACCTTCTTTTTTCCATTCACACACCTGCAGACGTTTACATCTCGCCCATAGTACAGGCCCTGGCCGCACAGCTCCTTCAGCTGTGACAGCTGGAACAGGGACTGGTAGTAAGCAGCCACCAGGGCATCATTCCTCTGAACAAGCAGTGGCTTTTGCTCCCAGTACTCCCTGAAAAACACCTCTTCTTCGATGGGAGAGATCAGGCTGCTGAAGAGGCTGTCTGGGCTCTCAAAACTCAGGACCGGCGGAGAACCAGCTGCTTCCAGCTTGGGCCGTTTGCACTGTGCCTGTGTTTCCTTTGCCACCTCAGCAATCTTCCCTCCTTTCTTGGGCATCTTCCTGTCCAAGAGGAGAGACCCAGAACGATCAGCCAGCAACACAACCTGCACAGCTCACAGCCCCAGAGCAGCAGCTCTTGCCTCACCCAGTGGGATATCAAAGTATGCTGGGAACAGCTGTGGCTTCAGGGCTCACTGACTGCTCCAAGCAGCCTCCAAACCTCTCTCAAACCTCAGCAAACTCCAAAGGGCTCTGCTGGGAGCCATTGCTCTCAGGAGCTCAACCCCCACAGCTGAGTTTATACTAAAAGAACATGTGATGAAACCCAGTGGATCGTTACCACTGCTGGAACCCACTCCCAGAAAGAACCTGTGGTCAACTGGTCTTCTGTAGCAAGAGCAGAAAATTACTTAAAAGAAAAAAAAAAAAACAACTCAGCTTCAAGAGATTTAGTGGCAACATGCAAAGGGAGATGGAGAGAGGGGACAGGATCAGAAACTTGTATTCTTATTACATTTCCTTCAACAGTAACAGTTTACAAAAGAGGGAACACTGTTAGGCCTTTCTGTTGATGCTATGTAATTACTAAGTCTACAAGCTTAAAACCTGCAAAATTTACCAGTTTAAAAACCAAAATGCCAAGATTCTGCTTTGATTTCTGACAAGCTGTCAAACTTTGTGATTTATGTAGAACAAAAACAATTCTTTCATACAAGTACAGACATTTAATTTTAAAGCTGAAAGTAATTTACTTTGTTTTTCCAGGTACACAGTATGTTGTGTACAATTATGCAAGAATAAAAAAGTTAATTCACAAAAGGTTTAGCTGCCAAGTTCTCAGGAAAGTTAAGGCACAAATCGAGTTAACAGTAGGTCTAAAACGTGCAAACAGACTTGCCTCGAGTCTGCTCCAGCATTTTCTCCCCCAGAGCAGCAGCAGAAGCCTGCCTGGGGAGCTGAGCTGAGCATGCTGAGGATGAGCCAGCACCAAGCCCTGGAGCAGCACAGCCTGGCAGCCAGGTCTGGGCTGGCCAACTCAAAATTACTCTGGGCACGTCTGAGCGAGTGTGAGAAGCCAAACCACGAGGAGCCAGAACATGCTGATACTTTCACTTCCTAGTAAAAATGGCAGCTTTACTCCCAAAAGCAAATGCTATCAAAGTGTTGAGATGCTTTTAATTATGCAGATTCCTTATCCTGAAACTTAAACTCATGTTCTGTTATTTCCAAGCAGCAAGAAGTTCCTGGGCAATGCTTCATCAGCAGTTCCTGGAGCAGACGCACCCTCAGTAGTAACCTGTGGTCACCTCAGCAAGAAGCTACTGTTCCACATGAAGCAAGGAATGCTTCAAAAAATTAAAGACTAAAAATTAGTGTCTGGTTGGCAGCAAGATCTGAAAAGTCTGCTGGCACTAGGATCTGCAACTGACATTCCCCAAATGTCAGCAACACAAATGCAATCAACTCTGAATTGCCAGTTTTGAATTCCAGACCTAAATCCATCATATCAACCTCTCAGCTTGCTCACACTGATCTAATGAAGTTCAATTCAGATATGTGCTGTTACAGAACTCTGTTTCATTTACACCATGTGCTTTTCTGTAGTGTTTTGTTAGTTGTTACAACTGCAAACCCACAGAATTGTTTGGGTTGGAAGAGATCACCTGGCACAAATCCCCTGCCACGGGCAGGGATATCTCCCACTTGATCTGTTTGGTCAAAGCCTTATTCATCCTGGCCTCAAACACCTCCAGGGATGGGGCAGCCACAATTTCTTCGGGCAACCTGTGCCAGGGCCTCACTACCCTCACCAGAAAAAAACTTCCCTTACATCTAATCTAAACCTACCCTCTTGCAATGTAAATCCATTCCCCCTTGTCCTGTTGCTACAGGCCCTAGTAAAAAGTCTTTTCTCTGTTTTTCTTACAGTATTTAAATACTGAAAGGCTGCAAAAAGATCCCTGGAGAGCCTTCTCTTCTCCATGCTGAACAAGCCCAGCCGTCTCAGCCCGTGTTCACAGCAGAGGTGCTGCAGCTCTCTGATCATCTTGGTGGCATCCTCTGGATTGGCTCCAACAGCTCCATGTCCCTCCTGGACCCCAAAGCTGGATGCCGCTCTCCAGGTGACCTCTCAGGAGAGCGGAGCAGAGGGGCAGAACTCCCTGACTCACTCAGGCCACGCTGCTTTGGGCGCAGCCCAGGACACGATCGGCTCCCTGCGCTGCGAGCGCACGTGGCCGGATCCGGTCCCGTCTTCCACCCGCCCACACCCCCGGCTCCCTCTGGCCAGGGCTGCAGCAAGAACCGAGCAGCAGAAGGGGCCCGCTCCCGCCTCGCTCGGGGCAGCTCTGGTCACCAGTGCCGCCAGCGTCACTCGCACAGCGCGTTCCGCACGGCCCGGCAGCTGCCGGCACTCGCTCCCTGGGAAGCAGCGGGAATACCGGCGGACACGGCGGCTCCGGGACACGCAGCNAGGCGGTCGCTGCCGCGCTGGGTGTCACGGGAGGAGACGCTTCCGGGCGGCCAGTAGGAAATATAGCGCTTATTCCAGCGTCATTCCTGCGAGTATTCCGGCAGGAACGCGATAGTATCTACGCTGAAGTTACATAGAGGATTAAATTTTACTTCGTACACACAACAGTGTCTGGGCTTTAGCTGCGCGATCTTTTCCGGGGCCAAAGTCCTGTTCTGGAGTCCTCCTGAGGCTCCCTCAAAGAAATCTTTAAAATCCTCACCGAACACATGAAAACTTCCAGAAAATTTTATAATTGCATTTACTAAAGAGGCCTGTTAATGGTTTAGTATACACTGGCGAATGACATCAGAAAAAAAAGTTAGATAGGCTTTGCTAAAGCTTTGTTCTTGTGTTCTGATAGTTTGAAGAATTATAAAACTTTTAAGAATTAAGTTATCCGGACTTAAAAGTTTGCATCACCTACACAAACATCCACAGGATGTTTTCTTATTACAGACGGGTGTAGCAGCAGATGTTAAAAATAGTGAGGCCACATCCTGCACCTTGGCTGGTCACAAAAACCATGACAAGCTCTTATTTCTGCTCCAAAATCCACAAAGTACCCTCAGCATGACTGCCTGAATGCCATCAGGATGAGCACTCACACAAATATGTATTTACATAATGCCTGTGGTGCTTTAACTCGCAGTAAATGTTGTGGGATATAAAACCCACGCATGGGACTGGCTGCAAAACCAGCAGGAATGGGAAATACTCATGAATGCCTTTTTAAAGACCTCCTTGCTGGTCGGTAGGGACAAATTGACTGAAAGTATTTATTACCATACCTGTCAGGAAGTTATCACACACTTCAGAGGAGGGTTCATGGGAGCTGAGCTAGCCCTCTAGCACCCTCTAGACAAGAAATAATTCCTTTAAATATGTTTGTTATCTTTTACTATTTATACAAGCAATAGATTTTTTTAAGCATAATTGATCTCAGTACCATCCCTGTCACTGCATTAAGAAGATGAAAAGTATAAGCTTTGCTGTAGAAGCATGAAGTTAAATATCATCATTTACAAGAGCAGGTAGTGACAGGACAAGGGGAATGGCTTCAAACTGAAAGAGGGGCAGGGTTATACTGGTTATTAGAAAAAAAAATCCTTTACTGTGAGGGTGGCAAAGCACTGGAACAGGTTGGCCAGAGAGCTTGTGGAGACCCAACCTCTGGAAGTGTTCAGGGTCAGGCTGGGTGGGGCTCTGAGCAAACTGGTCTAATGAAAGGTGTCCCTGCCCAGGGCAGGAGGGGTGAACCAGATGATCTGTAGTACTCTGGGTGGGGAGAACCCTTGGCCAGTGGTTTCATTCACAGCTGAAAGTAACAACAGCTTTCTCCAACAACGGCGAGCTCTGCAGCTCTCTGGCCCTGTACAGGATGTGCCTGGAAGGTAAAGGCAGGCAGGAATCTCTTTTCTGCCACGCTTCCACATGAGGACCAGTTTGCTGGGCAGCCTACACAGGGCTTGGGCATGCTGTGCTGCAGGGCTTCTGCTGCTGCAAACCCTACAAGGAATTTAGAAAAGGAGACTTTTTCAGAGTATTTTTTCAGTTGGAGGCTGAGGATTCACTGTTGGCTACACAACAAATACTTCTTCTTGTAAGGCAGATTTTAAAAATCGTGAAAATGATGTTATATTGGTTCATGTGAAAAGTTTAGAAGGCACATCACACATCTGGAGCAACTAGATGGGATCTTCTCAGGCAATCTGGAACATCTGTGCAGGATGCCTCATAATGGCAATGCAGGAACAAGGCTGTGGTGGTATATTTTTATATATAGCTACACTATACATTTGCTCAGCTTGAGGTCTGGTGTGCTGTTACTGTTGCCAAAGCTTGTGTGTCCTTTGGCTTTGCATTCCCAGCATTGTCACTCCTGGTATGGTTCTGCTTTCCATGACAGGGTTTCCTGGAAAAGTATCAAAGCTGTCTCAGCTCTGATACATTTGTTTGGCAGCGATCTGTCCCACTCACTCTGTGAGATTTCAGTCACTCAGCAGGCACCATGTCAGCACTTCTCCAGCTCTGGAACTGGGAGCTTGACAAATGCAGCTCTTTGAAAAAGTAAGAGATGTCACCATGCTCTGAACAAACAAGATGGGAGCAAGAAAAATAAGTAAATTAAATAAGTTTTTTTTAAAAAAAGTAAATAAAATGAAGAAACCAGAGAGTGATTTAGGCTTCCAAATTTATTCCCAGTTCCTTGACCAATAAAATTGACCAAGCAATGACCAAGCATTTACTTTGTGACACTCTTTGCCACTACAAATGAGGATTTTGAACTGACCTTGTAAGTATAAACTCAGCTCATTAAATGACAGATGAACCCAAGGAATTTAGTGGAAAATGCTCCTTATTTGAGAAAGTTGCAAAAGTAATCTTGGTTCTTTTCTGGAGCTGTGAACACTTTTTGTGTGTATCCCTGAACATCCTTAATTCAGCCTCCTTAGCCTGAACCTGAGGATGTTTCCATGCAGGATTCATCTGAGACTGACAGGTTTCCTGTTCGTGTCTCTGTTTTGGCACAGCTGTTTCCTTTTATTTCCTGGAACTGTGCTAGGGATCACTGCTGCAAGGGGCAGATGCAGCTTCTCCTCACTGGAACATTCAATCTCAAAAGCCAAAGGGAGAGGGAGGGAGGCAAAACCCCAAGTTCTGCAACATAAAGCAGAAGAACCGAAGGTGTGGTTGGTTCGTTCTCTTCACAAAGTTGTCTAAAATCTCTGTCTCAAACCTGTTTCTAAACCAAAGGGTTCTGCAGAAAGCAGGGGCTTACAGCACGTCAAGGTGAGGCAGAGGTGTGTGGGTGACACGTGAAGGGCACAGCTCCTGCTGGGGATGCTGCTCATCCACCTGGGAGGTGGCTGCAAGTGCACAGGGTGTGGGACGTTGTTCCTGTGCTGCCTCAGGGACTGGTGAGTCAGATTTCTCCAAAACAGAGGTCCCATGGAGAGTCATGGACAGCTGACAGGTGTGAGGGGCTAACTTGAGATGTTGTTGATACACAAAGCCCCATCAGCCTTGCTTCCTGCTGATCCCTACGGCACTGCTAAACCATAATTTTCCCCCTGGTTCCCATCCAGTGGCAGAGGCTGCTGAGGTGCACACAGTTTGCCCAGGAAAATTGAAATGCAGGAAGTGAAACAAGGACAGGAGCTATCCCAAGGCGGTCAGTGCCGATTGCTGATCAAAAAGGAGCACAGGTGAAGAGCAGAGAGGCTGATTCGAGAGGAGGGGTCTGAGTGCAGACAGAGACAGGGCAATACCTCAGGTGGGAGCTGCTGTCTGTTCAGGAGGTGACAAAGGGCTCCCTTAGTGAGCAAACAGCTCCTGTGCTGCTGGAGGGGAGCCTGTGCATGGGATCACCCCAGTGAAGCTCTGCATAGTCCAGCTGGGAAGAATCCAGACATGTGAGAGTTTTTTATGAAGAGTTTTGCTGCTGACCAAACCAGGCCAGGTTTGGTGCAGAAGCTTCTTTTGGAAAATTTTAACCTTTCCCTCTACCACTGTTGCATTATTTTTAAAGTGTGATGCAACCCTCATACACAAAATAATGTCTAACTTATAAGCGTATTTGTTCATATGTACAAACCCCAGTAAAAAAAGTTGAACACAATATATACACTGGGAAATATAACCCTGGAATACGTGTCAATAACATGATTGTTCTGTAAAATAATCCTGCCCACACTTCCCTTCAGAGATCTCTTCCTCTTCAAGCGAGGTGTGTCCTCATTGGAGATGTTGGTTTGACTTGTCCTGGTCTCATTCTCCTCACAGGGGTCTGGGAAGGGAGTCAGGTCCATGTCCACATCCGTGTCATGGAAGCAGCCGTCAAAAGCCATGGCTTGCACTGCGCCCATGCTGTACATGCCTGAAACCTGGCAACAAGGAAGAGTTACTCTGTCTAGCAGGAGCCATTTTGGCAAATTATAAATGAATAAAACAGAAAATAAAGCAAGCCTTCCCCTCAGTGTTGTTCTCTCTGTGGAGAGCATGTGGAGAACAGGGCCATCTCACAGGATGGCTCTCTGTGAGGCCTGCCCCCTTGAGCAGGACATGAGCAAGGAAGTGTCATCAAATGTCATAAAACACACTTGTCTGCCTGATTGTTACCAGCTGCTGGCTGGCAATTCGTGCCTCAGCTTCTGAAATAGAAGAATCAAACTATCTCTTGTAGGTCTGTGTTGCTGGAGTTGTGGGAAATGACTTCAGACATTTCTGGGAGTAGGTTTTTGATGGGATTATCAAATCATGTGAGCAACATATGCATCCTTTCTGTATTCTTCCCCTCATAATATTCTAGCAAGGAGTTTACAGAGGGGATCTTCTTCAAGCAAAGGTTTTAAGTGAGAACTTCACAGAAAACAGATGTTTAACTCGTGGCTATTTCTGCTTCAGGCACACTTTTCTAAAAATTACCTTGTCATTCATCTGGTCTTGGGACAAAAAAGAAGCAGGAAACAGGGAGGAATATAATATGAGGGCATGCTGAGGTCTATTTCAGAGACAGGAAAAATACCTTGATTGATAGGTATTTGAAAATAGAAGGAAGGTTATCTTCCTCTAAAGGGGAAAAAAAGGGGGCAAAAAAATATCCCTAACCTCTTCCACAAGACAAGGGAGAGACAGGGCACAGACCTCAGCATCTCAGAGAGGAGGACACTTTGTCTCCCTTCATTCACTTAAAAAAAAGTCAGATACAGAGTGGAGACAGAGATTGTCGCTGTTCTGTTATCACAGTGGTGTATCAGGATTACTCTGTGGCTTCCATGATGCTTTCAAAAGGCAACAAAACACAGAGGGTTGTACCTTGCCCCTTTTTTTGAGTTGTTTTCTCTCTTCAATTGTGGTGAGATAGTTCACTGCTGCATACTCGATGACTGACAGGAAGACAAAAAGGAAGCTGATCCATAAATACACATCCACAGCCTTTATGTAAGACACTTGAGGCATTGAGGCACTTACTCCTGTCATGATGGTCGACATTGTCAGCACTGTAGTTATACCTGCCAGAGAGAAGAGAGGGGTTATCACCAGCTGGTTGTGTTGAGCTCATCTCCACTGCTTGGACAGCACAGCTTTGTGAGGGCATGTGATTGACACCCCCTTTAACTTCCTCACACGGGCTCTGCGAAGTGGAGTGAGCCATGAAGGACCCATCAGACACAATACTGGGAGCAGTAAATCATCTCTCTGCTCAGAATGGTCACTGAGCAGCATAAGGAACACATTTCTGTGACAGCTTTGGGCGCTGTCACACACAGGTGGAAGAAGGTTTGTGGTCATCCCTCACTTCCCAGAGCCAGGGTCATCACTGCACATTTTCTTGTCCAGGAGAATCACTAAAGAATCACCATTTTCCCTCCCATCCCTTTCTCAAATTGTACTTCTTGAGAACATATATCAGCCTGCATGCCTCTGTCATAACTCCACAGCTCTCTAAAAACAATCTAGCCTAAAAATGCTACAGCCACTGAAACTAAGAAAAAAATATTGTTTGCATCAGTGTGAGTAGAATTTCACCCTCATCTTTTCAATCTCTGCTCTTACACCAGATATTCATCTCATTTTGGTTTGCTCCAGCTCAGGAAGAAACTCAACACCCAACTCAGGCCCTGCTTTTAGAGAAATCAATGTAACTCTGGAAGTGAAAACATCTTGACAACACCTCAAACATCACTGTCTGCTGTTCTCTGTAGCCTTTCTCCAGTTCTACCCTAATTCAAGCCCTCTGGGACATACAAGAGATTCCCCCCTCCCTCTCTGAAGGTTTCTTATGTTGAAGGATGGAGTTTGAAATACACCTTATAAGAGGAAATCGATTTATTTAATATACATATACTCTAGGCTAAGGAGTTAGGCTTATTAAACTTTGTTGTTAAGGTTTCCTATAAATTATGTATGATTATGCTAATGAAATAGAACATTATTCATAGAACTCCTGATGCATAACCTTCTGCAGAAATCCATATATAAAGAACACGATCAGCAAAACCATCTTGACAACATTAAAAATGGCCTACTGAGAATTAAAAAGTTATTTTTAAAGATGAAGCTAAATTTCTTCCAAATAAAAGTAATTGGGAGATGCATTCATAAAAGTAGTTAGGAGGTACCATAATTTGTTTACAGATTGATGAATAGATTTATATCTCATGTATTAGTAGCTTTAGACTGTGCCAATAGAAAGGAATCTGAGTGGCTACAGTCCTATTTTTTCTAGATTGATATAGTTACAGAGAAAAATGAGGTTTTTTTCACTTGTCTAAGAAATATGACAACATACAGTTGGCTTCTGGGACCAGCATGAGTCCCAGCATCAGAGAAGAAAGAACAGGAGCTTCTATATGTTAAACTGACAATTGCAGGACTCAGGTGCATTATGGTTGCACTAGATATCTTAACAAATTCCAATCAGATCTTCAGAGATCCTAATTTTTGAAAAAATTTACTGATTCCAAGGCTATTGGCTTTATATTCACAACAAAGACAGTCTTGAAGTGGCATCCACTGATTCATCACTGAGGAAAAAAAATAAACTTCTATAAAAAACACTATAATGGGTCCTTTTCTCCTGAGCTAAGGTGTTCAGAACTTACTTTTTGGCTTCCAGAGAAGACTGTGTGCCTTGCACAGCTAAGACACCAAAGCAAACATTTCTACGGTGCCCAACAATTAAAGGCTTTGCCACACAGTCGTTTCCAAGCTGGTAGGAAGGTAACAAATGTTTCTTGAGGAAAAGAAGAGCTGTAGAGCTTTTCCATAGATTGTGCTACACCTAATGATCCCTGGATTTGGGGAGGGATCTGACTGCCTGTTACAACCTGATACTTTGCTGGGAAGAGGGAAGGAAAACCCAGGTTTTGCAATTAAGTACAGTTCTGCATCAGGAAATCTGCAGAATCATCCCTTTTTGCTTTTGTGGTGTGTGAGCTGGTTCCAAAAACAGCAAAGCCAGTCTGAACAAACATCTCCTTTCCAAATGCAGAGATTGACTACAGGTAATGACAACAGTGGTAATAGCAGTGTTGTTCAGGTAATTACCTGATATTTTTGCTCGTGTCCTGTGTAAATAACCTAACTCCAAACCCTCTCCTCTCAATTCTATACTTCCCAAAGAATATACAGCAAGGATTTACCTAATGACACCCTGGCAGGAACAGCTCTTCTATCAATCCAAAAGGAAACCCAAGACAGCATCACCATCAGCATGGCTGGGAAATAGGATTGCAGCACAAAGAAGAAAATATGTCTGCGGAGTGCAAAGTTGATAAAAAGTCGATTGTACCAACCTGTTGGGGAAAAAAGGGAGAGGAACAGGTTGGGGAAGAGAGCTGTGTTATTTGTGAGCTCTGTTTGTTTGCCTCTCCTTCTGGCAGAAGTGGTGTATCCACAGCAGGAGTAGTAAATGCCTCAGAAATCTTGCCACACCTTAGTTTTACACAGTGCTTTACAAACTGTCCATCCTCCCTCATTTATGGGAGTGAAGGGTCCTGGCTGCATATCTAAAATACTCTGTTATAACTGAGATTGGGAAACTGAAAAAATTAAATAGACTTTGAGTGAAACTGCCAGGACAATGCAGACAGGATACAAGTGTCCAGTGCTGCCAACATCCTGCCTTCCCTGAAAAGCAGCTTGCTACAAATACCTGACAAGAAGCAGCCCTTTCTTCCTTTTTATTTTGGTCGGAGCTGTCTGCCTGCCGGCCCAGCGCTCACTTCAGAGGACAGGGTGCCATCTAGTGAATTTTGGGGCATGCTCTGCCCGTGCAGCACTGCATCTAGCCTTGCCACGGCAGGGAAACCAGGCTACCGTGAAGTAAAAAGGCAAAAGTGGGCTGCTGCACAGCATCTGTCTGTCCAGGACAGACAGAGGCATCTGTGAGCCTGCATTGGAGCAGTCCTGCCATCACAACGAGTGACTCTATAGAAAAGAACATATCAAAATGAACTCCAAATAATATTAAACATTCTACTGTGTTTTCAGCTGTGCAGAAGGTTTTTTTTTTAAATATTATTGTCTCTAAAATAGATTTAAATTGTTGCTCCTCTGGAGGTCTGGGAACTCCAAAACACTACAGCTATTGTTCAGTGAGATTCACAGGAAAGGATATACAGAAAGCTGCATTTCAGCAGCTTTGATGAATGATGCTCCCATTAGAGTGGTGCTGATTGTTCTCTACTATCATTTACCTGTAGGGTAAATTTTCTTCCAACAAGAAACAAAATAGAGAAAGTGGAACCTCCTGAGCAAAACAAAACCTCAAAGCCAAAGACAAGTGTAAGCCTACAAAGGATAGCATTCTGATTACCAGATATACTACAAGCATTATTCAGGCACTTCCCAGTGGTCCCTGTGACTTAAAAAAAGTCTTTCACCTTTATCTGCTGAATAAGCTCACCATCAGAACCTCTGCATGATAGGTGTAAAGCAGTTACACTTTGCAAAGTCAAAGATGCTGTGAGGGTGTTGCAAAGCCCTGGGTGCAGGGGAATTGTGAGGGTGCCCTGCTGTGCACAAGGCTCTATTTGCTTGCATAAGTGTTTTTTGATGAGAATAGCAAAGCAGAAAGAAGCCAGCTGAGCTCCTGGAACTCGTTTTGGTGGAAAATATCCCAGTCTCCTCCTTGCAACAAGGACAAATTTGATGCAGCTCTCAGCAAAGCACAGTTATGATAGCAGGGTATCACTCGCCCTCCTCTCACATGACAGGGGCTCTTGAATGACGGAGCTCTGTTCTTAGCTCACACAGGAGCAGGAGATAAGGGTGAAGAACCTTATCAAGCTGTGAATTCCTCACTGCTTAGGCTGCATCATAATTTAAACTGGAATTTCTGCATTCAGTAGCAGCCACGGCAAACTTGAACGACTCTTTTTTGAATACAAAAACAAAATAATCTGTAAATAAAACACACCAAATAAATCTCTCTGCTGCTTTTCCTTAAAAGCTTTTTTTTCCAAAGTGTTGTGCACTTTATCATATTAAATGGAATAATTTCTCTTTTATTCATCTGTTTTGATATAGAGGGCAATATTCAAACTGAAATGAATTGACTCAGACTGTAAAGTACAAGAGCAAGAGTGCTATTTTCTTTGGTTAAAAACCTATGGTTAGACTATTGACATAGAGAAGGGCTTCAAAATTTATAATTTCATGTAAAATACAAGGAAAACAAGCCCCACCTTGCATGAAATCAAGACTACAATAAACTCCTAAAACCTTGTGCAGTTTGCCAGGAAGTATAGAGGAAGATATACAGGGAGAAATAAAAACCAGTTTGGGGCAGATTGACCTGAATTTAAACTATGTAGCACTGACAAAAAGGGATTTTTTTTCCTGCAATTGTATGTATAAAGAAGGAAAATTAAGCAAATAATTAATTAGACCTGAATAAGTAATAAATGGTCTCATATAAAAATCCTCCAGTTAGCAGACTTTTATTGACATTACACAGCTCCAAAAATGAGGATATTTTAGTCACTAAAACACATAGGAATTCCTCTTGTTTGCTTTCTAGTATCTGATCCCGTAGGATTTCCATTTTCAAGCTTTTCTCTAAAGCCAGGACATAAAGATTCCCGTAAATTCAATACTCCAATGGCTTTCAGAGAAGCACCACAATTTTGCAAGAGCTTGTAACAGCATGTATTTGGTTATTGTGCTTTTTTTTTTTTCAGGTTCTTAATGCCAGATATGAAGTTGCAAGTATTATTATGGCTCTTTTTCCCTAAAATAAAATTTTATATTTATACAAAGAGAACCAAGGCCTCAAATTGACAAGACTTCATTTTAACTGATTTCTCAGCAGCCACAGTCATTTATTAGCAAAGAATTTGAATGTGAAAGACATTCTGAATGATTTTATCCTGTGCTTCTCTCTTGTAAGGAGAGGGGCTTACTATACCAGTGCTGCTGTAAAAAGCAAGTCCACTGGAAGCACTGAATTCCTCGATGAAGAACTGGGAGAGGGAGATTTGCTCATCTGTGCTCAGGGACTTGTTGCCGTGTTTCCAGTACAACATCAGATCATCTTCATTGTATGCATCTGTGAGAAAGCAGAAAGTGAAGTTATGAAATTACTAAAGTAAATCACTTCCTCTTTCCTTTCTTTGGGAGAGGAGACCACTCAAACAATCTGGCAAAATCCCAAAGAGACATTTGTTCACACAGTCAGTTTGTCAGTTGACATGAAAAACATTTGCAAAAACCATGCTCCACCTTGTTCCAAGCTCAGCCCAGTCCTGTGCCCTGCCAGCAGCTCATAACTGAGGCAAGGGTGAAAAAGCAGATGTTTCACAGTAACACAAGCATCCATTTTCATTCTTCCAACAAGTCAAATACATTTTATTTTATTTTATTTTTAATTTGCACATTTTTTTCTCAGAGAAAAAACCCTTATGATTTTTGACAGACTTTTAGATTTAGGCCTTGGAATAACAACCCAGTGGCAATAAAGCAGGGTGCATCATGGTTTTTCTACCTTCCCAAAGCTCAGTGAGTTCTGGAAAGATCTCAAATTGCCTATAATTCAATATGTACATGCTGAAGGGTTCAGGTCATACATAAAAATAAGTGAAAGAGGTATTATGCACAAGATGGAGTTTACCTGTGAAGAACAATTCTGAATTAAACTTACAGCTTTCCAGTTCTAAAGAACAGTTCTGTGTGTCCAGAGGAAACCTACTGAAATCCATGAAGCACATAGCAGAAACTGTTATTCTGCAGAAAGAAACAGAAAAACAGAGATAAAAATGAAAAAATTCACGCTTTCTTAACTGTGCACACATCTTAGTGAGATCCCCAACGAGTCTGCTGTTTAGAATCCTATTGACTGAGGTTTTCTGCCCTTTTAGATACTTCCAAAATAGCTGCAAGACGGTGAGATAAAGTGAGAGATCATCTTTTCTTTTAAACATAAACAGTCTTTATTATTAAGTACATTACCTTTGGTTTTTAAACCCTAAATTTGGCCTGATCTTTCATTAGCCTTTCATACATTTCACTTTGAAGGTTTACACTTAAGAAGATTAACAAAGGGAGTTCATATTTCTTGACTTGATTTCTTATAGACTGAAGTAGATAATATTACAGATTAGAGCAAATATTATTCCAATTGCTGTTTTCCCAGCTAGAATGGTTATAATATTTAATTGCAAAAAGAGATTAGCTGCAATTTCTGGAAGCTTACTCTCCTCTTAAATATAATGCTTTATATTGTAAAAAGCTTAAGGAAATCTAGGCAAAGACTATTTTGCATTCCACCTGTTTTTTCACAAATGTTTAGAGGACAAATATCCCTTTGTATTTAATACTTCAACTCATTGTTCCTTACTGTCAGTGTAATTCTTGAACATACACTGAAGTGATGTACAGCTCTTGTTTTGAGGATTTCTGCGTGTCCTCACGAGAGAGGAGATAAATGCATTAATTGTTGGAATAATTATTACACAGCCACAATCTAAAGTGCTTCCATAAATCTTCAAACTGCCCAGATTGGATGAAATATCTCCTGTGTGCACAGAGTTAATTAGTAACAAGTTGGATTTCTGCAATGCACAGGTCTCAGGTTCCTTACCCTAGGGCAAAAATTCCTCCACTATTTCTGCCACATCATCCAAATCTCCTTCATAAAGCAAAGCAATAACATGCAGAGGGAAGAGAGACACATTAATGACCTTGCTATTCTGGAATTGCTGTTTCACTTTCCAGTTCCTTCTAGCCCCATAACACTGCTGGTATCAGCACCAAGAATCTGTTCTCTGTGCCTGTCTAGAGCCTTGGTTTGTATTACTGGCATGTTTATTGGTAAGTCAGGGTGAAAAAGCTAAAACAGTTTTTAAAGATTCAGGTTAAAAAAACCCCAACAAGATTCAGGTTAAAAAAACCCCAACCAACCAAACTCATGTTTTTTCCTTTGCTAATAATTTTGAGCTTTACTGTAGTCAATAGCAATACTGCTAGAGCCACTGGCAATGAATTAAGACTTGATAAACACCCTTGACAGGAAATAATATCTGAATGATAGAAAAAATATTGTCAACCCTAAATTTGTTTTCCCACTGGTCACCAGTTTCCCATTATGTGCTGCCAGGGGATTAATGCCAGTCCAGTGTGAGAATCTTAGCTGCAAGTACTTCCAGTAATTTCAATTACAGCCAATACATGGCAACTGCAGTCACAGATTTTGTTGGGAAGGGTATTTCCTCACCTCAGACTGAAGAGGACATTGCCATCGGGGTACACTCGCAGCATGATGTTTTCCACAGTTGTATCATGGATGAAAGATCTTTTGGAGTGCACAAAAAACACATCAGGCACCCAAATCTTTTTTATCAGCCTTCCATCAAAAGTCATACTTTTGTTTTTGTTGCTGCGGAATGAGAGTCTCTCATCCTTCCAGTAATGTCTGAGATACAAGGTCATTGTGAAGTCCTTTGTTTCATTAAAAATAAAAGGAGAGAATGCTTGTTTTAGTCTCATGCAGTGGAAAACAATACAAATGAACCAATTCATGCAAAGGATCAATTTCTTCTCTGGACATTATCTGAAAGATCCTTAATGAGAGGAACCAAGCACCACTCAATGAGTTTGAATGTGAATATTGCTGAGACAGTGGTTGTTTGCCTTGCCACTGGTGTCTCACTTCATTTATCCTTAGATAAAACTTCTACTTATTTTGGTGGTCTTCTGGATTGGGCCATCTGTGCAGTGATAAGAAAGCATTAAAGCCAACTAAAGGTAAACAGAAAAAACATTTCCTCTGGAAATCTTCACAACCTTTTCTGAGAATGGACTGTGATTCCTTTAAGGTTCCTTTACAAAGGGACTAATTTGAGTTCTTCATGAGCAGTAGGTCAATTTTTAAAATCTATAAATCCATACATTTTATACAAATATTGTACAGGGGCTAAATTAGTACATTTATTAATTAAGTGCATAATAAAAAAGATACAATTAATATCATAAGAGCAAGAAATTAGATTTTACAATAATTAAAATAACTACAATTTTTTTAACAGAAAATATTATTACAAATATTTTATGATCCTACTTAGAGAAACATCATAATTCCAAATATACATGTGGGAAGAGATGGAGAGGATGCTGCAGTGTGAGCTTCTGCCCAGCCTGACTGCTCTGTGTTCACCTATATAAATTTTGTATTATTAGGCAGACATAATTTATCTCAGTAGAACAATTGCTTCTGATAAGAATACTGTGAAGAGAGTTAAATCTTCCTCTGTGATAGGATTTTATGGCCCTGTAATATGATTTTATGATTTGGGTAGGTTTGTAAAGGAGTGCAGGAGTTCATACTGACCTTATTAGTGACAATTTGGGCTGAGGAATGAACAGCCTGCATTCTACTACCACAGGCCCTAATTGCAGTGGGGTGTGTCTCCTTCCCAGGACCATTTCTGGAACTGATGTTTCTCTTTCCATTTGCTTTGATCACAGCTCCACCCATGCCACAATTATGGAATATTCAAATTTCCATAAGCAAAAGAAGCAGAGGACATGAAGCCTCATCATGCAAAGTGCTGAGAACTCCTGTGGGAGCCCAGGGTATTTTTTGAATCGTTGGACTTTTCAAATCAGAGCACTGCCCACTCTGAGCTGTTCCTCTGGGCCAGGGAGAAGTTCAACAATGTCTAATTTAAATGCATGCTTCAAGGCAAGGGTGTGCTTTTTGGGGTTTGCTGTCTTTAACTACAGTATTCTCTATCATCCATCTGGATGTTCCTGAACCCCTGGTATTTTTACTGAAATCCTTTATTCCAGTTCTACTCACCATGTCAACTTCAGATATGCTGTCAATGCTCTCCACCTGCACATCAATGCCCACAGGTATTGGCGACCCTGCATGGGAACACAAAGAGGGATGAGGAGCAAAATTCCCTATTTTTCAAGGGAAGACTGCAACTCCAGCAGCCTACAGAGAGTACTCCATCCCAGCATTTACTGCAGTCTCTCCACCTTAGAACACTGAAGGATAAAAGGCAACAAAGTAAAACCTAATGCTAAGCAGGCGTGAAAATAAGCACAACATCTTCAGTGATCTTTTTGTAGCCCGACCAGTTGTTACTGGCACTGCAGTTTGGCCAGCAGTGGCAGTGTCCTTGTGATGCCAAAGCTAATGAAGCCCTTGGAGAGCTATTCAGAACCACCACAGGAAAAAGCTGAGTAAACACATGAAATGCATCAAAGATTGTAAAGCTTTCTTACCACTTCAAATGCTTATTTACAAACAACATACTTATTATGACTGCTATTATCTTTAGTTACTGAACAATTTAAGGTTTGGTATAGCTATTTATGAAAAAGCATTGCTTGCTTACTGCCTCATGAAGGAAAGAAAAGCTGTACACACACTAATCATGTTCTGTTACTGTGCTGTGTATTTACTGAGTGCATTTTGAGGACAAAGTTACTCCAAATCAATTAAAAATTACTGCCAAATATGGAATTACTTCCACTCTTTTCATTGTGAAATATGTAGAATGAAGGATCTAGTTCTACATGGGTTATGTCATTCCACTAATTGATAATCACTTTCTTACAGAGGGAGAGAGGAGTATGCATTTAGGCATATATACACCTCCACCACCCCCCCCAAGAATATTCTGCATTTGGCCTGAAAATCAGTACTAATTACTGTACATGGGATTCCAATCACATTTGTTAAAAATAGCCAGTTAAAATATTTTTAAAGCACACATTCCAAATAACCTTTTAAAAACATGAATACAAGGAAGTCTGAACAGCAACAGCAATAGCTTTTCTAACTTGTCTTTCTCTTGTCTTTTCCTTTTAGCCCTGTCAAGCCAAAATAGTCCAGGAACTTCACTCTCATGATAACCAGCCACAATACTGTGTTCCTTTTTGGAATTATCCTTAAAATAGCAGCCTTCGAGGATTACACAGCTGCCTCCAGTTCTTACCAGTAAAGATCTTGAACTATTTTAGAGGTATTTTTAAATCTGGCTCTGTAATCTCTTGATTTTACTTGTCTCTTTTTAATGGAGAGTCTGTGCCTGCACAGAACAGATGAAGATGGATTATGCATGGGAAAGCAAGGTGAGATGTGCTCAGAGTTAGCAAGGCACACCAGAAAATATTTAGGTACTGACAAGAGCTGGGCTCTTTGCTCAGAAATCATGTCTTCCTCTGAGAGAAATGCCTCCCTCGGCCTCTTGGCAAAGCCCAAAATAAGATTCAGGACTCTAGACAGCAAAGTTTGTTAGCAAAACACCAGGCAGCACTTTGGAAAATGCTGCTTCTTTTGGAGAATTGAGAAAGCAAGACACAGCTGCCCCAGAGAGGTTGGTGCACAAGAGTATCAATGAATATATTCACCCAGACTCCTTCACACAACACAATAAAAGCTTTTATGCCTCTCCTAAACTAGTTTTGCCCACTTCTTGCTTTGTCCTGATCACGACACACAAGTAGTTTACTCACACTAAATAGCAACTTGTACCAAACACAGGTGCAAAAGTGCCTGGTTGTAATCTGAGTGGAGTCATCTTTTCTGTATTCCACTGAAATCTTGTAAACTAAACACAGGTTTAGCCCAAGTAGAAGTCATTGTGGAATTTATACCTGATGTGAGCATCGTTCAGAAAAGGCATTCACATATCATTTAAATGTAGACAACAATTCATGTTGAATTATGTGGGTGAAACAAAAGGAGAGGAGATCAGCTCTCAACATCAAGAAAGGTTTTACCAGTTCCTGATTCAAGGACAAATCTAAAGCAAATAAAGTTAAATGTCTCCCATCAACATTCTTCAAGCAAACAAGGAGCTACCCACAAATCATATCCCAGAATCAGACATCTGACTTTCTATGCCATCTGTCACGTGTAGTGAGGAAAAGGCTTTTCTTACTGACAGCTGCTCCAAGTGTGATGATAGCAATTCTAATATTTCTTGGTATTTCAAAAATTATAGACAATTTCTTACCTAAACAAATATTATTCCGGTGTGGGAAAAATTTCCATTGACAATTCAGCTCCTCTGGGCAGATACAAAGAACTGATCACAGAACTAGAAATCAGTGGCAATTATGGTTATTGCTGGTTGCATGCACACAAACCAAAGTGCCACTTATCCATAAATACACACAGAAACACTTGATTCTTTGAAAGGACAGCTTGTACTGCTTTGGGAACTATTATAAAACCATGTTGGTGGTGACAATGAATAGCATAAAAGAGATCAAAACCTATGGCCAGGAGAAATACAGTGAACAATTCTAAAGTTAATTTAAGAAAAAAAGGCAACTGTTACAATTAAATTTGGTCCTGCTTAGGTAGAAATGCTAGAACTTCCTATTCTGACTACTTTGGCAACAAATGTAAGTAGATATTAAAGACACTAAGCACTGCACATATATGCAGCCCTGATCACTGTGCTGTTCAGTTTTCTACTCTGGGGCACTTTTATACTGTTGCCACTAACAAACCCCACAAAGATACCTATTGGCCTCAGTCTGGTCTAATCCTTCATGGTTTCTGGGAACATTTCTCTGTATGATTAAAAATCAACTCCACTAGAAACAAGGATAATTAGCTATTGGGAACAGGCTGCTGGGAACTGTAATTTCTTTATCCCTTGGATTTGTTTTGTCACAAGAGGATGCTTTTAAAAGAACATAATTTCAGTAAGATTTGAAAAGGTTCCTAAACCAGCCAAAATAGGAAAGCAATTTATCTACCTCTCTGTCTGCACCACAGCTTTTTCTCCATGCTATATTGAGAAATTCAATCTCTGGCTGACCATCAGACAACTGCATCAAATTCACTTTAAAAAAAAGGCAACCATAGCAAAGCTGTGGTTTTTATTTCCCAGTTTGACAAAACTGGGGATGGCAGAGAGGATTTTGTTATTAAATTGAGCAGCTTCAGTTGCTTCTGGAGGGTCACTACAAATCATTATTTTAGAGGGATTAGTGATTTTCACAATGGAGGCTCTGCAGATTTTCAGGATAATTACTCCTCAGCACAAAAAACCCAGCATTGTTTTCAGACAGGTTTACCTTCATGCAAGCCATTTCCAGTCTTTTATTTTAAAGGTTTAGGCACAGCAAAAGAATTCCTTGATGAGCATGGAATTTTATTAATACATAGTACATCAGGCAAATTCTGTAATACCCTTTTTAGAAGGGATATTATGCAAAAAAAATATCCTTTTAGCATTTTTAGGATCAATTTCTACAGTAATAATGAGTGGTTTAGTGGATTCTACAGTATTTTTGTAATAGCCAGACCTTTGGGCACGCAACAGATTGCACCTGAAGATCCCTGAGATAAATGTTGAATTTAAAAACAACTGTATCCCAGCTGGCTTTGTAAGAGTGTATGCTGGAAAAAAAGGAAAGCCTAGAGAAAACTGCCAGTAGGAGACAGAGACCAGGGGAGAATGAAGATCTGTAGTAGAACTTTGTTCTAAAAAAGGCCTGTGGGCCTGGAGAGGAAGAAAACTGGATCAAAATGTAAACAAGCTCAAGGGAGGTGAAGCTTTGTAGATCTATTTACTTTCTTCTGGTAATGACAGGAACAGGATAATTACCTGGCAAAAGTATTTTCTTCTTGTTACTACTGTGCTTCTTTCTTATTTATGTGAGAACCGAAGGTGGTCTGGTATCAGCAGTAATCAGCTCTTGGAATGGAAGAATTAGCAATGTGAAAGAAAAAAATCCAGAGCAAGACTATTAGAGGTCTTGCAAGTAATCAAAATATTTCCCCTCCTGTCCTGGACCCCCAGCCATTCCTTCCAGTAACAGATGATAAAAAGCCATTCCACTTTCATCAATGTGAATCTTCACCACAGTGAGAAGACATTTCTCATCTTTCAGTGAGAGCTGTGGTGCAAAAAAGAAAATAACTTGGTGGCAAAGAGCTATTAGAATTGCAGCACTTTTTGAACATACACTGGGCCATATTTTCTTTCCTTTATCACCACCCCCTTTACCTTCATATGAATGTAAATGTTATTAATTTATTTTGAAGAGGGAGAAAGCATAAAGGGGAGTGATCTAATGGGATTTCTGATCCTCTGAAAATTCAGAATTTAAGATTACATTTAATTGCAGATTGGGGTGCAAATTTTCAGGAAAGACTGTTACCTCTTGACCAGCTAAATGCTGCTAAATTATTTTCATCATTTCTAATACTTGCTTATGTTATTACCTTCTATATTGGTTGAAAAAGAAGAGGTAATCAATCTTAAAACTTCAACTAACACACTTGTAACATAGGAAACTACGGGTCCTTAAGACACAATGTGAAAGAAAAAAAAATATACACATACATACAAACAACAGCATGTGTTACTTTGACCACTACTTTGAAATAAGATAGTTCAGAAAATAAAAGGATATAGATAAATAGATGCATAATAGAAAAGAAAGTAGATTTAAAGCATTTTTAAGGATTTGATCTAAGACCTCTCTCAACATGGAGTGCATTGTGGCCCTCAGATCTGAGCTGTTACAAGTCAGAATATGCTGAGGTCTCTGATCATTGTCTTTGATCATCCCTTCTTGCTGAGTTTAAAACTTGGGGATAATCATTCCAAGAAGTGCTGGCAGCATAACTTAATTTCTTACTTTTTCTCCACTCCCAGTTTAAGCTGCCTTCTCACTTCCAAACCAAACCGGACCATGATATTACACAGAAGGCAACAATCCAACGACCACAACAAAATATTTAGGAAAGGAAAAATCCACCATCAACTTCTACCAACAACTCAAGAGCCTGGCTTAGGGAGTAAGTACAATGCAACAATGCCAAGTTTAGATTTTTAAAGTTTGGGTGTATTGAATTGCTGGTTTGCCTCACTCAACCTCATTGTGTAATGAGCTGCAGACAAAGTAACATTTCTATAGCCAAAGAGCAGGATCAGCTTGCCAGCAGCTTGCTGGGTTTGCTTCATCTCAATGCTCTATATTTCTCTGGCTTTGATCTCTAATCTAGTAATAAATGGACACTGTCAGGACTAAATTTTAAAGTCAGAGGGTCAAATTCTGATTGTGCAGTGGGAATGACACTGCAATCAACAGAAGAAAGCTAAAATACACTCACATAAATGGCAGCAGAGTTGTGTTCATTTGGTAAAAAAATTGATCTCTCACCTCCACAGTAATTTGCAGTAACACTGCAGCCAGTAGCATCAGTATCCAACAGTTCTACATTCATTTCCCCCAGGTTTTTACCTGTGCATGTTTGCTCAGTTTACAAATCAAATTCAGCATGTTTTTCCTTTGTAACTTAAAGATAAGTACTAAAAACTCTAGATCCTATGGTCTGCTCATTTACATTGCATGTGTGGGGCTAGATGAAATCAAACAAGGCAGACTTAGATTACAAGAGTTCCCTGAACTGAGGAATTTCCAGCAGGTTCAAAATAGCATGAATTTTCCAGATGTTTTTTCTCCTAAACTGGTGCAAGGGGTTATTGACCTTCTCAGGCAAAGGGGCACAGTGGAGCCAGATTAACAAAATCTGTCATTCCAACTCCCTAACATACCCAGAAAATCACAATGGGGTATAGGAGAGGGGGAAAAAACCATTCCTCTTCTACAGGTAAAGAATAAATACTTGTTTTTCATCCAGCTTTTCTGATCTGGTTTTTTTGTTGTTGTTGTTGCAATCTGCTGCATTGTGCTGAGCTGAATAAATCATGTGATGTGGCATGTGACAGATACAAGCCCTTAATGAGTCACAGTACAGAGCTGCTTCATGAAATTTGATGAAAACAAACCCAAAATTTTACCTGTGTTAACTGCACAAAGCCACCGTGCTGTCAGTCTCGATGCAATTCAGGGTTATATTGTAAATGCTGTGGCAATGACTGTAGCAATGGCATCTCTAATTCCTCCCTCTCCTCTAGGTAAGTTTCCTTCTGCTGCACACTTAATCATCAGTGTTCTTCAGAGAAACCCACACCCCATGCCTGCTGCCATAAAATAATCCTGAGGATGTTATTCAGATTCACGTTTCAGTAGAAAAATTGGTCCACTGATGAGGTCACAACTGTGTATTAAACATCTGCTGCTGCCTTATGAACACCAGACCACTCCTTACTACTGCAACACCACTGAAATCAATGGTGAAACAGGAACTCTGGAGTGTAAATTTGAGATTGACACTCATTTCACTGTGACTTTTTTCACTCTGTGCTGTAAAAATGCCAGTGGATCTGTTTTAGTCCAAGAGAGATTCACATTCCACATATTAAGAGTTCTGAAAATTTGTAAGAAGTATTGAACTGAAAAAGGTGTCTCCCATGCCACTGTGGCACGTGGGTGACAGAGAAGAAGCAGAGCTGAGGCACTCTCCTGCTGAAAGCTGTTACTGAAAGACAGGAGTACAGCTGAGATCACACCCAGGGCAATGTGATGAGTGAGAGGCCTGTGCAGTGAAGTCAGTGGAAAAATTACAGCTTGCTTTAAGAGGAACTGAACCAGCTCTGTGACGAGTCATCTGCAAATAAAAGGACAAGGGGAAAAACCTGGGTGTAAAAAATCCTCACTGCTCTGAAAAATCACAACTGCTAGGCCACAGGGTATGTTCTCAAAGCTGCTTTTATGTACATCACCAGTACAGTTTTCAGGGATGATCCAGCAATAAAGTACATCCCTAACCACTGTCTGCTTTCAAGGAAATGCTGCTTCTTTTCCGAGGTGACACTCTCAGAAATTTAAATTCCTTGTGAGATAGCAAAAAGATGTCCAGACTAACAAGTATTAGACAAGACAGATATTAGGCAAAAACTAATCTGAACTTCTGTTGCCAAGAAACAGACTGTATCTCAACTATTGTTCAAAATCAGGCAAGGCTTTTTGTCTGACAAGACATCATTTCTATGGTAACAAGAAACCCTTTCACATTCTCCCAGTGCATCCAAATATGCTTTCCTTACCCACTCTCCTTCTTGGCGTGATCAGCAGGCCCCAGATCCCAGCAGCCAGTGTCAACAAGAGCAGCTCCCCAGACCTCAGCTTACCTCCCAAATCTGTGTTTGTCTACACAACTGATTATTGGTCCTCATATATTTTATTTTGGCCTCCTAATCCAGAGCAGTTCAGTCCATTTTCATGAATCATGAAAAGGGAACTGGTGACGCAAAAGCTCAGACAAAGCTTATTAGTGGGGCAGCTTTCTCATTTTCCCTTCCATGAAGGAGAGTCAAAATTGAATCTAAACTGTGAACATCCATTGAATACTCCCTTGATCCAGATGCAATTTAGTTAAATGAACAAATAATCATCATAGTGCCCAACAACACAGAAACAACATGATAATAAACTGACCTAGGCCTGTGGGTAGTTTTTTATAAATTTTGTACACGGCAAACAGATTTAGGAACTGATGGATCATTTCAATCTCTCAAAACATATCTGATGACTAAGTAATTTGCTAATTGCTACTAGACCATGCAGTTTACAGGGATACCTTAATCACTGTTTCAAAGAACCTTATTTTAATTTTTTTTATTTAGTTCTGTAAAGCAGACAATTTGGACAGCTTCTCCTATCGATATACTAAACACAAAGAAGTCCCTTGCCTTCAAGTATTTCTTCTTTCTTTATTTCCTGAAGTACAACAGCTGAGGTGTGCTGCCATGAAGTCTGTCATTCCATTTTGAGTGACAAAGTTCATGTAAACTTCCAGAGAGGGGATAAACTCTCAACCAGCACAGGGCAGGCATGTGCTGCTTACCTCCAAATCCAGGTCTCAGTGCAAAGTCATGGTCCTCTATGTGAAGAAGCTGCTCAGACTTCAGTGGCCGGACTTTCGTGCTGTCAAGCTTCCTCATTTTAATTTCTCGTTTGCTATGTTAAAAAAAAAAAAAAGTGAGAAATTTAATTCTTTTCTTCTGCCCTAACATTCACAGTGCTAGTCAAATGAAATAGGGACCTGAGAATACTGGGCAGCTGAATCTGGAAATGTTAAGGGTAACAACTGTGCTAATAAAGCTGGAGAACGATATATTGGGAAAGGTTAGGAAATGAGGTATGAGGGTGCCCAGGTCCATAAAGAACACCAATTATTTATAAGTTCCAGGAGGAACTACTACATCCTCTCCTGTTCTCCTCAGAGATTGTAGCTATCATTATACAAGAGAACAGAGCTGACTAAAGTTATTATTGACATAAACACTTGCAAATCAAACTTGAAAATAACACCACACATCCATGATTTAACCACTTCATACTTTACCAATATTACAGAGATAATTATTCCTTTTGTTATAAATGGGATTTTTTTCCTAGAAGCTCAAATGAGTCAATAATTTTTTTAGAAGGACTGAGAAATGATGATCCTGGATCTAGGGACTTGCAGGGGGATTGGCTTTAAGTGGAAAGAGAGTATGTTTAGACTGCATATCAGGAAGAAATCCTTCCCTGTGAGGGTGGTGAGGACCTGGCACAGGTGGCCCAGAGAAGCTGTGGACACCCCATCCCTGGAAGTGTTCAAGGCCAGGTTGGATGGGGTTTTGAGCAATCTGGTCTAATGGAAAGGCATATCAATCCCAAAAATGCCATTGGTTTATGGAGCTACACTGATGGCATTAAGTGATTAAATGCTTTAACCCAAAATGATTGGCAGCCCCCCATGGCAGGGGGCTTGGAATGAGATAACCTCACGATTCTGTGTTCTGTTGTACACATTAGGAACATCTTTCTCACAGAAGTGTTCTCATGGTGAGAACAGTGAAACACAGGAATATATTGCTTAGGCAGGTTTTGAGACTCCTTTCACTCAGGCTATTTTTGAACAGGTCCAACATTTATTTGCAGGAATGACTTGAATACAGCTGCTTTGCCACAGGCAAGGGACTCTCCCTAGACACAATTTCTTTCATGCCTTCTGTGATTCTCTGAGACTTTGTTGCCAGCAACTCTAATTATTACTTTAGACTAAACAATAGAAATGTATTCTAAAGATTGGCCTTGTAGGCAAACACTGCTTAAAGCAAGGTATGGAATACCTTAGGATAAGGTGTATGCCTCTACTCATTTTTCTCCTTCCCCCTCTTTTTTCCTTAATAAGAAGCCCAAGAAATTACTTCTACATTACAGGAATGATGAGGTGGCTGCTGGGCTACTCAGAACTGTTGGGCTTGAACAAATTCATTTACCTTAGCGTTCTCAAATGTCTCTGGCACTGTTGTCTGAATCAAATTACCAGGGCAATCAGGTGGTTCATGAGGCATTTCAAATACTGACTTTAGTTTTCTAAGTATGAAAACCATGTGATGCTGAAATGAAAGCCCATGCTTCAGAGAATTAAAATCATCACAGAGCAAGCATGTATCAGGGTAGAACGGGCAGAACTGAACAGCTGCAAATCTCTACATGAGGAAATTCTGCTGCTTGGGATCTAGGAGAGGAGAAAATGATGAATTATGTTCAGAATGCCATGGCACAGCTAATACAGTTGGGAAGCATGAGGTTATTTGTCATCTGATGTGCCAAGGAAACTGCCAATTGGATGCTCCAATGATTTCACTGGAAGAAGCAGGCTGAAACTGATTCATCTATTACAACTTCTCACTAGAAGCAAATCTGTGACTGAGGAAGACTTTCCCTGGACAAGAGAGGCAAAACATAAGCTACCAGGGCAGGGATTTTCTACTTAATAAGCCACTGCGAAGAGACCTTATGGGATATTGATATTCCTTTTATTTTCCCAGATGAGGACAAAATAAACAGACATGGAACCTACATGAAAAGCACTTTTTTGTGCCCACCTACTTGAACAACATATTTAAGCTGATGTTTTATTTACAAATGGTGGAATTCTGTAATTATTTCTAGCTACTATCAAAAGTGGTTATTCAACATAGGAAAGATCATGCAGGAATCAAAATAGCACTTTTATTACAAACATGCTGCATCTTTTCTTCAATACCTTCAATTCTTCCTTTGGCAGAATATAAACCTTTGCTGAAAAGGGACATAGGTTTATATGCAGAGGTAGATGTTTATTGTACTTGGAATGAATTTCATGGACATCGGTAACATTCTATCTGTAAAGGCACCAAAACTTAACAAAATTCCATAAAAATCTCTAAGATAATCAAAAAATAATACACTCTCCTTCAGATTTTTTTCTTCTTTTGCTGCTTTCCCAATCCAAGGCTAAGAAGTGTTCTCCAGCAGATACTCCTTTAACATCAACATCTGGGCTCCAGCTGTTGCTCCTTGGCTAAGAGTTACAGAATTAAATTGTCCTCACTGCAGCATTAAAGTTATTTAACTGTTGATTCAAAGGGAGTTTCATGTATGTATTTGTTCACTCCAAATAAATCTAACTATTCATCAGCACTACAGTATTGTGAAATCACCAGCAGATGTTTTCTTGAGTGCTCCTTCCCATGGTACCAATTCCATTAAAAAGCAGGAGAAACAGATCTGACTAGCCGGGGTCTCAGCAAAGCTTCTGAGATCAGCTATGATAAACTTTTCATTCTCACAGAAGCACAGCAAAAATATAGATTATATTTCAGTGGCCTGGCACCCTGGTGTCCTGATTGTGCAGCTTTGAGCAGCACAGCACAGTCCAGGGTCTAAACACAGCCATTGATTCTATACATTCATAGTATGACAGATGTCAGGCTGTGTTTGAGAGGAAAAGCCCTCACAGAATCCCAGAACCATTTAGGCTGGGAAAGACCTTTAAGATCATTGAGTCCAACCATTAACTCAGCCCTGCCATGCTCAGTGCTAAACCATGTCCCTAAGTGCCACATCTACACATCTTTTAAACACGCCCAGGATGGTGGGTGAATCAACCCCATCAATGGGCAGCCTGTTCCAGGGCTTGACAGCCCTTCTGGTGAAGAAATTTTTGTGAACCCATTAGAAGACAGATGCACCTAAGAACAGGAATTCTCTGCCTATCTGGGGCAGTAGTAACAAAGAGAACTCTGCTATTGGTGTAGATCTGGGCAATGATAAAAATGTGTTGGTCTCAGTGAGGCACATGCTCAAGAAACAACTGCTTCCAGTTACAGCTGTGCTTTCCACAATTCCAGACAAGGTTTTACATTATGCAAATTAAATGGCAATCTATGTTACATTCCAAAATAGGTCACAAAAAGCACTTGAGGTGTTTCAGATCACACAGGGAAGTCACTCTTGTTGGTACTTACATATTAAATTAATGTGAGCACTAACTTTTTGGCTGAAAAAGAATGAGGAATACTGTTTTGACACTTCCCTACCCAATACTATTGCATGGACCTTGGTATTTGCCATAGCTCTCAAAGAGAGCTGCCTACAAAACCAAAGCAGCTAATTCAGAATTAATTAACAATCAATAAAGATGTGTCAGGCTTTTAAAGACAAATTCAGCTGCTCCTACCAAGCCTTGAAAACCATTAACGAATGAAAGGTCAAAGGTCTGCTCAAGGGTACTTAGATCACATTTTTGGTTAAAGCATTTAATCACTTAATGCCATCAGTGTAGCTCCATAAACCAATGGCATTTGTGGGATTGATGTGGTTTGTGCCCCATCTGGTTGTCTTTAACTTACCAGGTTATCAAAAGTTTATGCTGGTTCAAGGAGGAATCAGACAAGTTCATGGAAAAGAAATCCACAGAAGGTCTCTAAATCTGCAGAAATTACACCCAACACAGGATGTTGCTGGAGAAATATGGTGACTTAATAGAGCTGTGAATATTAGGAGATAATATCTTGTTTGCCCTGTCCTTATTTGTCCAAGCTTGTGCTTGCAAGCCCTTGTTATAAACTCAGTATAGAACAACGATCCCTGGAAAGATCCTTCTTGGCTGTTCTGTTTTAGAGCTTTGCTAATTATATGGTAAAAGGTCTTGTAGGAAACAAGAGAAAGGGGTTTTTTTCCCTAGCACCCTTTCATAGTCAGAATGAAACTAGGCAAGTTTAAGAGAATACCATTAAGGTGCCTTTTATTAAAAGAATACCCCAGATATCATGGCCATAAGTTTCTTTCCAGTGTTGTGCCCCCAAGATACTCTGGCTATTACTAAATTAAAGATATCCAAAAGGTAGAAGTTACAGAAATCTTATTCCAAGGGGAGTCTGTGGGTTAATCCAGCAATGTGATCTCTTAAACGTTTTCATACATTTATCAGGTCTTGAAGCCCAGGTAAATGAAATAATCAAAATTTTACAGTTCGCTCTCACACACATGAAAATGCATTTCTAATTGTTCAGTAACATCAGCAATATGTACTGTCAAAAAACCTTAATATTTTGACAATCAAATGTTTTGTTCTTTGCTGTAGGAAATGGACTATGAGAATAATCGCTTTCTCATGTACTTTTGGTTAATGCTTTAAAATCTTCTTTACAGGAGAATGCAGACAAACAGCTTTGGAGGGAGAATTGGGTTACTCTATTAAAACAGTGGAACTTGTAGGTTAAGTAACATTTTCACATGGGATTCTTTTTAAAAGGCCACCCATTTAACCAAGGCCATCTGTCAGCTGTGTCCCTAATAACCCTAGTGCTGGCTGCAAGATTTTTCCCCAGAAAGTAAAAGATGCTGGTGGAAAGTCAGACCCTGTTGCAATGTATTGGAGGATAATGCAGCCTTTAGAACAAAAGCAGAGAACGAAACAAAGAGAAATTAAACACATTTGGATCCTTTGCAGAGAAAAGCTGATTTGCTGCTGTTAAGCTTTGGGATCCTCTGTGGCTCAGATTTTGCAGTCTTCTTCCCAGTTCAAAATCAGCAGGACCTCAGAAATGAGGCTGTGGGATGCCAAAGCCTGCCTCGTGTTCCTATTCTTCCTTTCTGATAACACATGGATCTGATTGTCACATGGATCCATTCCCATGTACCAGGAAAGATCTGTGACGATGAAGAGGACACTGTGCTAACACTGTTTTGTAAGAGGATGTTCAGCAGGATGCCACAAAATTTCCTGTCTCCTACCACCAGGTTTCCCTCCTGCTTTGTGATTTTTTTATGGCAATGATGGAGCAACTGCTCTCAGCTAAGGCAGAACGGGATAAATGCAAACAACAGCAGCACATGCTCCCCTCTTATCGGAAACAAAAGTATACCAGCTGAGCTTAAAATAGACCTTCCTTGCCATTACCACTAACAAGGGACTTTATTCTGTTTCCATTTGATTCTTAACTGATTCCTGAGACTAGCAAAGCACCAGATAAAATCTTATGTCTGTTTATTTTCCTTTGTTTTTACAAATAATTGTGCACCAGCACTCAGACTCTTTGAAACAGCCTGCTGAAAAGCCATTTTTTTCATGAGCTTTTGGCTTGCACCAAACTGGGACCCATAACATCAAACAGAAACCCAGAAATACTGAATGACACAGCACCTCCGGGCACCTCTGTTGTCTCATCTGTCACCTTGCATTGCTAAACAGGATTTATCAGGACATGTGGGGTTCCAGGGATATTTCACTGCTGGATGATTGCATGGTAAGTGATACAGGAGGGTAACAGCTGTGCACCTGCTACACAGCATGCAACTTGAGGCAAAAAACCCAGCTTAAACACATCACAGGAGTCCAGTTATGTTACTTTTCTTCAATATGTGATATTGTGCAAATAAACTACTTGTACACTGCTCACTTGAGTAGGGGGAGCAAGCACATTGAAAAATCTAAGTTATATTGCTTCTCCTTCCTTAAATGGAGCTAGTTATTCCCAAGGAAGAGAATTTTTTCTTGGATTATTGCTGGCAGCCATTGGTCTGTTCACATAGTATTAGATTAATCTGGAAACAGGGTGAGAGACTTCACATGGCAGATGTGAGCTGCCTTCGTGGGGGAAAGCACTGACACTTTGCCCAGAAACTTACAGGTTTCATTATTCATTTTCAACCAGCTCCTTGACTGGAAAGAGTAAGAAGAGGGACAATCTTCAATGATTAAAATCATTACATATATTCCAGGAAGGGAACACGCCATGTCATCACTACAAGTGAAGTGGCATTCACCTCATTTAGTGCCATCAAAAAGTCTTCTGTATCTTTGTAGTGCAGCTACTCTGCTGTTTAGGTGATGGAAGTAACTTTGTAGCATTGGCAGAGGATTTTGAAAGGCATTTCTGCTTCTTGTGACAGGAGTTAGAGGGCAAGAATACTTGGAACATCACAGTAATAGTCTGATAGCCTTGTATCACACGAGGTAGAAGAGCTGTGCAGGGGTGAGAGTGGGTACATAACTGCATATGTATGAGACATTCATAAAATCACAATGTGAAAAGTCTAGTTATGAAAAATTAATTATCAGTTCACCATTTCTGTTTTGGGAACACCCCATCAATACTGTGCATTCTATAAATCCAGAAACTGGTAAAACAGGACAGTGAACCTTAAGGATGTGTGGAAAGGCAGCTGACAGCATGAAGTTTACCAGATGAACAGAGACAGATAAAGTCTATTTCTTACCTGTTATGTTTTCTTGAGAATGACATTTGTTGCCGACGATGAAGACGGTGATGCTGACTGTGAGAACTGTGTAGCACTGCTGTTGGCCATAGGCAGGTGAGGAACAGAAGCTTCATGACCAGGACCATCTCTTCCAAAAGAGAAATGCACCTGATCACCCAATCCACCTTGCTGACTTCTTATTATAAGAGGTTTTACCGTTTAGAAGTGGCATAGCACACAAAAGCTGCACGTGAAGCAAGGCACCCCTGAAGGGAGAAGCCAGGGGCATGCCAGTTCTGCTGTCCTCGCCGAGTTCCCCTCCTGTTTTGGCAAGTCATAAATATTCCCTCACCTCCACATCCCTGCAGCATCTGCTGTCCAACCAGAAGCACCTTGTTTTCAGCACTGTGGTAGGTAGGGCAGTTTGCTTGGCCAGGCTGCTTTCCTCTGATCCATTGCTGCCTCTCTTTCAGCAAAGGCGCGTTTTTAAATTCTCTATCACCCGCTCAGTAACCTCTTCAACATAGCCTGTGCAGGCAAAGTGATGTCAAACATTTAATCCCCCTTAAATCCCACACAAAACCATACAAAAATCTGCTTTAATGACAAAGGTCTCTAAATTAATCTTGCTTTCTATATATGTGTGTATCTGCTCAAAATCATCTTCTGCACAGATGAAGCTCTTTTGTTAACTGGCTACACTGCCCTGCCTTCCCAGCCATTAACATCAATTCTGTCTCCATGAGCGGCCAGCATTTTGTCAGTACTTACTCACTTCCTTCTGAACAGAACAACATCCCACTACAAGCCCAAACTAAAAATTAACTCTTGTTTTGATATTCCCCAATACCAGAAAATACAATTTCCCCCCTTCTTCTTTTTACTAAGCTCTGCAGCTATTTAATTCACCCTAAAATTACAAGGCATGTGCATGTCTAAGATCCAGTATTCTTCCACCAACCCTAATTTTATCTTTATTTTATTTAGCCTGTCCTACCTGCTAAACAGAAGGTTGAATTGCAAAACATTTTATTAACAAAATCTTGCTTAAGCAATAACTTGCACATGGCAGCTACAAATGATGGTAAGATTTCTTAGGGGATTAAAACTGGGCAATATTGGGAACACATCTTCTTAGCTGGCACAGTCAAATTTATCCTTTTCAAGCCATCAGCAAGTTCAGTCATTATTAAAACTGACAGCATAAATTTATTTTTCTTTATCTAGAAAATCAGAGATTTGATATTGAGGGTTTAGGAAGTAGAAATACCCAACCCCTATCTAACAGATGGAGGAGTAATTTGTGACTCCTAGGAGGAGGCTTCTTCCCAACTAAGAAAACTCAGGAATAAAACCAAGCCTGACACTGTGTCTGCTGAGACGATTAGCACCCACACACCCTGGGCCAATTACTCTGTGATGTGGGCATCTGCCTGCTCAGAAGCTCCCTGAGATTTCCAACTAACTTCACCTGGGCCAAGAAATAGTTCTCAGGTGCAAATGATTTCCAGGTGGAGGTCACCAGTGGACGGCATTCCCACTGTTAGATTGAATTTAGTGGCCTAGGATCAAAGGCTCTCAACCTACTATCTGCCTCATTCAGCTGTTTAACAGTTTAATCCTTTCCTGTTCAGCCAACTTATGGAAGATGATTTTCAGCCTGACCTAGGGATAGTTAGAGAGTGCTGCTGGTGTATTCCCAGTGGTGGAGTGGAGTTTCTAAACACAGTAAACACAAGCTGCAGTTAATAGGACCTGTAACAGGTTCCATTAATTTGCACTGTCATTTCAGTGGAAAAAGGAAAATAAAGCATTAACTCTAATGAGATTTATTCCAGGTGGAGATAAATACAAGTTCCTGAGCCTGCTTAAGTTCCCTAGTCTCACCCAGCCTACATTTATCAAATATCAGCCCACTGATTAAATGACATGTAAGAAAAAAATCCAAGAGCCTTTGGATTCTCCTCTTTCCCCACCCAAGCATAGGCCCAGCAGTAGCAGCAAATGAAAAAAAAAAAGCAAACTACACTGCAGGTAACATATAAATATGTTACTACATATGTTACTACATTTCTACATGTCTGGCTACCTGCACATCCATGAAGTTAACTCTTGTACAACCACTTTCTTCAGCTATAAAAGGATAACAACATTTATATCCTGTCTTCCCTGCTAATTCCAGTTCCTATTGTTTTCAGATACTGTGGAAAAAGTAATATTTTAGATGTTAATAATCCTTAGCTGAAACCACTGGCTGTTATCCCCACTAAGCAGGAGACACGGAATGGGGAGAGAGAGGATGTTCTGGGTGCTGAGGTTTATCTGCCAAGAGCTCTGAAGGGGACCTGTGGTTACATCATGTTGTGCTAATGTAGAAACGTGTTGATTTTGTGTGCTGACTTCAAGGAACTCAAAGGAGTCCATTAAAAATAAATAAGTCAAAATTGCTTTGTGGATTTATTTTCCAGCTGGAAAAGGGAGCGCTTAGAAGCCCTGCTCCAGAGATCTGGCTTTGCAGAATGACTGGCATGCCTCTGGCCAAGCTGCCAATGGATGTCCCTCCCTCCAGGAGAGGGGAGGTTTTAACAGAGACACAGGAAATCAGATGCTGTTTTCATTGAGCTATCAGCACCCTGCTGCTTTATTACTCCTGGCTGTAGCAACAACTTTACCACTAAGCTGTGCTGCTGAAAAGACTGCTCCATGGAGGATTTCCAAAACATGCTGAATGTTCCTTGGACTATCCCTGCTAAAATCAGCTTTAGTCAAACAAACAAAACAAAATGNCAAAAAAAAAAAAAAAAAAAACAAAAAAAAAAAAAAAAAAAAAAAAAACAGAGAAAGGGCTGCATGAATTGATATATTCCACCACTTTGACCCATCTGATGTCATAAATATACCTTGGGAGGCCTTGCCTAAGCACACTGAAAATCTAAGCACTACCCCTCTCTCCTATGGCATATACCCCACACACATGGAGCCTCCAGGAGGGGTGCCCTCTCCTGCAGAGGGGAATCAAAAACAGTTCCACTGATGGGCATGAATATCAGTGAGGGCAAACCCACAGCAACAGGGTTTCTTCATGCTAGACCTGTTTTCATTTCCTCTGGGGAAGGGAGCATTACACAGACCAGATTATAATATCACTATAAATTACCATTAAGAAAACAGGTTAATCTCTTGAGCATTTGTCAGTAATAAATTCTAAAAGGATCCTTCTTTGGAGAAGAATAAAAACAAGATAATATACATTGCTTGTATTGGGCAAGTTGCTGATCAGTTCCTGTGGTTAAACACAGGGCATTGTCTCTTTGCTATCAGTAAAATTATTTCTTTAAAATTATGTGTAGCCTATTAAAATTTTGCCATGCTTATCCTTCTGGGACAAAATCCAGCACATGGTAACGGTGCATCAGCTCATTGGAACAGTTTGCAAACAAGCAAGCAAGGAAAAGAAGCAAAGGTGAATATACCACCTGGTATCAGAAAATGAGATGCCTTCTTTTTGTCAGCAAAATAAAACATCCCTTCTGGTAACTGCAATCTGGAACTACAGACTCCTCTCCACAGAGTTCACAGAGCAAAGCAGATTGACAACAGCTTTTATAAAAACAAGAACAGAAGAACACCAGGGATGAAGAAATTCTTCAGAGGCTGGAATTTTGCTGAAAATCTGATCCCACCTAAAGGCCATTTTAAACATATGGAGATTACAAGACCACAGCACACTAGCACTTTTCAATCTGTAAATTAGCTGCAGTGAGAAAAGATGCAATGTGGAACAGGGAGTGTAAGTTTACATGGCATGTGTTTTTTTATTCTCCTAATCAGAAAATGAAATACAAGGAAGAAAACATTAATAAGTCTCCTAAGAAGCACTCACTTCTTATAAACAACCAGCAAATCACAGAAAGCAGATTAACCACATCCATGACTGAGAGGGTGTGAATGCACTACATCAGCACAGGAATAGGCAGCATTTTGCTTTTCTATGGTAACAGACTCAGTGCAGAGCACTTACCATTTATGTCATGGTGACTTACAAAATTAATGTTATAATTAAGGACAGTTTGTCCTGCTTATATTAACACAAATTACAAACTAAGTTTCTAGAATAAGATATCCATTCACATTTCCCAACAGGATGAAGTGGGAGGAAAGCAGAGACTGAGAATTATAATTCCAGTTTGCAGATCTTGGAACACAGCAAGTGCCTTTTCTTCTCATTACAGAACAACCAGCTGTTATTTTTCACTAAGGTAAAGGGCAGTTCATTAAAAAGTAAAGGTCAGCTAAACAATTGCCTGAACACAGCTGTGTGATATGAGGTCTCCTTGGGTGTCCAAGAATCCGTTCACAAACAGGGCATGGGACCTGTACAAAGTTTTGTACAAAGCTGGACACTAAAATGACCAAAGACTGGAGACTAAATCCTCCTGAGACTTGTCCAGTTTCTTATTGTCTCTGTCCACTGCCTATTCATCCAAAGGAGTATTTTGAAATTGTAGTGTGGAATCCTGACAAGACCATAATCCACCAAAGGCAGGTATGTATTTTCCCGTATAAAACAGCCTCAATACCAGGCTTGAACAGGTGACTCTGTTTGGCACAAGAGTCTTTTCTACTTTTTCAACTTACAAAACTCAGGCTTCTCTTTGCTCTAGAGCTGTGTTTGCTACACACCCTTTTTGTACAATCAGACATTTGATTTGAAAGAGTGACAAGAATGACAAAGAAAAACCACCTGCTTCCCTGATTCTTTGCATTCCTCATTTCCAGAGCCTCTAAATCAGGGATTCTTTCCCTTTCATCATTCGGCGCTGTACAGAACAATCACTGAATTAATTTCATCCCTAAATCCCTTTACTTAGCTTCTACAGCAACAACTCGGAAAGTAGAACAATCAGTTTTGCTGCCTCTGGTTAAGGAACATCTGCATCTTGAGGGTGATCTCTGGCAAAACAAGCAGCCACATTCTTCCCAGATTTACACTTCTCACAGCCTCACAGGCAAAGCTTTCTGCCACTTCATGCTGACCATAGGCATGGGATACAGCTACCTGACTCATGCACGTATATATGTCTGCTTTTTTTTTTCCAGGAGCAGTTTCTAGAGTTTCCTTCTTTATTTCTGTAGGATCTTTTTAAAAAAAATCTTTTAGCCTCTTTCCTGAGTGAGGAAGGATCAAGGGGATGACCCTTAAGCCTGAGCAATTCTCAGAAAGGGAGTGTTTGCAGCAGCACAGTGTATCCCCAAGAAGAAGGCTACTTTGCCATATGTATGGCCTCAACAGTGTGCTTCAATCTCAAAAGCAATATACACTCCGTGAGATTATGGGGTTTTTTCCTTATTTCCTTGGCAGTCTGGCCAACAGCATGGTCTCTCATCAGTGCTTACCAGTCAGATCCTAACAGCTACCTGAAGTTCTTTTGTCTCATTTCCCCCCACAGACCAAAATAAAAAAAGTCAGCACCTGTGTTTACTCTCTTCTTGCTGCCAAGCTGATGTTTATTAAGCATTTTCTCCAACATTCCCTGTTTGCTGTCCAGGAGTCAACAATGTAGCTCCAATGGGAACTAATTCATGAAATGTATTGCATCTCTACAGAGCTCCTTTTTGTCACTAATGAATATGAGAAGAAAAAACCTTGTTGAATAGTGGGGGGGAAAATGCCATTCAGCTTTGGCACTGCAAACTTTTTCATCTTACAGTGAAAATAGAGACAGATTTATTGATTAAAGTCTGATCTCTACAGGTCACAAAACAGCTTCAAAAGCCATCAGGCACAACTCTCAGTGGCTGTTTTCCAGGCTTTTCTTCCCCATTGATATCTTCCAGAGAAACATATGTTAACATCACAGAGCAGGTGCTCATTTCAAACTGGAAAGCCACTTTTTATTACGTGAATTGTACTCTTAAGCAAATACATATTTAAGTTTATATATATATTTGAGATTTAAGAGGAGGTAAGTGTATTTGGGTTTTCTAAGGCTTTACAATTTCTGTTTTCCTAGTGGCTGATAAAATAATGTAGTTCTAAATCAATAAACATCTGAACAATTCACGTTGAAATCTTGAAAGATAGAGAAGCTAAGTGATGGAACAGCAGCAGAGGTTGGTTGGAAATTTGGTCACAGAATCACATAATAGCTTGGGCTGAAAGTGACCTTAAAGATCATCTTGTTCCAACCCACCTGCCATGGGCAGGGACACCTCCCATTAGATCAGGTTTTTAAAACCCCATCCAACCTGGCCTTGAACACTTCCAGGGATGGGGTATCAGCCCAGCTTCTCTGGGCAACCTGTGCCAGCACCTCACCACCCTCAAAGGGAAGAATTTCTTCCCAAAGCTCTAGCACTTGCCCAAGCTCTAGTGCTCCTGTTCATCATTTCCCTAGTAACATAAAGATAAAGCCCTACATATGTCTGTGCTGGGAGATAAAATACAGGTGTGCTGGCTATGCCATGTTCCATCCCTAAAAGATACATATTTTTCAGCTGAGACCCCTAACAAAATGAAGCACCTTCACTGCAAGATCACCCTGCTGTGATGCCTTCAGTGCAGAAATCCTGATTTGGTAATTGCCTTCAGGTGCAGGAAAAGCTGAGAGGGATTCTGGAATGTGTCAGTATGGGTTTCTGTAAGACAAAAAGAGTCATCCAGAGAAATCCTAATGACAGGTCTTCCAGCTCTGCCTGGGTGCTGACATGGGACTCAAGACAGACCGACTCGCCTTTTGTCGCCCTTTTATTTTTGGGGGGAAAAAACCCCAGGGCTGCTCACTATTTCACAAATCCCTTCGTTGTTTGCAAAAATCAGATTCATTATCCAGTGTGCAACACACCAATGACTATACACTGAGAGAGACATTGATGTTTATTTCAGAGCTGTACAAGCCTGGCTGCTCTTACGTATTCCACAAACCAAGCACCCAGACTATCAAAACTTTTCAGAATTTGTACATATTAGCAAACAAAGGAATTAGTGTTCACTGGCTACAAGTTACACAGTTCTATTGTTAATTAGCATTCTGTCTTCTCTTGGTTAATGATGCTCTCACTTCCAGAGCTAATTAGTCCATACGCTCAGTCTTTCCCTTCTTTTAGGTCAGTGGTCTCTGGGTCAGTGATCACGATCTGCCACTGCTGGGATTACCTTTTACCCAGTTTGATCTGATTTCAGCAGAGTTGCTGAGTTGGCTTTATTGATTTCTTCCTTATCTTGTGGGTTCTGCCAAATGTCCATGTGGCCCCTAAATTCTGCATTCTCTGTGTTTGCTACCAGTGGCACATCCTTCTTCCCGAGCTTTGTTAACCTCCCCTACATCTCAGAGCATTTGAAACACGTCAAGGCCTAAACCTAAACAAGTCAATTCTACCGACAATTCATTTGCTTTTCTAACACCTGGGCATCACTTGCCGCTTGTTGGCTGCTCTTTTTCAAGGATTACATCTCATTTCTTGTTGAGCAGGCTTGAAAGTACACAAAGATCAAACATCNTCAGCGCACCTGCGGGAGCGGGGCCGCGGGTGGAGGAAGGTATTGGGTGAAAGGCCGCTGGGCACAAAGTATAAGATGATAGAAAGACAAGGGGGCAGCAGCAGGGGGGGAAAGAAAAACTGATTGTGAAGCTGGCCAAATAGCCAAGAGGGTCCAAGAAGTTCCCACTTCACGAGTCCATGTCCAGCAGCCTGGGGTTCTCCACAGCAGCTTCCCTGATGTTCCTTACAGAGACTGACTTCAAGCCCCTTTACACAAGAATAAAACAGGCTTTGGTGACTCTAATCTTAATTCCTTCGGTAATCCNCCACTGCTGGGATTACCTTTTACCCAGTTTGATCTGATTTCAGCACAGTTGCTGAGTTGGCTTTATTGATTTCTTCCTTATCTTGTGGGTTCTGCCAAATGGCCATGTGGCCCCTAAATTCTGCATTCTCTGTGTTTGCTACCAGTGGCACATCCTTCTTCCCGAGCTTTGTTAACCTCCCCTACATCTCAGAGCATTTGAAACACGTCAAGGCCTAAACCTAAACAAGTCAATTCTACCGACAATTCATTTGCTTTTCTAACACCTGGGCATCACTTGCCGCTTGTTGGCTGCTCTTTTTCAAGGATTACATCTCATTTCTTGTTGAGCAGGCTTGAAAGTACACAAAGATCAAACATCAAAGAGCATCCCTTGGTAAGAAAACTTTTACGTGTTCCACATTGTGCAACACTTTTCCAGCGTGCGTGGCAACCCCGCGGTGCGTCCGCAGGGACGCCCCCAGCCAGCAGCGCCCTCA
>VZRX01008807.1:30905-44138 GCA_013398075.1 Notiomystis cincta | reverse complement strand
CACCGGTCCCCCTCGTCCCCCCCAGCCCAGGCCTCGCTCCCCGTGTGGCCCTCAGAGCTCCCTCGCCGCCCCGACCTGTGCCTCGGCCCACTCCCGGCCCGGCCCCCCGCGCGGTGCCGAGCCCCCGCTCACCGGGGTCGCTCTCCAGCTCCAGCCAGCCCTTATTCATCTTCCCGCGGGCCGGGCCGCGCCGCCATGTCCGGCCGCGACTGCAGGGCCCGCCGTCGCTCGGCCCCGTGCGTCACCGCGCGTGGGGACGTCACAAGGCCGCGACACGTGGCCAGGGGAAGGCTGGCCCTGGGTCGGGGTTGGGATTCCCTGGGATTCCCTGGCACTGCGCTCCTCTGGGAAATGCCGGGGCGTTCTTCCTTGGGCACAGCGTGTGCAGGCACGAAGGGTGCCTGTAAACCCATCGGGTTCGCCCCGTGTCGCTCCTTTGCGTTGTGCGGTGCCTGACTTCAGCCTCGCCTCTCCCTTTCCTCGCCGTTTGGTGCCGCTTCCCTCTGTGGTCTGGGAATTTCGCTAATGGCACACGGCTCCTGAACGCCTGTCATCCTCTAGACACTCTGATACTCGAGTACTCTCTTATTTCTGCCCCGTGCCTCCAAGGACGGTCTGCTCATTGTAGCATTTCACAGCCGAGGGGAGGAGAGGCCTCCGCCAGAACTTGCAACACCCAGGGCTGGTGGTCGGACCCCACGCCTCGTGCTCATCACAAGGGCTCTGAAAATGTGCGTGTTGGGCAGGAAGAAATAGGAATAATAACGAGAGTGCACCTGCCTGGCGGGGTTCTGTTGTGGGGTTGTTTGGGGATGATGATGGTGATGATGGGGCTCAGGCTCAGCAGCCTGGGCTGCCCTGCTGATGAGGGGCTGCACTGCCCAGCCTCTCCTCCCAGCCAACCTGAGACAGGACAAGGGCCACACAGCGTTCATCTGCCCCAGGGAAGTTCACCGTGGACATCAGGAAGGATTTCTTCACGGCAGTGGTGCCTGGACATTGGAACGGGCTGCCTGGGGAGCCGGTGGGGTCAGAGTCACCGTCCCTAGAGGTGTTTAAGGAAGGGCTGGACGTGGCACTGCACAGTCTGGTGAGATGGTGCTGCTGGTCAGAGCTGGGCCTCGATGGGCTCAGGGGTCTCCTCGAACCTGAGGGACGCTGCGATGGCGCGCTGAGGTGTGAGGGCCGCTGGGGCCAGCCCTGGCCGGCGGCAGCTCCGCCTCGGACCAGGAGGGCTCCCAGGGCGGCCCCGAGCTGCGCTTCCTTAGGAAGTGCGATAAAAATAGGAGTGGGGCCGGGGCCGGGCCTGTCCCCGTCCCCCTCCAGGGCTTTGTTCCCACGCACGGCCCGGCCCCAGCGCTGCCCTCAGCCCTCCCTGCCCCGGGGCACCGCCAGGCCCAGAGGGCTCGCTGCCCTCCGAGGTGCCCCGTGCGGGGTCTGCCCGGGATGGAGTCTCCCTCCACCCCTCAGGTGCACGAGCAGGGTGTGCTCGTGGTTGCTGAGCCCCTGGAAGTTTCTAGGAGTTGCCTCAGCTGGCTGGTGATCACCAGAGGCCAGGTTGGAAGCCTGCAGAATGCTGACAAAATCTCTCCTGCTCCAGCCTTAGTGGTAGCTCCACCCAGGAGGACCAGCTCAGCTACCGCAGAGGTTCGCTGAGAGCAGGGACAAACAGTGCCCCCAAAAGGGGTGACTCTCTGGGGAACTGGCTGCTTCTGGTCTCTGTTCTTGCTCAATGTGAGGGATTGCTGGCCCTGGTGCCACCTCCAGCCCGTCCCAGTTCACCTCAGGTACACAGCAGAGCCCTCAGCCTCCTCCTCCTCTTGCTGCCTGCCCCAAAAGGGGCAGCCCAGCCCCTGCTCTGCGAGCACAGAGGTCACTCAGAGGCAGAAGGGAGCAGGCACTGCAGAGCTGTTTAACCCTGGCCCTGAGGAATCACACTCCTGTCTCACTTCTGGTTTTTCACCCAGCTCCCTCCTCGGCTCTCCTTGCTGGCTGCTGTTCTCCTGAGCCCCCAGGCCTGGGATTGTCCAAACCCCCCTGCTTGGCTCCCATCCGGCCCCATAAATCAGCACTACCAGCACCACTCCCCTCCCTGCAGGACATGTCCCAGCCTGCCCGCCCCACCACGGCTCTCCCATCCCGGGAGACACACGGAGTGTGCAGGAGAGGTGGGACGGGGACTGGGACAAGGGGCTGGGGACCCCCAGACCATCTCAGTGGGATGGACCAGTGCTGCCCAGGGACTTTGCTCCCGGGGAGCCGCTGCTGCAGCACAAACACACACACAGGGAGGAGAGATGACATCACGACCTGGCTTTGTGTGAGCTATTTGGGGCCTTTTAATTACTATTATTGTTATTATTTGTCTTTCCCGTTCCTGCAGCTCTGAACAATGCCCGTCCCGGCGGGGCCGTGGTTCACACCATTGTGTGGGGCTGCCCTGCCTCAGGAAGGGGCAGATCTTTATCACCCCGGGCTGACCACCAGTGAGCTCATGTCGGCTGAGGAAAGCAAGGAACACCTTGCTGGCAGCCTGGAGGTGCCCCCCGTGCACCTACAGCCAACCCCTGCGTTTGGGGGAAGGCCTGGGTGCTGGTTTAGCTCCACCAGGCAGCAGGAGCCCACCCAAACCAGCCATGTCCTCCCCAGCCCTGCGGGGCCACCAACCAACAGACACCACTCCAGCTGTGGTACAGCCCCCCAGACTGTGCTGGAGCTGCCTTCTGCCTGTCCCTGCTCCCACCTGGGCACAGTGACAGCGGTGGCATTAGTGCCTCTCCCAGTGTTTACCCAGGAACAGGTCTAACCTGCCCACAGCTGTTTGCTTTTCTCCCCAACCCTGTCCAGCCCTAAAACTGTGTCTGTGGGGCAGACAGAGGCAGGTGGGGAGCTGCACCCACGAACAGGCTGGCACTGCTGAGCGTGTCCCAGTGCGAAGGGAAGGTAGGAAGGAGCCCTGTCCCCCAGGGTACGCCCTGGGTGGCACAGCACAGCTCTGCCCCAGGCACAGCGGGTGACAGGGCTCCTCCTGCACACAGAGGCTTTTTGGGATGATGCTGGTTTTCCCCCCGTACGAGCAGGCATCATCTCCCCCAGGCTCTGTGCTGGTGTGGAAAGAGCCAGGAGCCATCAGCCACTCCCCACGGCACCAACACGGCCCAGTATTCACAGAGGGATCCAGCCAGCATCTGGGTGACAGCGTGGCCTGGGCGGACCGTGCCACCGTGCCCCAAGCCACCAGGGACTACAGCCCCCACCTGCTACATCACCTGCAAGAGCAAGGGGGGGGCCAAGGTGTGCCACCTCAGCACCTGTTGGTGAGGCGACCTTGCAGCCCCTGAGGGTGACAGGGACCTGCCCATGCACTCTGGCCAAGAGCACCAGGCTGGCAGCACTGCAAGCCACCCCCCAGGGCATGAGGCCCCTGGGGCCACCCAGCAGCACGGGAGCTGGTACCTGCCCACGGCTGCCCCACGTCCTACCCTGCCCTCTCTAAGTGGCCGGTGCTTGCCGGGGCACTCGGTTCCTCTCGCTGTGGGGTCTGGCCGTCCGTGCCTTCTTGGCCACGTCCACGCCAGCCAGGACCAGCTTGGCCTGAGCCAGCTTGCTCTTGCGGTGGTGGGGGCGGCTGCTGCACCAGAGGCGGGCACAGTACTCCTCCACCCGCCGCGGGCTTTGGGAGCTGATGAGGTGCATGATGTCCTTGAACCAGGTTTTGGGAGCCGGCCGGGGCTCGGGGCAGAGCAGGTGCGGGAGCTCGTCCCCTGGCCCCCGGGGGAAGGTGTGTGCCAGCTGCTGGCTGGTGATCACCTCCAGGGCAGTCCTGGCCACGGTCTGCGTGAAGCCGTGCTCCAGGGTTTTGCAGTAGTAGATGCCGGCGTCGTGCCGGTGCAGCCTGCGGAACAGCAGCCCACGCTCCGTCTGCACGACCCGCTCGTCCGTCTTCACCTGCCGGCCACCGCGGGGTTGGAGAGGGTCTGGGTCTGCCCTCACACCCCTCCCGTGTCCCCACAAGGGGGGCAGGTGCAAGGGAGCCTCACCTCGTCCCGCTGCTCGTCAGGGGGCCTCTGGACAAACCACTGCACGCTGGCCTGCGGGGACCGGGGCACGCACTCCAGGAAGGTGCTGTTGTCCTCCGCCCCATAAAGCACCTTCTCCTCAACGCTCTCAAAATCATCCACTAGGGCGAAGATGGGCACAGGTTTACAGGGAGGGCAGAGCCAGGCTTCCACCTGCCCAGGTGGCAGACCCCCTTGGCCACCATGTGGCTTCATCCCCTTCTCTCCCAGTGGACAGACCCAGCCCCAGCAGCACCCACCTTCTCCTGGGGCATGCCCTGATCTATGCGATGGGCAGATGAAGGTGACCACACGGAATGGCCACAAGCCCCTCTGTGTGCTAGGGGCTGTGCATGTCAGGACATCATCTTGGGGCACCTGGAGGAGCCCCTCAGCCCTGTGGGCCCCCAGTCTCTCACCGGTCAGGTTCTGGTCCAGACACTGGTGTGCAGGGTTGCCATGGCGGGCGTCCTGGCGGCGCTGGCGGCGCTTGCCGGAGGGCTGGTAGTGGGTGCAGGCAGTGCCGTCCCAGGCACAGTAGGGATCCCTGGCCAGGCAGCACTCGGCACAAGCGGTGCCATAGGACTCACAGTGGTGCAGCCGTACCTGGGCCACCCCCAGGCTGGAGCCCACGTAGAGCGTTTGCTGGGGGAACAGCACGAAGGTGGTGATGTTGGCAACCACCATGGGCTTGGCGCCTGGGGGCCCAGCCAGGACACCCCAGGGCAAGCAGCACATGGCTTTAAGAGGCTGGTGTCCACAGCTGGTCACCTGCCCGGTCCCCAGCCCTGTGGCCGAGCCGTGTCTGTACTCACACGCTTGACGGAGATCTCCATCTGGGTGATGGGCACAGGTATCTGCAGGGGAGGGGAGTGGACATCACGCTGGCATCATCTTAGCCACAGACAGCCCGGCTCATTCAGAGCCACCAGGGCTTAGTGGAGCATCAGGAATGTTTTGGGGAGGGTGCAAATACCCCTAGCCACCTCTGTCCTCGCAACCCTAAGACCTTCCAGTGACCAACAATGCAGTGACAGGTCTGAGCCTCCATCCCCACGTGTCCCCAACCTGAGCCCACCCTTGCAAGTGGGGCACTAAATGTCACCTTAAAAACCTGCAGCTCCTCCAGGATGACTTCCTCAGTCGTGGCTGAATTCATCTTCTGCAGGACCACCACCTTCAGCACTGAGCCAGCATCTAGGAGCCAAGGATGGCGGCGTGAGCACCGTGCATCACACAGGCCAGGGACGTGCCCCCTGGGAGCGCCAGCTCTGGGGCTCCTTCCTGCACTCTGCTCCTGCTACTCACCCGTCCCGAGGAAGAGGACATCCTGCTGCCCCTCCTCAGCCTCCACCCTGTCCACCACGAGCTGGCGCAGCCGGTGGGGCAGGTCGGTCTTCACGAGGAGGGGCCGGCGGTGCCGGGGGTGCACAGCCTTGTACATGAGGGGGTGAGCACGGGCAAAGTGCAGCACCTCGTCAGGGAAGTCCTTGGTGGTGCCGTACTGCTGCCGGGGCTGGTTGGTGGTCTTGCTGGGACACTGTGGGGACAAGAGAGGACCAGCTCAACCCAGCCACCCCAGCACCCATCCCTCCTTCCCCCTCCATCACCCTTCAGAGCTGGTTTGGGTCCCTCTCTGCCTTACAGTTTGGAATCCATCTTTTCCACCCCTTTGCCAGATCTTGGCAAACCACCAGCTGACCTCTCCAGCAGGTAGGAAGATGGGGCATGGCCCCACCACCAGCCCAGAAGAGCAGCTGGAGGAGCAGAGGGGACCTGGAGCTCCAGGGAGTCACTCACCACGCCTGGCCGTGGGTAGGGCACCCTGCCCTCATAGGCACCCCACTGGTGGTGGGGGCTCTCTCGGTGGGCGAAGGGCCCGTTGAAGACGTCCCGGACGTCGGCCATGCGGTACACACAGACAGCAGAGCCCCGGAAAACGTGGCTGCAAGGGCACCGAGAGCGGGATGAGCAGAGCCCTGCTGGGGCTGCTGGCACTGCGAGCACCAACATCCCGGTACAGACCAGGGCAGCAGCCAGCAACCCTTGGTGACAGAGACAGGGCAGGTCATGGGCACCTGCAGCTGGATGTCCCCAGAGGCTGGAGCTGGACCACCCACCTGACAGTGCTGAAAAGGGCATAGATCTCTGGGCTCTTCCCATCCTTTGTCCTCAGCAAGAAAATATCCTCTGGAAATGGAAGCATGTTTTTTTTTCCCTGAAATCCAACTAAGTGACTAGCCACCAACTAAGTGACTAGCCACCAACTAAGTGACTAGCCCCATGCACCCCTTACCCAGCTCATCAAAGTAGGTGTCGATGCCACCAGGGCCAGGGACAGAGCACACCAGACGGGCTTTGTTGAAGGTACTCCACTTGTTGACCAGCACCCTCTGGCCACCAGCATCATTCTGCAGGGACAGGGAGCATCAGGGCCACTGCTTGGAGCATCCCTGTCCCCCACGGTCCCCACCAGCATCTTACCACGCAGACACGCCCCACACGGCTGACAATGGTGTGCTCCTTGCTGTCCCCCTCCACCACCTTCTCCGTGAAGAAGAAATAGGCTTTGTCATTGTCCCAGTCATCGTTGTCTGGGATCAAGTGGGCTGCCACAAATTTGGGATCTACAAGCAAGAGCCAGCCATGTCAGGTGGGGAGAGAGGGCACAGCCACCACCTCCAGACCCCCACACCATACTGCAGCTGGATGCCAGCCAGGAGCACCCCCAGACCTTGCTGCCCTGGCACTTTTCCCTGCTCTAAGCTGGCATGGGGGTTGCTGCAGCATGGCCACAGAGGCTCTGGCCACCACAAGGTTTGTGGTCCCTGGCATTAGCCCTGCTGGGGGAATAGAGGGGCAGAGGGAAGCTGTTACCGTTGAGTAAGCGCTGGTCCACCTCAGTGCGCAGGGCGGAGCGGGTCCCCATGCTGCGGAAAACACCGGGATCGCGTCCCAGGAAATCTGCGGTGAGGCCAGCATACAGCTCCCCACCTGCAAAAACACCCAGCTGGCTGGCACGGGCACCATCCCTGGCACACACCCCAGAGGCTCCCAGATCCTGAGGAAAACAACCCACCGATGACGGTGCTGGAGAAAGCACGGCTGGGCTCGTGAGGGCACCTGCCCCGGCCGGTCTCCACACTGGCAGGGTCCAGGCTGAAGGTGTGCTGGGGAGGGGAGCAGGCAGTGAGCCTCAGGTGGTGCCTGGGCATGCAGGGGCCAGCTCTGGTCCCTGCCCAACTTGCACCTCACTCAGTCCATCCAAAGAACCATCTGGAAGCACTTTTCCACGCTTTTCGAGGCGAGACTGATCCCATGAAGGTGTGCAGCAGTGAAAGGAGACCCACCAGCCCCACTGCTTGCCTGCCTGCCTGCCTGGTCAGAGTCATCATGGTCCAGGCAGGGCTCCCCCTGCCCAGACAGGGCCAGCCCATGAGGTGGGCTCTAAGGAGTCTCCTGCCATTCCACCCTGGCCAATTTGATTTATGAGCAGTGAGCTGGGAGAGCAGAAAATGCCACACCTGCCTCAGCCCCTGGCAGGACACCAGCCCCTGGAGACATGTCTGTAAAGGGGATTCCAGGCCAGACAGGTGGGAAAGCTGGACAGGGGATAGCAGAAGGACAAAGGGACAACAGGGAGCCGGTTCCTGACACTCCCCCCGCCAGTATTCAGGATAGAGCAAACTCCACATCCAGCATCCCCATGCAGTCCCAGAGCCCCTCAGGAGAGAGGCAGGCAATGGGGATCTACAGTCCTGCTGGGAGTGCTGACCTACCTCGCCACGGTGCCCCACGTAGATGAAGGTGCACATGGGGTGGAAGGCACCTGTCCCACAGGCCAGCAAGTGTGTCCGGTTGTAGGGATGCAGCACACGGACATAGTTGGCACAGTCAGTCTGGGGGGACAGCAGGGGAGAGGAGGGGTCACAGGGTATTGGTGCTTTGCCCACCCCCAGCTCCCTGCCTCTGCCTGAGGCTCTGTGACAGTGGTTGAGCCCCAGCCCTGGCTCTCTGGGCTCTGCCCAGGCTCCCTGCCTGGTGCCAGGGATCTGAGGTGGCAGCCTGTGCCCACTGACAGGGCTTGTATGGACTTCATCTGGGTGGTCCCTAGCCTATTGCAAAACAACAGGGCTTTTTACTGGTCCTCCTGCTGCCAAGAGCATCCCAGGGGAACCACAGGGGATCCAGCTGTCACATGGGCATCTCCTGCCCACAGGCACCTGTGCACTCAGCCTGTCACACAGCCCACATAGCCAGGGGAGCAACATCACCTGCCCTGCAAGCTCCAAACCCTGCCCCAAAGCCCTGGCGCCCAGGACGTGACCAGATGCAGGGACGTCCTTCCCCGTCGTGTTCCTGCTTATGCCGGGGATGAAACAAAAGGAGGAAACAGTGGAGACAGAGACAGAGACCCACAGGCATCCTGGGCTGCCTCCAGAACAGCCCTGGTCGCTACTGCCTGGAATTGTCCCCTTCTCTGGGGGACAGCAGCAGCAACACCCCCAGGGCTGGAGACCTGCCACCTCTGACTTTGCACATTCTCTCCTGGCAGTTCCCTTTGGCAAAGGGCTCCCATCCTTCTCCACCATTAGCTTGGCAGCTGCTCCCCCTGGCCAGCTCCAGCCCTGCCTGCCCTCCATTGTCCCCTCCACAGTGGGATGTGAGGCCCCTCATATGGGAACACCGCTGCCGAGCCGCCCCGGGGGTTCCCAGCCTCCTGCTGTTTATTTTCCCTTTGCAAAGAGCCTCTAAAATAGCAAGTGAAAAAAAATATATGTTCAAGAAAAATAAAAAGTTGAGCCTGCCCTGGCTTGGATCTGTCGGTGAGAGCTGGTAAAATAAACACAGACAGCAGAACAGCAACTCCTGGGAGCAATTTGTCTAGGCCAGGGGAGCCCTGGGGACTTTCTCCCCCCACAGTCCTGTTTCGTATAGGGGCAGGGGGATGCAAAGCAGGGTAAGGTCTAGGGAACAAGGTCACCAAACCTGAGCCAGGCACAGATTTCCCACCATCAGGGACAGCCAGGATGGGCCAGGCAGTGTTGCTGGGGTGTGGAGCACCACATAGGGGTTTTGGTCCCTCCCAGCTTGGGTCCCAGAGCCCAGCTATCCCTGCCTGCTCATGTAGCCACGCTGGGACACAGTGGCCACCACTCTGTGGCCACGGGGCTGAGTGGAGCCACTGAGACAGGAGCCTGGAGCAAGTCTCTTGCATAGCCAGGACTGGCCACATACTCCCTGCCTCAGTTTCCCTCATGCACCAGGAGTAACTGGCCCCTGAGCCCCAGGGGGCCATCCCTGGCAGGTGACATGGCACAGCCCCAACATGGGGAGAGCCATCTGGCTCAAGGGGACTCCCCAGCTCAGAGCAAAGGGGAGAAACTCACCCCTGGGTCCTTTCCCTTCCGAAAACACTCCTCCGTCTGCCCAGGGCGGGGTGGCCAGTAGATCTGGAACACAAAGGGGCTGTTGGAGCAGGGAGGGGAGACAGCAGGGACCCAGCCATGCAAATCCACATCCCCAGGCTGACAATGGCAAGGAGATGGAGAGAGGGACAGACAGGGGGACCACAGCTCCCTGGAGCCCACTTAGCCAAGGACTCCCACCCTATAATCTCAGGCAGGATCCTTCCTCCTGGACAGATGCATCCTTGCTGGATTTGGGTGGTCACACTGGGGCTGGAGCTGGTCTGTAAGGGGGTGGGCTTGTGGGTGGCCTGGGGAAAGGGTGCCCAGGGGACAGCAGGAGTGATGGAGTCTGTGTCCCCCACAGCCTTTAGCAGCTCTCAGACCAAGGGCAGCTTGGGTACACAAGCCCTTGACCCCACCGTATTGACCCAGCACACCAAGGGGCACTTCATTTCCTCCTCCTCTTTCTTCAGCTAGAAACAGCCCAGGGCCATGTTTGAAAAACAAAAAGTCAGAGTGGAGAGGATGAAAGAGGAGGGGAGCCATCACCCAGCACTATCATTCTGGTCCATCACCTCTCCCACTAAGGAACCAGGAGAGAACTGGGGGCTTTGCCAGCTGAACCCTGGCACAACTTCCTGCAGTGATGGATCCCTTTAGCTCCTTATCTCTGCAGGCTTTCAGCTGAATATTTGGCCTGTGAAGGGGATGCCCAGATAGGGATGGGCAGCACTCAATCTCCCAATGGCAGTTCTTTAGAAGGGTGAGGTCCAATACACTGCTCAGTACCCAGGAATCACTGGTGAGCTGCACCACCAGCATCCTATGCTGACAGTCATGACTAATTGCCAGCTAATTTCCCTCCAGCCACCACAGCCAGCCTGCCCTTGCCAGGCACTACAGGTTCATGGAGTAATTTTGAGGCACTTGAGATGAAGCTGTCCCCAGGGCAGGCCTTTTTTCAGAGTGACTTTGCCTGGCTCAGTTGGGCACTGACAGGTCCACAGGGGGCCAGGGTGAGGACAGAGACCCCAGGATGCTCAGCAGCACCCAACTCACCTCCTTAGCATCTGCACTAGCCTTGTCCAGGAGCAGGGAGTAGAGCACATCCTTGCCCCCGACGAAGAGCCGGTCACGATACTCATCCAGGTAGAGGGAGCGGAAGCCCAGGAAGCCGCGGTGACCAAAGAAGAGAACAGAGCGGTTGGTGCCTAAGAGCTCTGCCAGGAAGAGATGAAAGCATCAGCAGAAGCCATTCCAGCACCAAGGGTTCCTCTGAGCTGCTGCTTCTGAGCATCATGGGGTTGTCCTGGAGTCAGCAGAGCTGCTCACAGCCACTCCAGACTGCAGCATCTGTCTCCATCCCTTCCTGGAGGCATGGACATCCAGCCTCAACCCGGCTGGAGAGCTGTTCTCCCTGCCAGCCAAGGACAAAGCTGCAGAGCCAACAAGGAGCAGGGTCTCAGGCAAGGTTGCTACCCCCAGCAAGGTTTGGCTGAACCAGCCCAGACTCCTACTGTGGCCACGCCACAGCAAGCTGGGCTGTGCCATCAGCCCCCGGCTGGGCTCACGCAGAGCTGGGATGGTGGCGAGACCGGACACGGGGTGGGTGGAAAGCAGGTCCTGCCCCTGCTGGGTGCCAGCCAAGGACACAATAGCAGGCATATAGCCAGTGCCATGGGGAAACTGCCACACAAAGCCCGCTGCTGCCACTGCCACCAGAGCTCAGTGACAGGGAGGCTTCCTCTGTGGCACAGACAAGGCACTTGGGGAGAGGCACCAGCACGGGGGCATCCCAGGGATGGACAGGCTGCGTCCCTGGGATGGACTCATGTCCCTAAGCAACAGTGTCTGACAGTCAAAGCCCCCAGAGTAGGTGCAAGCCTGAATCTCGTGGGATGCCAAGGGGCCCCTCACAGTGACCATGACACAGGGGCAGTGGTTCAACTGGTTTCCAGTGCAAAATTACTGTCAGGGTTATCAAGCCGGCACAGTGGCTCCCACACAGCTGCCACAGCTGCCAGAGGGAGAGGGCCAGAGGGAATGGCTCAGCTTCCTGGGGCTCTGAAAACCCATCTCGACCTCAGGCCAGGCCACTTTGACTGCCAGACAGAGAAGGAGGAGGAAGACAAAGCGCCATTGATGAGCACAGCTCTGTCCCCAAACACCCTCCAGCCCGGAAGAGTTCCAGCCACTGCTGCTGACCCTGGGGAAACACCCAGCCTGGGCATCTCCCACACATGTCCCCAGGAGAGGGGAGGTGGTGCTGGGACAAATCCAGTTGCCACAGGTCAGGACACTGGGGTACCAAATCCTGCTCTTGCTGAGGGGACATCTGTCACTTCCAGCAAGGAGGTGGCCAGTGACATAATGCCCCATCCTGGTGGGAAATGCCTCTTCTGGGCCCTGCAAGGGAGACAAGGTCCATCCCCAGCAGGGGACAATAGACAACTTCAGCCCATCACACACCCTATTCCTGCTCAAGGGCAGTCCCAGTGCCCTAACTGTGATGTCAGTGGCACGGAGGATACAGCCCCAGCGGCTCCATCCTCATCGGAAAGACCCCTGTGCTTGCAAGCAGAGCTGGCTCCAGCCACTGGCAGCCCCTCCACCCAGTCTGGCACCCTCCTCCCTGTGTCCTCCCAGCATAAGGTCCTCCCATATCGCTGGGTCCAGCCCAGGAAAACGCTGTTGTCTCCTTCTATTCTTGCCCAGCAATAATATTTTCCCAGCTCAGAACAACATTGGCAAAGTCGGCGGGCTCCTTTTATTGTTTCAGGCAAGGCTTCCCCTTCTCCCCCAGACCTGGCCAATTCCTCCTGCGCCTCGGGTTACACCGGCTCAGGGCGCCTTCCTCTGCAACTCCCCAGGGAACATCCCCCTGCCACGCCCCATCCATCCCTGGGACACCTTTAACCCCGGGTGGGGGCTCCCACGGGAGCCACCCCCCAAGTTGGGGGTCCCTGGGGAGGGACGGCAAAGAGCACAGAGCAATGCTTCTGGTCCACACAACAGCAAAATACTGATTCTCCTCCTACATGAGCCACTGCTGGAAGTCAAAACAAAAGGAAAAGAGTGGCTTGAAGTGTGAAGGAGAGCTGGGTACACGGCCACCACTGCACCCACAGCACAACGCCTGTCCTGGTCATCCCCCAGAGTCACCTCACAGCCAGAGCCACCAGCCACGCAGAGGCCAGGTCGAAGAGCTCTGCACAAACAGCTTCAGCTCACCACGGTTTTAATTTCAGAGGCTCTAATGTCTTTAATTGAAATTTTCTTTTTTTTTTCTTCCCCCGGGGAGAAGGCGGTGGCAGAATTTGTTTCATGGGAAATTTCAGTTTCTGTTTCCAATTTAGAAGACGAATGGAATAATCAGCTTAAGGGGGAAAAAAAAAAAAAAAAGGAAGCTTCCAAAGGTGGCTCGCTCCCCGTGGGAGGCTGAGGAGCTTCCACCCCGCCCCGGGCAGCTCCTCGCACCTGGGAAACGGCTGGACTTTGTGCTGGAGTGGATCAGACACTGAGCCATACCCTGAGCCTCACGATTCACCCTTGGAGACCCCAAATCTCCTCACCCTGCTGCCAAACCCAACCTGAGGACACCGGATCGCATCACGGGGCAGGGCCATGAGCCATCCCGGGCTCCCAGGATATGGGCACGGGAGGCACTGCGTGCCTCAGTTTCCCGTTCAACAGAGAAGCAGCCGCTGGGGTCACCCGCTGTGCTCCGGGACAGAGCAAGGGATGCAGCCAGACCCGGGAACCCC